>JANAVB010030418.1:4078754-4286254 GCA_029216955.1 Iris pallida
TAAGCAATTACTTTTCCATTCTGCTGGAGAACGCATCCAACCCCTTTCCTGAGGCATCACTATAGATAGAAAATTCTCCGTTGCACGAAGGTAATGCCAACACTGGTGCGGTCGTTAGTCTTCTCTTCAGCTTCTCGAATGCTGTCTGACACTCCTCTATCCAGATATACTCCTCATTCTTCCTTGTTAGCTTGGTCATATAGGCTCAACCACTTTAGTAAAGTCATTCACGAACTTTCTGTAGTAGCCATCTAAGCCTAGAAAACTCCTGATCTCCGCAACTGACTTTGGAGTGGTCCACGTCTCGACTGCTGCAATCTTCTTCGGGTCTACTGCAATACCTTCTCCTGTGACCACATGACCAAGAAACTCCACTTGGTTTAAGAAAAACTTGCACTTGGATAGCTTGCCGTACAGCTTATTCTTTCTCAGAATCTCCAGTACTATCCGTAAGTGCTCCACATGTTCCTCAAGAGTCTTCGAATAAATAAGTATGTCGTCAATGAATACTACGACAAACTTATCCAAATACTCATGAAAAATCTTGTTCATAAGGTTCATAAAGATGGCATGTGCATTTGTGAGTCCGAAGGGCATAACTAGGAACTCATACTGCCTGTATCTAGTGTTGAATGCAGTCTTCTGAATGTCTTCAGCCTTCATCTTTACCTGGTGATATCCCGATCTCAGATCTATCTTCAAGAATACCTTCGTCCTACTCAACTGATCGAATAAATTGTCTATCCGAGGCAAAGGATATCTGTTCTTGATAGTAATATTGTTCAAGGCCCTGTAGTCGATGCACATCCAAACTGTGCCATCCTTCTTGGGCACAAAAAGAACTGATGCTCCCCATGGAGACGCTCCGGATCTAATGAATCCCTTGCTTAGCAAATCGTCGATCTGGTCCTTCATCTCCTTAGATTCCTTAGGATTCATTCTATAGCAGCTCTGAGATACTGGTTTTGATCCTAGAATCAGATCTATAGAGAACTCCACATCTCTGTTAGGCGGAAGACCTAGAAGATCCACTGGAAAGACATCCATGATATTCGTGATGATAGGATGGGAAGGTACTTGCTCTATAATTGTAGCAGCAAAGTTGGTCTCGCCATAATCTCTGGCATAGCTCTTCTTACTCTAAACTCCTCATTTCCTTGGGGACTGAACAATATACTGCCCCCGAAACAATCTATGACTGCATGTGAGTCACTAAGCCAGTCCATTCCCAGTACAACATCATACCCGGGAAGAGGCATTACAAAAAATTGGGCCCTAAACTCTCTTCCAGCTAAGATAATAGGGCAGCTATATATATCATTAATGGATACTGCTCCCCCTCCAGTCATAACTTTACAAATTCCCATATTAGGTCTAGTGATAAGGTTATGTCTTTGTACAAACTCAAGTGATAAAAAACTATGTGAAGCGCCAGAATCGAATAATGCAGTACCTGGATAAGAATGTAGTGAAATAAGACCTGTGATGACGTCAGCTACTAGCTCATGCTCTGGCTCCGGTACTATTTCTGATACTGGCTCTGGTACATCAATAGCCATAGCATAGGCTCTCCCTTGAGCCGCTCTCTGCTGCCCGAACCTCTGCTGCTGGGTTAGGAGCGGTGCTCTATCTAGACAGAAAAACTAAAATAATAATCCTAAGTATATATACTACCGGTCCTATGCTGTGATGATTCTTTTTAATCTAACAAGTCCACTAATTAACACTTTATATCCTAAGTGTTATTAAGTTGACCTGCATGGGCCACCGCTAAAAACATGTCACGACTAGCTCCCGAATATACGGATACATGTCAGACACATCCAGCCTACGCTATGAGTCATATCGTAGTAAGCTATTTTAAACCTTTAATTATCTTCAAACTTATATTGAATCAGATTAATCACAGCATCTATATCGAGATAACATAGAAATAAATCCAAAGATGTCACTTAGTTACATTCCCAAAACAATAGTAAACTGGAAGCAAATCCAGCAAAATGAATGTTAACTATTTATTACAAACCAAGTTCAAAAGCGAAATGTAAGCTAAGCTATATGGTATTCCCCAGTAGGGACATCCTCTGGGATGTGGGCTAGCATCTCAATGGCAGATCCATAGTATGAATTACAAAGCAAGTCCTCCTCAATCAATTCACCTGTAATGATCCAATCAGGAATGGAGCAAAGTACAATCCTACAACTTACAGTTACTGAAACATGGAAATGAAAAATATGGAAAGACATGGAAATAAGGAAATAACAACTAGAATTTGTAATTGCAACAAGAAATAAGGTTGCAATATAACAAGAGATATGACTATGTAAAGTGATTTTGAAAAGCTAGTAGACATGTGATCAGCTATAATAGGAGGACTTGTAACATGTAAATAAAGACAACATGGGGGAACAAGATTGACTACACGTGCACGATGTGCAGTCAAGCTCGGATACATGTACTATACTACGGGCTTTGATCACATGTTAACTAGATATTTCCCCAACCCATGCAAGTGTAAGACATATGTAAGAGGAATACAACTTGAAACATGTAAGGATAGTACCACTTGAGAAACACTAAATAAAACTTGAGATACTTGTAAAGAACAACTTGTAGGAAAAATAAAAAACATGTTACGAAAGTCTAAAATACGAAATAGGAATCATGAGTAGAACGTAAAGTTGTAGTGTACTTGCCTTGTTTTACCGAAAATGATTGTTACTAAATATTGATGTCCAAAGTCCTCAAGCTGTAACAAGGTATAATGTTTCTTTTACTTTAAAGGTTAAGTGTTATCTATGTGTTTTGCTACTTACGGGGTCACGTTGTGCTAGATATGACACACTAGTCATAATATTGAACATTAAGACTAACACAATATTTAATACACGTAAAAATTAGGTTTTACTAAGTTAAAATCACAAGTCATGAACTACTTATATTTTACAAGAATTTAATAATAATTAAAAATATTTTATTTTAATTACTAAATAAATAAAGTATTTATGAAAAGGGGTCCGACAACATTCATTTAAATAGTTAGAGGTCTCAAACTAACATGCTACTATTTTTCATTGGTCAAATTAGGCAAAATAATGAAGGTATTAAGTTTGTAAACTTTTTGGACAGAAATTACTATTTATAGAATTATTTGAATCAAAAACTATTTTAAAAACATTTATTTATAATTAATTGTTAACAGAAACTAATTTTTAACATATCAAAACTAACCTAAAATTAACATGTAAATATATAAAAATGATCTACAGAAAATCTAGTATTTGATTCTGAATTTTACAGCACTGTTTAATATTTACCAAAAATCAATATACATAAAATACATTAAATAGTACTTTCAATTTTTAACCAATAGAAAATATAAATAATAATATTTAATGCTATAAAATTTATAAATAAATACTAAATACGAAAACACTAATTACCAGTATTTTTCCAACATTTATTAACAATAGTAAACGTGCATAAAAATTAGAATACACAGTTTTCACAATTTTGTAATTACTGTTTTTAATTACTAAATAATATATATATATATATATATATATATATATATATATATATATATATATATATATATATATATATATACACACACACACAAAGTCAAGGGCTCGAACTCAGGCTTCCTGGATGGGGTCTTAACACAGCTGCTCTGACCAATAGGTCAGATTTGATTCTGTGTTAGAAACAGAACCCAACACAG
Source organism: Iris pallida (assembly GCA_029216955.1). Classification (NCBI taxonomy): domain Eukaryota; kingdom Viridiplantae; phylum Streptophyta; class Magnoliopsida; order Asparagales; family Iridaceae; genus Iris; species Iris pallida. Next base: position 4,082,480 of record JANAVB010030418.1, read on the forward strand.
TATATTTCATTCTAGACATTATATATATATATATATATATATATATATATATATATATATATATATATATATATATATATAAACATGCAAGGGGGAGGGCTCGAACTAAGGCCTGTCAGGACTAAATCCTAGGGCCGGTCAGGTGACCACTGAGTTAAGATTGGTTTGGTGTTAGCATACTTGGATTTAAACTATACCAAGGCTAGAGTTTAGTTCTTACCAAGGAAAAAGAAGGAGGTGGTTCGTCGGTTGTCGACGAAGCTCGGCTCGTCGATACAGCTTCGTTGGCTTGGATAGCTGGGTTGCTCCAAAGGAAGAAAATGGTAATGAGTTTTGTTTTTTTCTCAACATTTCTCTTTTTATAGTGAAATGAAGGGAAGTTACGAATGTGAAGGGTCGAGGGTTATGGAATGAAAAATGTTAGGAGTTACAGAAAATAAGAGGTTAGGGGTTACGAATGTGAAGGGTCGGAGGTTACGGAATGTGAGAGGTTGGAAGTTACAACTAATTGTTATTTAAAAAATAAATAAATATTTTTATCACTAATTGAATTCTCTAAATAATATTATTATTATTATTTCAACAACTTAAATTTAATAAATCAACTTTAAATATAATAAAAAATTTAAAGAGTTACAGTAGTCTAGATACACAAATCATGTTCGTCCGTAGGCAAGAGTCTAGTACAAAACACAAACTAAATACGTGTTCGATGGCTAAATGTTGCAAAAGAATATACATATAACTAGTGTGGGAATGAAGTAAAAACCAACTCAGGAACTCGCTGGCGGTCCTCCTCATGGACATCATCAAGTGGAAGATACGGTAGATCCTCCGCCACTGCTACAAGATCTGGTTATACAAAACTAGTAGGTCAAAAGTCTAAATAGCTAGTACCACAAAGGAATCCATCTAGTAAAATATAACCAGCATGTAGCTAGCATATAAAGACATTAAAGAAATATCAATAATAAAAGGATAGTAAGTAGTGTAGTAGTAGTGGAAATATAAATAGTATGTCAATAAGTAAACAAGATTAGGTAAATATAAAAGGAGCAAGAACATGAACCACGAACAATACGTAAGCATAGGATCAGTAACATGATCACTGTACATGTATGGGAACATGATCATAATCAGTAAGCAGGAAAAAGATCAATAGCTTAAACAGTAAAGTAAATAATCAATCAATCACGGCAAATCATGAAGTACGACTTGCTAATCATTGACTAACTAGGGCTATCACAATCCTGGTTACTGTCACATGCAATCGAGGTCCAATGGTAACACGCACTACAGTCTATCTAGGCTAATTGGATATCATGATCAATACAGGATGCAACATGATAGTATCTAGAAGTGTTCCCCTTATGACGTAGAGCTCTAAATCTATATAGTAGGATCCAGGATAACGGGACCGTGTGTAACCTAGAAACCTCCCCTCCCAATGCATTTTCGTGAATCAATCTAGTAATTAGCTCTTAATTCATTTCATCGGGATTCTCGGTCGTGAGCATCTAGGGATCCCTCTTAGACATGAGTGTTCCCCGCGAGGAAATACAGAAAAGGACAACGTTTTACAACCACAATCAAGACACATGACAGAAAAGCAACCACGTACCACAATCAAGATACATGTTTGCGCTATGACGAGCCACAATCAAGATATCAGTATGAATCAGTAGTGCGCTATGATGAGCTACAACAAAAAATTGTACAAGATCATGACGTAGGCAATACATTAGCGGTTCAACATCAAGACAATAGCAAGATCAATACAGTGCAAGACAATAAGGTATAATCGTGACACGATGCTCCAGCATATGATGATCATACAATGTGTAATAGGGATACTCTTGTGTACCGAGCATGGGTATCATCATAGTCAATCAATAAAGTATCAATAATCACATGTAATCATGCTTGTATAGTAGGCAATCATGCAGGAAAAGAAACAAAATTAATAAATAGGAAAATCAAGAAAATAAAAAAAACTGGGGTATTAAGTCGGTATATCGACCGCGGTATACCGACGGTACACCGTAAAATCACAACAAGTTCAGGAAGGAAGAAAACAACACATGCCTGTGTACCGTGGTATACCAACGGTATACCAGGAAAACATAGTAGGTTTGGAATCTCAGGGAAATGGTACAAGATAGTATATCGGTGGTATGCCACAGTATACCGCTTGTACTAAAAACACACAATAAGGGCCAGGAACCGGGTTTCGGAGTTTGATACTCGTCCTGATTCCCCAAACTCGAAACCAACTCAATACAATACAAGAGAATAGTCCCATATAGGATATATGACTAAGATACATAAGAAAATATGGGTATCATGGCTGATACCAAGATCAAAACACCATATCTTATGGTTAAAACTATACAATGCAAGTGAAGCCATAACTATGGCCAAAATCCACTAAAATCACAAGTAAAAGAATGGAAACTAGTCAAGAATCATACTATGAACAAAATAGAAGAATAACATTCATGGAAATAGCTCAAATACAAGAAAACCAAAAATTTTAAGCGAAATGACAAGATGTACCTGCCTTGGTCAAGATTCAAGCCTATCTTCCACACCACCACCAAGAGGGGTTTCGAAGCCACACTCTTAGGTATCAAGACCAAGCTTCGAGCTTGAGGAATGGAGAGGAAGTGAAGAGGGAAGAACGAGTGAAAAGAAAAAAGAGAAATAAAATGAGAGGGTTTATATAGAAGAGGAGAATTGATCGTGACCATCCGATCCGCCACGTGAACAATCCAAGCCACCAATAAATCTATCTCAACCATCCAAAGTAAACCAAGAAACCATTGGATGAAAGAGTGAACCAGTTAAAGATCCAAACCTGAGTCATCATTAGTCGAACGGTATATCGGTTTAACCGTCAATTCTCAATTCAGGAAATTTTAGGAATTTATTCTATGTACCGGCCCTAGTACCGGTATATGGCAACACCAATAGTATCTACAAGTCTCTGAAAGTCTCATGATCAATACAATTGTCACAAATACAGGAAATCATTAAGTTGCATAAGTTATTAAGTGATCTACTAAAAAATAGGAGTATCACACGATATTAGTCGCATATATAATCCTCGATAATCAGAAAAATAAAAAATTACCTATACAATTAGACTATCAATACATGAATGCAAGAATGAAATCATAGCAAGATACAAGAAATCAAGATAACTAGAAAATATATCATACGATAGATGAATCTATATCTGTATATGAATACTGATACAGTAAGATGAATCTCACAACTCTCTCAATGTAGAAAATTTTTCTCCTCATAATTTCAATAAGGTACTCAATCAAGCTAGAAAATCCAAAAAATTATTATATCAGGAATCAAGTAAAAACTTTGGCACACAGGTAACAAGATATGCATAATAAAAACTAAAAATAACTCAAGCTACAACAATTACAAAAATTCAATCATACACAATAAGATACGGTGTACACAAAATAGTATACCACCTGAGTTAAACAAATACATGTAACGAGCTCGTATATCATCCTTGTGCTCCCAAGCCGACTTACCTGGTGAGTGATGGCCCCAAGCGATATGGACTAAACGAATAGTCTAGTTCTTGATAACTTCTCCCTCTAGTCATGAATGAAAATGGGTCGCCCCTCATAAAATAGGATTGTACCAATGACTAGCTCAAAATAATCTAGGATATGGCTCAGAGAAAAAACATACTGATATAACTAAGATACGTGAAACATATCATGTACCTCACAAAGTGACAACGGAGGAGCAAAACGATAGGATACATCTCCAATTCACTCGAGAATGTCGAACAGACCAATATATCTTTAGACTAAGCTTTCCCATATTCTAAATCTGGTAATTCTATGTGTAGGATAAATACAAAGCAATACGTGGTTGCTGTCACGCCACAGTCCCAAAATACACGGAACTAGGCCACGTGGCAATGGCCAACTATGTATCCAAGTAGACTCCAGTCCAAATCGAATACGCAAAGCTGTCCTATAATGGTGTAACTGCCTCTATAACATGTTTATATCTCAATCCACGGACAAAACCATAAAGAATAGGGAATATGAGAATTAGTCTGTAGCCTAATAATCATATTGCCCGAAATAGATTCGAAAAGGAATTATATGAGTCTATAAATACTAAGCTACTAAGCAGATACAATAACAGTAAATGAAATATATAACTCTGAGAGATTGAATACATGTAATGAAATGAATACCATCAACAATCCAGCAAGACGCTCAACATTATCTAGTCAGCCAACCTGGAAGGAAACCATATCCTTAAAGGGAGGCAACAAGGTACATAATATACAGGCCAAGTGTAAACAGTGCTAGAAATATAAGTATGTAACTGTATCGGGACATGGTGAACTAGACAACAACCATTCTATATGATACGCTACTTTTGAGGACAATGTTCGATACGTGGGCTTTCCAAATATAAAATCTGTAGCTTCGATATAGAGACTCAACGGGATGCAAAATCCGTAGCTCCGATATAGAGACTCAATGGGATGCAGGATCGTAGCTCCGATATAGAGACTCAACAGTGTATATGAAAATAGTATTTGAATAGTAGCCCAAGCATCTAGTAGCTGTCCTCCCCTCCCATGAGACTGTACGAGTCGAATCCACAACTTGCGTGATCTGATCCTCTAACAGTAACAGTCGGCCATACATAGTAAAGTAAATGTAACCTAATCAGGGTCATGAGTCAACACAGGTTCTGGACTTCCGGACAACTCTAGAATACAGGGAGTTTGGAAAAATAAAAGTGTACAACAGTGTCCTATGGTACAAGTGTATTTAGGTTGGTACAACCCCGTGTATTGAGACAGTCTCTAATGACAGATACTAGAAGTTACAAACGTACGCCGGCGCCCGAATCTACGTCGGACACGAAGTATTGATCAACGGTCCTACGTTGGTGCATAATAAAACAAATATTTAAGAGATTAAATATGGAACTGAAATATAAGATGGCAAGGTAAACTTGCCTGGCTCCAAATACTGATGAGAAGGAAAAGCTGGTCCAACGTCCAAGTCTGAGGAACCCAATAACCTAGATAATAATTTAAAACTAATTAATTACTTGGATTTTTTTCTAATTACTGAACAAAGAAAAAACAAATAAATAAGTAATAGATTAATAATAAATGGTCTAATGATAATAACCAACCCTAACAGTTAAAGTAACTTGTTATAACAGTAATAAAAGATTATCTAATCATTATTTATATATAAAAAAATTGTTGCCAACACTTAAAAAGAAGCTAGGGTTATCATCATCACCTATTAAATACGAAAAATAATAAATAAATAAGTAAAGGATTTATACCTTCAAAAATGGCCTAAGGAAAATAATTGCTAGTATAAACCTACATGGAACCTAGGTGTTTCCTAAGCACAGCCATGTGGCCTTAGAGTTAAACACACATCACTTTGTTTCAATGTTTCTAAGGGGGTCTCTTGACAACAACAGAAGTAATGAGCCCTTTTCTACTTATATAATTATCTCCATGGACATTGCTAACAAGCTCAGTATTGTCTCAACACCAACTACTCATCCAATTTAAACCATGGCAACATATCACCTATTCTAACAGTTTTGAACAGTATAGCAACTATAATTTCTCATATCAGTGGTTAACTACCTAATCACTCAAACATCCACTCTCCCTATCCCCAAGTACAGGGCTTGTAGGAAACCTACTCATGAAAGAACCTTGCTAGCTTTCAACTCTATCCTACTGTTATTAGCTCACACATATAAGCTAAGGAAATAATTAAAAAATAAATAAATATAAAGCACCCCTCCCTAATAGAACTATGGCAAAGTATGCTACAACATTATATCAAGGGAAGGAAGTGTTAGTGCAGAGGCACAATTTTCGATGGAAAATTCTGAAACAGAAACAATTATAAAGACAACGTTTCAAATGCAACACCTTAAAGAAGATGTGCAACAGAGATCCTGGAGGATTCTGAATTACGAGGATCTAAAAAGATTCTACGTAATACACAAAAAATCTAAAGAGACTTTTGTGCAAGCGACTATCGGCAGTAGAGCTTCTAAAAAGAAGTTACTGTAAAAGGCAACAACAGCGATGACAGGCGAGAATGAGATGCTGGGGTAAATGAACCACCATTGCTCAAAGCTTTATTCGCCCCACACGAGCACGAACAGCTTCCAGGAACCAGCAAGTTCACGAAGAACTTCTGGAACGCTCGTAAGTCAATATTTGAGACTTGAACGGGCTTCCTGGACTTTACGGACTCCCTTTACTCTCTTCTTGGTGCATCTTTCAAAGGAGGCCAAGGGGCTCTATTTATAGAGTGGAGTTGAGACTTCACCTCTTCTCCTATCCGATGTGGGACTAAAATACCAATACTCAAAAATAGAGTTTGATATTTTATATCATCCCACAATCAGCATAGAAGTGTGCTAGTCCACGCCTACCCTCCGAACACTCCCGTGCATGCACGAGACATCCTGGAGTCCATGTCCGAGTCTGAGTCCGCACAACAAAAATTAACTTGCATCCTTGTTGGATTTAATCCTTTTTCCTTCTAGGAAAATACTTCCACATGGCACAAACTTGTGCCCCACTACACCTCATGTGCACACCTCAACACAAGCAATGCATTATATTGAGATACTCACCATTGGGTGTAGCCGATGTGGGACTATCTTTTCTAGTCCAAAGGCAAAGAAAACACCAACAATCCCCCACATATCTCAATATATGGGTTGAGCGTTCCCCACAGTGACTGCCCATCATGCATTAGGAGAGATGTCGCTACAACTTGAATCTTCCCGTATAGGTTAAATAACAGCATGATACAAGAATGGACTAAGCCTTGAATTCTGCATCATAACTGCAATTCTTCCTACTCACATAATGACATCAACTGTGCTTCTGGCTGCACATTGAAGGCCCTGTGCCAGTCTGGTTTCAGTGTATAATTTTGGGCGTCTACAAGTTTACCCTCAAGAGACGGCCTGATATCTCTTTCCATACACTATAGGTGAGTTCTTTATTAAAGAGATATGGCATGAAGCCTTGCGCTTCCTTGCGGTGCTACGCCGCTATGACATGGCCTGAAGCCGAGGCATTATCCCTACCTGGGAACCTCATCGTAGTGTCATACTACTGTAGCATGAGGTCACAAGCCTCTTTGTAGTGCCAAACTATCCAGCATGAAGCCTTGCGCTTCCGTACGGTGTTACGCCGCTATGACATGGCTCGCAAAGCCGAGGCTTTACCCTACCTGGTACCTCTTTGTGGTGTCATGCCACTGTAAGATGAGGACATCGTCTTCTTTGTAGTGCTGTCTACAACCCTTTAATTACGTCATACAGCATTAGGCTACCTGTCTATTTGCGGTGCTACGCCGCTGTGACTTGGCTTGCAAAGCCGAGACATTATCCCTACCTGGGAACCTCATGGTGGAGTCACCCCACTGTAGCATGGAGTTTCACTCCTTGTAGTGCTGCTCTACCGTGCTTCCTGTAAAGCACACCAGGCATTCACTCTGCCTGAGAACTCATTAAGGCGTTTAAGCCAACCTTCCACAGGATCAGTTTTTTTTTTTTGCAGAAAAAATACATAGTAGACAACAGTGGTTATGGGTCCGTATCCCTTCCATGTTACAGAGAACAAGTACCCACTGCTACCTGATAGTTTCCCAGTCAGTGATCCTCCTTTGAACCAAAAGTTAGATGCCTAGTAGATTTCTCTTTGAACTAATAGCATAAAACTTTATGGTAGGATTACAAAGACATACTATCAGAATGCCTTCAAGCCCATTTTACAAGTTGTGTCATCGACCAACTGGCGCTTGAGGCCTTTCGTGAACGGATCTGCCAGGTTCTCCTGACTCCGAACATCAATCACTGCAATTATGCCTCTTTTGATAAGATCGTGTACTGTCCTGTGCTTCAACCGCACAGTCCTCTTCTTTCTGTTGAAGAGGTCATTTGATGCCACTACTGTTGTCGCCTGGTTGTCACAGTATATCGGTATTGTCGGTATCTGAGCCCCAACCATCGGAAGATCATACATGAGCTCCCGAAGCCACTCTGCTTCATCTGCAGCAGCATCCAATACAAAGAATTCAGATTCTATGGAGGAGCGAGATAACATAGTCTGCTTCTTCGACTTCCACGATATAGCAGCTCTGTCCATGGCGAATACGAATCCACCTGTGGAATACTCGCTCTCCATATCTGAACACCAGCTAGCATCACTGAAGCCTTCCACTACTGACGGATCTCCGCTGTAGAAAAGTGCATATGTCTTAGTTTTCTTGAGATATCTCATAACACGCTTCACAGCTTTCTAGTGCTCAACACCTGGATTGCTAGTGAACCGACTCAGCATTCCCACGACAAAAGCTATGTCAGGCCTTGTGGCAGTAGTAACGTACATCAAGCTTTCGATGACGCTAGCGTACTCCAACTGCCTGACGCTTTTCCTCGAATTTGGCTCCAGCTTCTGATCACTCCGGTACGGTGTATCAATAATAGAAAGATCTTGATACCCGTAGCGAGTGAGCATCTTCTCAATATAATGAGATTGTGACAGCGCTATTCCAGTGCCTGTCCGGATGATCTTGAGCCCCAAGATTACGTCGGCATCCCCCAAGTCCTTCATACTGAACTTGGTCGAAAGAAATTTCTTTGTCTCTGTGACGCAGCTTAAATCCGTACCTAGGATTAGCATGTCGTCCACGTAAAGACATACGATTACTCCTCTTCCGTCAGCAAACTTCGTATAGACACACTTGTCTGTTTCACTGACCCTGTAGCCATTTGACCTTATCACCTTGTCAAACTTCTCGTGCCACATTTTGGGAGCTTGTTTCAAACCATACAGAGACTTCATCAACTTGCAGACTTTGTCTTCCAGACCTCTGACGACAAAACCTTCTGGTTGTTGCATGTAGATCTCTTCGGTCAGCTCGCCATTAAGGAATGCCATTTTCACATCCATCTGATGTATCACCAGCTTGTGTATTGCTGCTAGAGCAATTAACAATCTGATGGTTGTCATCCGAGCTACTGGAGCATAAGTGTCAAAGTAGTCGATCCCCTGCTTCTAAGCAAACCCCTTGGCCACTAGCCTGGCCTTGAACTTGTCAATGGTTCCATCTGCTTTCATCTTCTTCTTGAAGATCCATTTGCATCCGATGGGTCTTGCTCCTTCTGGCAGGTCAACCAATACCCATGTGTTGTTGGAGGTGATTGAGTCAATCTCGTTGTCTATCGCCTCCTTCCAGAATACAGCATCTCTGGTCTTCACCGCCTCATCATAGGTAAACGGATCTGCTTCCACATGATAGGTGACGAAGTCATCTTTGAAGTCTTTCGGCCTCCTCGTTCGCTTAGTTGACGGCTCAGCGAGTTCTGGTTCAGCTGGTGTCTCCTTGACGACAGCTTCATCTTGGACTACTGGTTCATCAAAGACTTCTGTCTGCTTTGTACCCTCATCATTTTCCGGAAGATCCGCGAGAACAACATTCTTGTGTTTTGCAAACTTGTCTTCAAAGTATTCAGCATCGCGAGATTCGATGATATGGTTTGACTCGATATCAAGGAATCTCCGAGCATCACTCTTCTCGGCATACCCCAAGAAGATGCCTTCGTAGTCCTTGTCCCCAGCTTCTGAATCTTCAGATCCGGGAGCTTCACATAAGCCAGACACCCCCACACTCGAATGACATTCAAGTTAGGTCTGACTTTGAACCAGAGTTCATGAGGAGTTATGTCGGAAGTTGCATATGGCACTCTGTTCAGAATGAACGTTGCCGTTAGTGCAGCTTCTCCCCAGTAGCACTTTGGAAGACCCGCAGTCAACAGCATGGAGTTCATCATCTTTGTCAACGTTCTGTTCTTCTTTTCTGCTACTTCCGTTGGATTGAGGAGAGTACGGAGCCGTTGTCTCATTGATGATTCCATGTTCTTTATAGAATGATAAGAATTCATGAGACCGATACTCCCCGCCTCGATCACTCCTTAACCTCTTGAGTTGTTGTCCAGTTTGCCGCTCAGCCTCGGCCCTGAACTCCTTGAACTTCTCGAATGCTTCGTCTTTAGACTTGAGCAAGTAGACGAAAGCATACTTTGAGAAGTCATCGATAAAAGTAATAAAATACTTCATTCCGGCCTTTGTAGAGAATTGTTTGAAGTCACAGATATCTGAGTGAACCAACTCCAGAAGATCTGTGCTTCGATGGACCCTGTGAAAGGGTTTCCTTGTGATCTTCGTTTGAGCACATACTTCGTATTTCTCTACCTTACCCCCACACTTGGAGATAAGTCCTAGACTAGACATTCTGTAAATCCTTTTACAATGAACATGTCCTAGCCTATTATGCCACAACTCAAGAGAATAATCAGAAAAAGTGATTGCATTTATATTATCATGCTGGGTTACAACAAGTTGAATCTTGTACATTCCTTCAGTTTGGAAAGCTTTCCCGAAGAATGTACCCTTCTTGGACATCACCAACTGGCCAGCATTTATATCCATCCTCAAGCCTGCGTTGCAGAGCAGACTTCCAGAGATCAGGTTCTTAGCAATTACTGGAACATGCTTCACACCTTGAAGCGTCAGAGTGTTCTCCGATGTGAGTTTCAGCTCCACCGTCCCGATCTCCAGTACTTCAGCTTGTGTCTGGTTTGCCATTATGACCTTCTCTGAAGTTGGCTCATAAGAGACGAACCAGTCTTTGTCTGAACAGACATGGCAGGTCACACCAGTGTCTATCCACCAGTCCAAGTCAGCCCCCACAGTTGCAACCTATGCTATCATGGCAACAAGGTTAGTAATCATAGAAACCTTACTAGGCTCACCTTGTTCTTTGGGCTTGGACTTGCATTCGGATTTGTAGTGGCCCTTCTTGCCATAATTGAAGCAAGTCACATGGGACTTGGACTTCTGCTGCTTGAAAGCAGGACCCTTCACTTTCAGATTAGTGAAGTCCTTCTTTTTGTGATGAGAAGCAGCCTGCTTCCCCTGGTACTCTCTGGTTTGGACCAGATAGCCTTCGCCAGTTGCTTGGATAGAGCATCCATCTTCTGTTGAGAGCGCATCTCGTCCTCAACATGGATCTCTTGCAAGAAATCTTCCAAGCTAATTTTCATCTTCTTTCGATGCATCCTTGCATAGAAGTTGCTCCATTCTGTAGGAAGTTTTGCGACGATCCCTCCAACGACAAACTTGTCGACGAGGGGCATGTTCTCGTCTTCTAGTTTCTGACGCAACTTCAGAAACTCCTTCACTTGGGGCAGCATCGCCTTCTCGTCTTCGAAGGTCCACTTGTGGTATTTTTCTACCATGAAGATCTTGGACCGGTTCTCGTCATCTTCATAGAGCTTTCCCAAGGAGTCCCATATCTCTTTGGCAGATGTCTTCTTGGAGTAGGACTCTGCCAGAGAGTCTTCCATGGAATTGAGTATCAGTAGTTTGCATATACTGTTTTCTCTCTTCCACTTCGCTTGCTTGGTCGTAGCAGCGGCCACAGCCGCAGCAGATCCAGTGGTTGGAACGATCGGTTCTTCTTCTGACAGCACGTGATCAACATTCACGAGTTGAAGATTTAAAGTGACCTTTCGTCTCCATATCTGGAAGTGTTCGCCATCGAATTTCTCCAACTTGTTAAAGCCGGTATCGATGAGCGAAGCACGAGAATTATCCATCTTCTCAATAAAGCTTTGAGATTGTTAGTGCAGAGGCACAATTTTCGATAGAAAATTCTAAAACAGAAACAATTGTAAAGACAACGTTTCAAATGCAACACCTTAAAGAAGATGTGCAACAGAGATCCTGGAGGATTCTGAATTACGAGGATCTAAAAGATTCTACGTAATACACAAAAAATCTAAAGAGACTTTTGTGCAAGCGATTATCGGCAGTAGAGCTTCTAAAAAGAAGTTACTGTAAAAGGCAACAGCAGCGATGACAGGCGAGAATGGGATGCTGGGGTGAATGAACAACCGTTGCTCAAAGCTTTATTCGCCCCACACGAGCACGAACAGCTTCCAGGAACCAGCAAGTTCACGAAGAACTTCTGGAACGCTCGTAAGTCAATATTTGAGACTTGAACGGGCTTTCTGGACTTTACGGACTCCCTTTACTCTCTTCTTGGTGCATCTTTCAAAGGAGGCCAAGGGGCTCTATTTATAGAGTGGAGTTGAGACTTCACCTCTTCTCCTATCCGATGTGGGACTTAAATACCAATACTCAAAAATAGAGTTTGATATTTTAGATCATCCCACAATCAGCATAGAAGTGTGCCAGTCCACGCCTACCCCCCGAACACTCCCGTGCATGCACGAGACATCCTGGAGTCCGTGTCCGAGTCCGAGTCCGCACAACAAAAATTAACTTGCATCCTTGTTGGATTTAATCCTTTTTCCTTCTAGAAAAATACTTCCACATGGCACAAACTTGTGCCCCACTACACCTCATGTGCACACCTCAACACAAGCAATGCATTATATTGAGATACTCACCATTTGGTGTAGCCGATGTGAGACTATCTTTTCTAGTCCAAAGGCAAAAAAAATACCAACAGGAAGGGTAAGCATGCACGCCCAGCGTGTTAGGACAGTCGGGGAGAGTAGGTTTCACACCAGCATGGAGAGAGAGGTGCTCCGCACCCTGGTAGGTCGGACGGGGCCTTGACGAGAAGGCACAGAGGAAGGTGACGGTGGATGAAGACATCCCAGTATGCCGAGAGTTGCCGGCGAACGCTGAAACAGGGATGGTATCGACGAGCAGTGCTTGGCTGCCCCACCAGACCACCTTGCCAGATCGTTACGCAGGTCGTCTAGGATAGTGTTGCAAACATCGCTGCAACCGAGAGCTACACGAGGGTGGAGAAAAATAGGAGAGACAGCTTGGTTAGATGGAAGAGAATGACGTTCAATGAATAGAGAGTGACTTAGGGTTTAGATGGGGAGGTCAGTTGAGACTCCATACGCGCGCATGGCCTATGAACTGAAGAAAGCTGCTACAGTACGGGGTCGTGGAGGGAGGAAGATGCACAGTATGTAATAGGCCTTCCGGGTTTGGCGGGTATTGGGTTTGGGTGCTGACCCGCATGACTAACAGCAGCTTCTGCTGCGTGATTACAAACGGGTTTGGGTTGTTGGTCGCCCGCCCAACTAACTAAAGTGAAGGGTTATTCCGGGTTGGCAGTTCGATGGAGCGAACCCGCCCACCCGAGTTTTCAAAAAGTTAGCCGTTGCACTATATAAGACTATAAGTGCTGCTAATGTACTGAGTGGTGAATAGGCTTTTGTGCTGCTAAAGCACTAATGGGGTTTAGGCTTAGAAAATTTGGGTTAAGAAAAATTTGGTTTAGGGAAATTAGTCTAGGTTTTAGCTAAAAAGGATATCTAAGCTCAAATTATGTTAACAACAAAGGAAATGTAAAATTTCATTTTAAAAAAGGTATACTAATATTAAGAACAATTTCAAGCTTGGTTGTTACTTAAGCTATATATTTATATATCAATATTTCAATCTAGCTAAAACTAAATATATATAAATATATATTAAAACTTATATACACATATATATTATCAAGAAAATCCCATAATTTTAGTAATAAAATTGTAAAATTTTCTAGGTTCAAACAATAGCTAAAACTATTGTTACTAATACTTTTACAATATATTCTAAGCCGTTTAGATAACACAAGATAGTAATTAAGGGAACTCCACACATCCAAATAATAATAAATCAAAAGTGTGATATTAATATTAATGATTTTAAAGATATGCACTCTAACTAACTACTTATATATATACAAGTAATTTAAAATTAATTAAGTGGGTCAACATTAATTAATAGTTAGCAAAATTATATAAAAATAACTAAAAATATCGGGGGCTCACATCCTCTTCCCCTTAGAAAATTTCGTCCCCGAAATTTAAAATGATGGCACTATTTAGAAAAAAAAGAGAGTTTAGGAATATTACGATATTGAAAAGCTGTACGAAAGTTCGTACCTAGATCCTCGAACAAATCGGGGAACCACTCCCGAATAGAGTCATCGCGCTCCTAATTAGACTCGCTCGAAGAATGATGCTTCCATGCAACCCGAACAAAACAAGTCGAATCGTCTGTCCTCTTAGTACCTTCTCGCTGCTATCGAGAATCACAACAAGTTGCTCCACATATGATAGGCTCGGTCCAACCGTAATCTCTCACTACCAAAATACACTCAATTAGCGACGGATATTTAGCGACAGAATTTTTCAGTCGACGTTAGCGACGGATTAGTGGCTGCTGGCCGACTGATTACCGACCACACGCCTTTGCCATTTTTATTTTAATTTTAGGGGGAGGAAAGGTCGCACATCCGTCGCTAGACTGTCGGAGTTATAGCGACGAATTTACAGTCGTCGCTACACAGTCGATTATTTGACGGGAATTGTGTAGAGAATTGGCGGGACATATCTTCGACGACTTAGCGACGGATATTCAGTCGGCACGTATCTAAAAAGGCGACTGCTGGGCGACGGTTTTTTACCAGTCGCGAGTCCGTCGCTATATATACGTACCAGACTTTAAATGAAATTAACGGCGGGAGGAACTTTTCGCATTCCCCCCAAATTCACTCTCTCTCCTCTCTCTCTCTCTCTCTCTCTCTCTCTCTCTCTCTCGCCGGTGTCGGCTTCGGTGATCGGCGTCGGCGTCCTCTCCTCTCTCTCTCCCGAAGGTAACCCCCCCTCTCTCTCTCTCTCTCTCTCTCTCTCGCGGTGTTAAATAGGGGCTGGGCAGCGCGGTTGGGGCTGGGCCGTCCGGGGCTGGGCGGCTGGCTTGGGTCGGGGGCTGGGCGGTGGGCTTGGGGCGGGGGCGTCGGGGACTGGGCGGCGGGCTTGGGGCTGGGGCATCGGGGGCTGGACGGCTGGCTTGGGTCGGGGTCTGGACGGTGGACTTGGGGCGGGGGCGTCGGGGTCTGGGAGGCGGGCTTGGGGTTGGGGCGTCGGGGGCTGGGCGAGGGCGTCGGGGTCTGGGAGGCGGGCTTGGGGTTGGGGCGTCGGGGGCTGGGCGGCTGGCTTGGGTCGGGGTTTGGGCGGTGGGCTTGGGGCGGGGGCGTCGAGGTCTGGGAGGCGGGCTTGGGGTTGGGGCATCGGGGGCTGGACGGCTGGCTTGGGTCGGGGGCTGGGCGGTGGGCTTGGGGCGGCGGCGTCGGGGGCTGGACGGCTGGCTTGAGGCGGGGGCGCCGGGGGCTGGGCGGCTGGCTTGGGTCGGGGGCTGGGCGGTGGGCTTGGGGCAGTGGCGTCGGGGTCTGGGAGGCGGGCTTGGGGCTGGGGCGTCGGTGGCTGGGCGGCTGACTTGGGTCGGGGGCTGGGCGGTGGGCTTGGGGCGGCGACGTGGGGGACTGGGCGGCTGGCTTGGGGCGGGTGCGTCGGGGCTATTTGCAACCGACACACACCCATAAGCACTCTTCATATATATATACAACCGAACTACTGGGCGGCGGGCTTTGGTCGGGGGCGGCGGGTGGCTTTGCTTCTCAAATTCATCTGAGTTTATATATTGGCTAAATAAAGTGTTATCCATATTGGGTGTTCCATTAGTTTGGTGGTGTTTGGATTAGTAAATGTGAATATATATGGGATTTGGATTCATGGTGTATATGTTCACTGTCTCAAGGACAGTGCGAGTTCTATCAGTTGTGTGCTTCTGTTTAGATGTATATATCTATACATCTAGGTGTGATATACATATGTGTATGTGACAATCTCAGTTAGCGACGGACTAGTTATCGGTTAGCGACGGATATTTCCAGCTCCGTTAATTGCATTAATCTACGGTACGACATGGTGATCAGGACATAGTCCCTGCAGCCATTCGACTGGTGAGGTAGAAACTATGTTGCCGTAGATAAAGTTGCCTGTCCTCCGACCCTCATCCCTCGGCAATGATGATACGACAACCTATCACTATATCTTATATAGTAGTAGATGATGTCTTAGTATTACATTAGTGAGTTCATCTTGATTCTGTTACGTCCTTCAGATACTAGATACGATAAGGTTAACATATACTACACGATATGTATACAGAATATAGATGATAAACACTAATGTATGCTAGAATGAATCTTGGGTTGTGTTCTGAGCCATCCGTTCTCACACTTAAAATACATAGGAATTAGTAGTGTGAGAGCGCCGGAGAGAGTGAGAGCGCCGGAGGGGGGGAAGGAGAGAGAGAGAGTAAAATGGTACGACATGGTGAAGTAGTACTGTATTTTGGCTCCAGTTCTAGCTCTATTTGCATTAATCTACGGTACGACATGGTGATCAGGACATAGTCCCTGCAGCCATTCGACTGGCGAGGCAGAAACTATGTAGCCGTAGATAAAGTTGACTGTCTTCCGACCCTCATCCATCGGCAATGATGATACGACAACCTATCACTATATCTTATATAGTAGTAGATGATGTCTTAGTATTACATTATGTGAGTTCATCTTGATTCTGTTACATTCTTCAGATACTAGATACGATAAGAACATATACTACACCATATGTACAGAACATAGATGATTCACACTAATATATGCTTGAATGAATCTTGGGTTGTCTTCTGAGCCATCCGTTCTCACACTTGGCAAAAAATCAAATTTTTTATACTTTATCGGCTTTCGAAAATGTACTCAAATTACATGATGGTTCCTTTAGTTAGCTTGCTTATGTTACAATTATATTATTTGTGACTATCGATCTTACCAGATGGCACCCATGACCCGAGGAACGGCACGTCGTTTGAGGAAAACAGTAAATACTGAGGTGGCTCCTCCTACAGTTAAGGAGGAAGTGGTATCGGTTGCTAGTGAGACCGGGAGTTCTATTCATCCAGCACCGGTAGCTAGTGAGACCGGGAGTTCTCTTCAAGCAGTCCTTGCAAGGGACGACATCTCTCCTCAGGCCAAAAATCTCGCTTTTTCGAGGTGGTTGCGTGATCGTATTACTGAGCGTTTGCGTGAGCAGCGTGGTTCTCATTAGCTATTAGTACTTATTTGTATTGGACTATTTGTATTGAGTTGTTTTTGTATTAGACTATTTGTATTAGACTACATATTGAGTTGTTTTTGTATTAGACTATTTGTACTGTCCTCCGACCCTCATCCCTTGGCAATGATGATACGACAACTAACAAGAGAGAATACTCTGAGAGATCCATCTGAGTATGACGTATACTCTGAGAGATCACATTTACAAGAATGATATCAGTAGTGGGATTGAGTGCTGGAGGAGATATTATCAGAGTATACGTCCTACTCAGATGGATCTCTCACCGTTATTAATTTTTTCTGACGGCATGGTGGATGTGCTCCCTCAACAGATTCTTGCTCCGAACCAAAACTTTGCCTCAGAGCTCAAGTGGACATCCTTGGTGTAGAGCTCGAGTGAGAGGTTCCTGACAACATGGTGGTCTCCTTTGTCAAAGTATCCGTGCTCATCCCATATTGGTTGTGGGACGAGCACGGATACTTTGACAAAGGAGACCACCATGCTGTCAGGAACCTCTCACTCGAGCTCTACACCAAGGATGTCGACTTGAGCTCCGGGACAAAGTTTTGGCTCGGAGCAAGGATCTGTTGACGGAGCACATCCACCATGCTGTCAGAAAAAATAGTAACGGTGAGAGACCCATCTGAATAGGACGTATACTCTGATAATATCCCCTCCAGCACTCAATTCCACTACTGATATCATTCTTGTAAAGGTGATCTCTCAGAGTATACGTGCTACTCAGATGGATCTCTCAGAGTATCCTCTCCGGTTGGTTGTGTTCTGAGCCATCCGTCCCAGGGATTTGATTCTGTATTTTGGTTTCTGTATTTTGGCTCCAGCTCCATTTGCATTAATCTACGGTACGACATGGTGATCAGGACATAGTCCCTGCAGCCATTCGACTGGCGAGGCAGAAACTATGTAGCCGTAGATAAAGTTGACTGTCTTCCGACCCTCATCCCTCGGCAATGATGATACGACAACCTATCACTATATCTTATATAGTAGTAGATGATGTCTTAGTATTACATTATGTGAGTTCATCTTGATTCTGTTACATTCTTCAGATACTAGATACGATAAGAACATATACTATACCATATGTACAGAACATAGATGATTCACACTAATGTATGCTAGAATGAATCTTGGATTGTGCTCTGAGCCATCCGTTCTCACAGTTGAAGATAAATCGAATTATAATGACGGATATTAGGTTACTCTTCAGGATAATTGATGTCTATTTTATATTAATTTGGTTTGGTCTATATGATTCTTGGATAATTGGCGTGCATTAAATTCGTATGTGCATATTTGGTCTATGTGATTCTTAGATAATTGGTGTGCATTATATATTGGTTTGGTTTATGCATATTTTTGTGAACAGGGAAAGTGCTGTAATTTTTTTTCAAAAAAATTCTCAGTTACCGACGGACTAGTGACCGGTTAGCGACGGATATTTTCAGCTCCATTTGCATTAGTCTACGGTACGACATGGTGATCAGGACATAGTCCCTGCAGCCATTCGACTGGCGAGGCAGAAACTATGTAGCCGTAGATAAAGTTGCTTGTCCTCCGACCCTCATCCCTCGGCAATGATGATACGACAACCTATCACTATATCTTATATAGTAGTAGATGATGTCTTAGTATTACATTAGTGAGTTCATCTTGATTCTGTTACGTTCTTCAGATACTAGATACGATAAGAACATATACTACACCATATGTACAGAACATAGATGATTCACACTAATGTATGCTAGAATGAATCTTGGGTTGTGTTCTGAGCCATCCGTTCTGATCAAGCATCTTCCTTCTCCGCTCCTCCACCATGGCTCTGAACCAATCTGCTCCTCCCTACTTTCCTTATTTTTATTTGACTCTCTCAGCCACATATGACATCCAGCTCAAGTGTAGAGTCGGGGGAGAAGAAGTGGGCAGGAAGAGGAGGGGGAAGCAGCACAGCCGGCGGCATGACCCAGAGGAAGTACATAGGTTTTCTTCAACAGCCGTAGGAGAACTATAAGGATATATCTTTTCATAACATGTCATATTGTCAAAGACCCTTCAGGTGAATATCATGTTACCGCGGTGTCGGAAGACTAACATGTCATAAGTTTTCTAAGCCGCATATTTTGACATAATCTTCCCAACTCTTTCCTCCTATGTAGTAATCTTACATTATTACATAGCAGGAAAGAGTTTGGAGGATTATGTCAAAACACACGGCTTAGAAAATTATGACATGTTAGTCTTCCGACACCGCGGTAACATGGTTGTCACATTAAGGGTCTTTGACAAGGTGATATGTTGTGAAAAGATATATCCTTATAGTTCTCCTACGGCTGTTGAAGAAAACCTCTGTACTTCCTCCGGGTCATGCCGCCGGCTGTGCTGCTTCCCCCTCCTCTTTCTGTCCACTTCTTCTCCCCCGACTCTACACTTGAGCTGGATGTCATATGTGGCTGAGAGAGTCAAATAAAAAGAAGGAAAGTATGGAGGAGCAGATTGGTTCAGAGCCATGGTGGAGGAGAAGAGAAGGAAGATGCTTGATCAGAATGGATGGTTCAGAACACAAGCCAAGATTCATTCTAGCATACATTATTGTGAATCATCTATGTTCTTATCGTATATAGTATCTGAAGGACGTAACAGAATCAAGATGAACTCACTAATGTATGTTAGAATGAATCTTAGGTTGTGTTCTGAGCCATTCGTTCTGATACTTGGCAATTAAGCCATTCGACTGGTGAGGCAGAAACTATAAGGCTACTTGCATGTTCTTCCAACTTTAAATTACAAGATTACTATATTAGGTTAAATAAATCACTAACCTCATCGCGGCCAATGTTTACAGTCTTGGTCTCAACTGTCTTCGATTCTATGATCCCATGCTTTCGAAAAATAGACAA
The DNA here is from genome assembly GCA_029216955.1 of Iris pallida. Taxonomy (NCBI): domain Eukaryota; kingdom Viridiplantae; phylum Streptophyta; class Magnoliopsida; order Asparagales; family Iridaceae; genus Iris; species Iris pallida. Next base: position 4,102,462 of record JANAVB010030418.1, read on the forward strand.
CACAGACTCCATGGAATAGAATGGCCTTACATGCAAATCGTCTGTGATTATGTATCTTTTCCCTCCTTTCACAAACACGCCATCCTTGTTGCCTCCATCTGCAACCCCCTCCCACGCAATATCCTCATCCATTGCCTTACCACAGGGACATCGAGCACCAATAACCGAACTATACAAACGGTGAGTCTTGGTGTAGCACTCAAATGTGGGGCACCCGTAAATTCGTCGAGGTTTTAAATCATCGACATTGAGTTTTAAACCCTCACGTAGCCTTTTTGCTTCACTTCTAGGCTCGAGCAGCATCTTCTTGCAAGCTTCGGTCTCCAGATACTTAGTGTCAAGATTCTGGACGCTTTCGTAGAGCATGTCAACGCATCCTAGCGTCAATTTCCTGCCGATTTTATAACGAAAGGACCTTCCCATTTAGGCTAGAATTTTCCTTTTGTCTTATTCGTCATGACCATTGGTCTTCTCACTGCTAGGACTAGATCACCAACTTAAAAGAATCTTTCCTTCACCATCTTATTAAAGGCTCTAGAAATACGTGCTTGGTATAGCTCAATACGTTGTTGAGCTAATAAGCATTTTTTTTATCTAGCACTTCCAACTCTTGTAGTCGCAGATGGTAACTTTCTTCGGTAGTCAACTCATTGGCTAAGGCTACTCGAAGAGAGGGAACATGCATTCCTAGGGGAAGAACTGCTTCACTTTCGTAAACCAGAGAGAACGACGTACTGCCTGTTGGAGTCCGAACCGTTGTGCTGTAGGCCCAGAGACATTTGTCGAGCTTCTCATTCCAATCGTGCTTGTTTGAAGACGTGAACTTCTTGAGAAGTTTGATGATAGTCTTATTGAAAGCTACTGCTAATCCATTAGCTGCTGGATTGTAAGCGGTAGAGGCTGCATTCTAAATTCGATTCTTATCGCAGAACCGATAGAATGCATGGCTCACAAATTATGGACCATTATTATGGATGATCCTGTGAGGTAGGTCGACGTGGTAGATGATGTGATGTTTGACGAAACTGATCACGTTTGATGTCTTTACTTCGATGAGCGGTATAGCTTTCGCCTATTTGGAGAAGTAATCGGTTATAGCCAGGATAAACCGATGTCCTCTGGAGGATGACGAGCTGATTGGACCGATGACGTCCATACCCCAGGCTTTAAAAGGCCAAGATGCCGCCGCCGGGTGTAGAAACTCCGAAGGTTAATGAATGAAATCAGTATAGAATTGACAAGCCCTATACTTCTTTGCATATTCAACAGCATCTGCTATCATCGTGGGCCAATAATAACCCATTCGTCTGAGGCGATCTTGTAATTTGGGGCCTAGTTGGTGTGCACCGCAAATTCCTTCGTGAGCCTCACGTAGTGCCTGTTTGGCTTCTGTGTCTGATAAACATCATAACAATAACCCATCATAAGAACGTCGGTACAGCATTTTGGTTGCTATATCATAGTAAAATCTGAGAGATCGCCGTTGGATAGACACTGCTTCCTTCTGGTCACCAGGAAGGATTCCGTAGACAGCGTGGTCTTTGAAAGGAAATCTCCAGTCTTTGTAGCTCCCCTTCCTGAATTTTTCAAAAAAATATTTTTAGTTTTATTTTATTTTATTTATTACGCTTTAAGATAATTTTTTTTTTGAGATTTTATGAATGATTTTCTGATTGTTTCTTTTATCGAAAACTAGTTCTAAATAAAATATTTTAAGAGTGCTAATTTGCGCTAATAAAAGAAAAATATTTTATTAAATGATATTGTTAGAATTGTAGAAGAAGTACTACTTTGGATTTTATTAAATATTAATTTTGATTGTTATAAGTATTTTATAGAATCTTGGTTGAATAAAAACATGCTTTAAAAATATTCGATAACGTCGAATACTACTTATATAGCGGAAATCAATTATCATTTTGATTTAAAAATTTGTCATTTTGCTAATCATTTAAATGATATGGATCTATATTCTTATAATTTGAGTATGGTTTGGATTGCTTAATATTATCGAATATTATTTAAACGAATAATACTATATATTAATATATTATGATTTGATTCATATAATTTAAGATTATTTGTTTAATAATCTATCTAATAGACTAAATCTTTCTCAAAACAAATATCCTAGTTTATATTTAAAGAAGCATTTAACCTAATCTTGATTTCTTTTAAATTTCAAATCCTAATCATGATAGGATTCTTCCTTAGCCAATCTTATCTCGATACGTATTATATATAAATCTCCTCCTCGACTACCATACATATATGACGTAGAGAATAGAGGAGAACCTCTCTTGCCTACTCCAACCTCCCCCTGGACAATCGTCTTAGCCACCCCGTCGGCTCGTACAGTCTCCCTTTTACCACCATTTCGACACAGCCAATCACCCCCACCATAATCGCCATCCTTGCCGAGCCCTCCACCATCTCCAACCAGCACATCCAATACAATCTTCATATCCACCACCACCAGCGAGTAAGACGTGTCCGGACCCGTGCGTCTGTGCCTCTTCCATCATATTCCATAAAGTTTACAGATTACAAAAATTAATACCGTGTCCGACAATTCCGGACACATCGACCCAACCACCACCAAGTAACCACGTACCTGCCGACGGTGCAGACCACCGCAGCAGTTGTCGTATGAGTTCCACCGCTGCCGAGCATTCCGACTGCCGCGTCTCATACAGATCCGACCACGTGTGTTGTCCAGACCCCGTTCAGTGCTGCGCACGAGCCAGGACTACCGTAGGCGTGCAGCCGTGCGTCGACGCCACCTCATGTCTCCTCTGTACGTCGAGTACTCCGCCCGTAACCGTACTGTCCGCCGTGGGCAGCGCCCGACCAGCGTCGTCCAGACCGGGATCTACTCGATCAGCCCACGAGTCTCCGCCGCCGGCAAAATCTCTCTGATCCTTCCCTCCTCCGTGAACCAGTGCCCCGGAGCCTCTCCGCCCGCGCCGACCTGACCTCCTCTCTCCCCCGCAACCTGTCCTTCCTCTACTGCTCGGAGTGCTTCTCCTATCTCCAGCCCCAAGACCTACCTCCGTGCCGACCTAGAGTCGAAGAAGCCCCTCTCCTCCAACCGCCCCAAGCTCGTCCACGCCGACTTCGTCTGGACCGAGCCCCACTCCAAGCGCATCAAGCTCTGCCTCCGCATCCAGGACGAGCTCGACCGCAACACCATCGTCGAGTAGACCCACGTCGTCGAGTTCCAGGTCGTCGACCACCTCTGCGACTTCTGCTTCTTCTACCGCGGCCTCGATCGGCGAACCCTCCTCCTCCTGGGAAGCTCGTCGGCGCAGACCGTCCGTCGTAGATCTGGTCCGCGCACCGTCGAGCCTCCGTGCAACACCCGTCGGAGCCACACCCCTCCGTGCCCCTTAGCCGAGCGCTACCGCGCCTCGTTGGCTTCTGGCCAGCCTCGAGCCGCCACCTTCCACCGAGGTGAGTGTCCTCCGACCCTCTTCCTTTCCCATTTGGTGGCTCTGTATCTCTCTTCGAGAGAGAGAGAGAGAGAGCAATAGAGGGGAACCCATGGGCTGGGCCAGACCCAATAAGGGTTGGCTTGGACTAAGGCCCTTGATTATTAATGAGTGATTTTATCTTTCCTTTAAATTGTTATATGTACAAAATTTTTGTATTGGTATATATACAGTGTATAATATTTTATGAGAATATACTGTTATATTAATTATTGATATTAGTGTTACTTTACCACTAGGTATTGTTATTTTTATTAAGATAAATATATTCTATAAATATCATGTTTATTAAACCTATAGTTTGGGCATTGGGCCCTAATATTAGATTTGGCTAATTGAATTTAGAAATAGTTTCTAAATAGTTTTTTTGGTTATTTAAATGATGATGGGTCTGAGCCCATTATAAATATTCATATAACTTATTTAGGCTTGATGTTCAAAATATATTAAGTTATATATATAAACACTTTCTAAAACCATATATTATTTCGACTAACAAATATAGTTTTCATTTAAAACTGTATATCGATTTTAGCCCTAAAAACGATTTCAAGGTTCTAAGTTTATATTTTGAATATTTTGGCAAAATAAAATATGTGGTTTTGATACTACAAATAAATTATAAATATTTTTCTAAATTAACATATTTTCTTATTAAGGGTTTAGCCCTAAAATGGTTTTGTATAAAAGTAGTATCTAAACCCATTTTGACTAGTAGTCATAGTTTACAAGTATTATTTTGGGGTTAAAGGGATAACTTTTTCCTAGATCAAATTCTTCTTAGATTATCTTAAAATCGTGACTAATCACCCTTCATATGTTCCTTGTGATTGTGGACTTCATATGGACCCTAGGCTAATCGAACTATGTTGGACCAAACAAGATGGTTGTTTCACCAGCAAAGGACCACAGGCAAGTGCACTTTCTGATTGCTTTCGATTCATAGTTGTCTTTTCATTTCATGTCTATACATATATCTTGCTGCTTGTTGACACGCTCGTCACACGGAGTAGTCGGGAAGGGAAATATCTTAGTAGACATGTGGACTACCTAGAACTATCCCATGAGTCTATTCTTGAATAATAGCAGCTGCACACGACACGTACAGGGTGCCGGATTTACCCCCTAGCCGTTCACATGTCAAAACGGATATTTCACACCACATTGGTAGTTGTCTTTTATTTATTTTTCCTTTTCTTCTCCACCGTGCCATGTCATCAGTACTTTCCAGTTTTTATATCTTATATGTTATTTTCATGTCTTGTTAATTCTATTGTGTTTTCGCATTACCGTCGGTTTGTGTACTTGTTCCATTCCTAACTGGAAACCAACATTTTTTAGGTTTAGCTGCGATCACTCTTAGCACTGGAAAGACATGGGTATGCTGAGGCCGACCTAGATAGTGGAACTAGTTGTCATTTTCATTAATTGTGAGAACTTTTTATTTTCCTTTAAATATAAATCTTGTAAATGTTGTAATAAACTTAGAAATGTGAATGACCAGCAAATATTATATTTTGTGATTTTGAGCATTTATTTCTTGCGGGCTTGACAGCGTTCTACCGTCGACTCTGCAGCGTAGGCTAGCTTGGACACGTCTCGTATCCGGAAAAGCGGGTGCGGGTCGTGACAAGTTTTTGTGGTGGTCCATGCAGGTCAGTCTTCGTAATTTGTGCGAACTCGTAGTAGTACCATGTTAGTCGTACTGCTGCGAGCCTGCGACTAGGAATTGCTCATTCGCAAATAGGATTAAACTAATTCTAGGAGAATGACTAGGACTAGGAATTCCTTACACAATTTACCGTAGGGTAGTTAAGGTTGTTATATCGGCCCTGCAATTTAGGTAAGGACTTACTGAGATTTAGATAATTTGAGAAATTCCATAGATATACTACAACATTTTAATACGACAATATTCCTAAGGTGGGTAGACTATTTACTCATCAACTTAGGCCTTTCTGAAACCCAATTATTGATCGTAACCCCTCTTTCTGAAAGTTTGGAAAATGTCCTTTTATTTAATTGTTTGAATTAAAATGTGATTCATAGAAATTTTTATAATTATTTACTAAAAAAAGCCTTAGTTACGGTTAAGTTTTGGAGTGCAACATAACCAAGAATTTTGGCATTGAGAGTGTAGTCGAGTGCCTTGACTAGTGTTCTAGCCATGGTAGAGAAGGTCGAGCCATAAGTGTATCCTAACTAGAAAAACCAGGCTAAGTTGCGACTTGACCTCTATAAAGAATGTAATTAGTTATTTATTAATATTATGATTTTAGGAGATCTGGTTGTACCAATTCAGCCCGGACTGGACCCGAACCCAACCCAAGCCATGGTAGTCATGTAGTGCGACCAACGTCGTCCATGTAGATTTGTAGGTGTGTATATATATTGGTAGCCCATTTCTAGTATTGTGAATAATTTCTATAAATTATATATCGAATATAATTTATGTATTATTACAATTTAAATTTATATTTTACTATGAAATATGATAACCTTCTCTTAGAATGACATTGTGGAATTTTTGGGATTTACTTAGTCTATACATATATATTTGTGTATAAATATATTCGTAAAAGGTACACATAGTGTTTTATACATATCTCCCTCGATCTTGAATCTTAGAGAAATATAAATTAACTTTATAATTCTTTTGCCTCCGGTCATTTTTTCCCTAATCATGATCATTTGTACAACTTTATCTTACGTCTTTTCTAAACACCGCTATATCGTAAGTTCGTATCACTTATATTCTTTCCTTGGACCAAAGGAATTATTTTTATAACTTCTCCCTCAATTGTCTATTAATCTCGAATTAAGTTTTGGATTCAAAAGTTTTCCTCTCAATGTTGAATGTTGAATATTGAATATCCGTGAATTAAAGGTTATAAGATTTCTTTTCTTATCTTGCCTTCGACCATGTCCTTCCTAATCAATCGTTTAAATTTTCAAAAACTGATACCTCCCCTACAAGGATGGATACGTACACTTTTCTATAATGATCAATTTGTTCAAATTTCTAGCTCTCTCCATCACGATCAATTTATTTCAGGATTTTTGAACCTCCATTGAGATTTTAAAAGATGTAGTTAAAGGGATGATCGGTGACTTATGATGGCAGACAGCCGCGCACTGTCGCCACTTATTTGACTTATGGAGACTGTGGGTTCACTACAGCCAGCAGCGCACTGGCGAGGCATGATCCCTAAGTTAAAGTAATCTCGAGTAAGTATAAGTTATCGAATGTTGTCAAAGCTATATCTTGGTCGTCCTATCTTCGTCCTTAAGTTGTTATGTCCAGATTGGATAGAGTTGATAGGATATTCGTTACCGTATCCTTGCTTGAGTCGTGGAATCAAGAGTTTATTGCAGCTAGCTGTACACTAGCGAGGCATAAAATCTCGGTAAAACGACTTCGATCATGCTTACAAGTTTCAAATACCATAGAGACTACGACTTATTGACATATAACTATTAAGTTTTTCTTTAATCGGTTTGTGCTTATTCCTAGCCACAGTCTTCTCGATAAACCGGTAATTCTCCCTTCCTTTCTTATCCTTCTATTTTTCAGATTGTCATTTTTAATGTAATTGTCACGACCCGCACCCACTGTGAGGGTACGAGTACGTAACAGCGCCCAGCCTACGCCGCAGTGTCGGTGGTAGAACGCTGTTCTAAGTCTCTAACTAACCATCAACTCATGCAGTATATAATGTACTCATCATGATCAACTCCGAACGGAGGACAAGTATAAGATATGGTGTATCTCAATCACAGTCTAAGCACGATAAGAAACACATAAATGAACTAAGAATTTAAGACCACAAAACTACTAATAATATAACAACAACTCAACAATCTCAAATACATCTCAAGTCTCCAATCTCTATATACAACTCCAATTCTAAACAGGAAAACTAAATCAAGACAGACTAACTAAACTCCCGATCACTCCTGAGTGTCGGGGCCATAGGTAGCTAAGCCATCTCCTCAGTAATATATAGGGCATGAGTCCTCAGGGCAGTCATCTATAAAATTTTCAACAGGTCCAGTCAGGACAGGAACGAGTACAACTGATCAAGAAAATCCCAAGTAAAAGACATGAAACTATAAAGCAGTTATAGACAGTTTTATTGATGAATATGGCAGTTTATATACATGTGATGGTATGGAGAAACAGTAAGATACAAGAAAAGTAAGTAACTAAAACAAGAGGAGAATGATGGCAATGAAGACTGTAAAATAAATCTAGCTGAACTAAGTAACATGATGAGTCCAGGCAGTAATGTAAAACAAGTGTAAAATGCTATAATCCAGTACGAGATGAATCTAATACAAGATGAATCCAGTACCAGATGATTCTAGGTAGTGATCAAGAATCCAGGTGAGTCCAGCTAATCTAATAGTGTGTTTTAAAATACCGAGATCGACATGTAGACGGCTGTGGGTAATCAGGCACACCTCTCACTGATCAGGCGAGAGATGGCTATGCTTCCAGTAGATTCCAGTAGGGAGATTCCAGATTTGGGGTATATCTACATGTCTTACTCAATATTTCCCTGCCCCGTAAACAAGTGAATCCAAAATTCGACACGAGAATCGAGATGAGTCCAGCCAAAATATAATGATTCCAGAAATAGATTCCAGAATGATTCCAGTGATTCCAGTAATAGAGGCCAGATAATATGGTGAGTGTGTCGTATACATGAATCCAGAATATCCATACGTGTGGTATCAGAGAATCACATAAAACTAAATAGAACTGAAATACAGTAACTGGCAAATAAATGAGAGAACTATCAGAGAATGTACTCGCCTGATACTCTGAAAAGAGTAGTGTAAGGTCAGATGTCTGCACCGGAGTCACAATGTCCTAAATAGAACAGTACAGGTTATGATGTGTTTAAAACAAGATAAATGATGTTTATGATGCAATCTACATGACTTCTAGGTCAATCTAGGTCAAAGTCAACTCTCAGTCAACTCAAGTCAATCATGAACCATTTGGGTCAAACCTTGGTCAATTCTAGGGTTTGGTCAACTTTAGTCAACTTGGTCAATTCTCTAATCTAGGGTTTTCCAATTTGACCATGTTTTAGGCTAAAGGTAACAAACAAGTTCAAACCTATACTAATCTCAACCTTAAACTTCTACAAGTACCATGCTATCCTTACCTCAACATACATGTACTATAACACATGCATCCCATTTGTAGGCCTACAAATTTAATACATGTGTTACATAGATGTATCTATGCCAAACATACATCTACTTAACCCTATAGTATGTATATTATATATCATATCACAAATCATCTTATAACCTATGTAAGTACAATATCAACTAACCATATCACATTTATAGAAGGTAGGTCTACATACATAATGCATGATTCATATGAACCTTCCCAATTAAAACCCATATGCAGGACATCAACTGAAGTAATTTCAGGACAGAGGATAGGCAGGGTGTTCAACTGTTTGAACAAGAGAATTGCAGTACATCACATTGACTGCTATTCAAAAAGATGAAATCCTATATGCAGAAACTTATACTGACTGATCTAATGCAATGGTCATGAGCTAACACAACTGCTATACACTAACCTCCACCTTAGGATACTAGAAAGTCCTATCTAACTGCAAGACAATGGCCAAATGGCCAAGTGCCACACTGAAATGTCCTGCTATAGCCTCTGCTGCCTACTGCAGTTGCATCTCAGGCCTTGCCAAGGCTACAATGCCATGAAATGATGCTGCAAGGCCACTGCTACCCTCTTCTATTCCCAGGTTCTGGATACACAAGACACCCCCATAAATCAACATATATATCACACAACACACACACTTGTTGTCCAAGGCTCTTATCTACTGTCTACCACAATCCATTCTACTGCTAACAAGTCCCTGTCACCCTTTCTCTTAATCCTTCGAACTCAGCATCACATATACAATCCTAACTCAGGTATCCAAATCAACATTCCACCTATATATATATATACAAGTATCACATATTCATAAACCCAAATCAAATGATTCAACAACCAACCCAAATCAATGTGGTGTCATGTGTCACAGGTTCTAGGTGTCAGCTAAACAGTGTGTGTGAGTGAAACATATGGGAAAGTGAGTGACAAAAGTGTGCAAACAGTGAGAACAAAGAGCAGGGCCTGTGTGTGTGCAACCAGTGAGCTATTATCAGATAACAGCAATGAAAGTGGCAGTTGACAGTGTGTGTGAGAGTTCAAATTAGTGAGTACATGAACAACATTCATATCAAAAGAAGAAGAAGAAGTTCAGATTATGCACAGTCCATCAAGAACCTAATTTTCGAAACCCACATTGAAAAACCAAGACAATTCATGAAACCTATTGAACTAACATCAACCCAGGTTACATATATATATATACACAGTTAAAATCATCATTTAAATCCCAAACAATTATATGTAAACTTATTTAAACTCTGAACAGCACAGTATCAGAGAATAACTAGTTTTCAGGAAACACAAACACATAGGAAATCCAAAAACCATCAAATTGATTGTGCCAACACAAAGGACACATGTGAATGTGTCACAGGGATGCATTCGTGTCCAGAAAACTGGACACGAATGTGTCCAAAACCCAACACTGAACTGTATCAGAAAAACAGGAATCCAGTCCTCGTGCACGCGTGCACGTGTGTCCAACTCACGACACAGGCCACGTGGAGACACGTGGCCGTGCACACGTGTTCACCTAGACTAGGGGGACGTGTCCAAGTGCCTGTCCCGTGTCCAAGTGATGTCTACGTGTCGATACGAGGCCGTATCAGTGAGGAAATTCTGTGTGTGAAGTGACAGTGTGCGACCCGTGCGAACGCGATTTCTTCGCGAATACTCCACGAAATCACCCTAAATTTTGGGAGAGTGGTGACAGAGGTTGCCCCCTTGTGTCCACCAAAAATCGTGTCACGAGGGGCCGTGTCGTGTCCTGTGTCGACCCCGAGCAGCAGGGGACTGCACGGTGTCCTCGTGCACGCGTGTGTGTTAAATATGGACACGAACGTGTCCAGAAATATGCTCAGAAGGACACGAAATTAATAAACACATATAAAACAATTTTTCCATTCAAATACTTTTCAAAAATAACAATTAAATTCCCTTTGTGACATATCATCAAACACCTATATGCATACTATGACACGTGTCCGATACGGACACGAAACCGACACAAATTGTGCCAAATTTCCAGGGATAGCTAGGGGACTCCTAGATCTAGCCCTACATGCAAAGAAACTGAAATTTAAATCAATTTAAAGGGTTTTACCTATTGGTGCAACTTGCATGGAAAAGCTCCAAATGGGGGGTGTTCTTCTTGATGGCCAATAGCTCCAAATTGATCCCAAACTAAATGACTCTCCACCAACAGTCCATAAACTCAATTTAGAACCCAATGCAAAAGACTAGGATGAAAAAGGAGATCAAATGAATAAAATGAGATTTTTTGGAAAGGGAAAACTTACCTCTCTTTTCTCCAAGTGTAGGAATGATAAAAAGGAGGCAACCCTAATGAATAAGTGTTTAAATAGGGTGGGGATCCCTATGGCTGGTCATTTAGGGTTTGGTTAGGGTTAGGGCTTCTAGTTATGGGCCATGGGCCAAGTCTTGATCAAATAAAACATTAAGGCATAAGTCATTTCATGAAATCATAAACCATGACTTAAATGCACTAAACCAAATCCCCTCATTCTAAAATTAGTTTCTAATGACTAAATGAGGTTAACCAAAGTTAGACTAGGGTTCCATAGCTAGGGTTAGGTTCTAGGCTAGTCCACTAGGTCTCAACAAGTCAAAGTATTACTGGAATTCACCCATTCAACAAATCACCAATAATTCAATTAAGTCAAAATGACTAAATTATCCCTAGGCTAAAAATGGTAATAAATCATTCTAATGACATGGTTAGGCTCTAGGTCATGCAGTCTCTCAGGTTTCACTAACAGCACATCAAAATCACCAGTCATGACTAAAATAAATTCTTAAATAGTTTTAAAATTTATTAAAAATCACTAAAAATCATAATGTGAATCAAATATCAATAATTAATAATTAAAATTAGAAAATTTCAAAATTACCCTCATCTGAAAAACTGGGTGTTACAGTAATTTCGACTGGATTCCTAAACTCATCTAGATTTTGATTCCAAACTCGTGCCTAAATAATTGGAGATAAATATTTTAAGCATTTTGGATTTGATTGTTCTTGAACATTCGATCACGACTAGACTACCTTTATTCGATCGAGTCAACCCGCATCTTCCTAGATTTTGATTCTGTAATCGTTTCCTTGAAACTTTGAGGGCGTGACTTTCTAAGATGGATAGATTTGCAGGCCCACTTTTCGATTTGCAATCCTTATATTCCTAACTATTTATTTTAAGTTGAAGATTATTTGTTATTTATAAAACTAATTAAATTTATGGTGAAATGCTACTTATTTTTAAAATATATATATGTTCTCAATTTTTTTTTTTGGAATATGTTGTTCAACATTGATTTCTAAAATAGTGGTAAAGGTTTTCCATTAAATGTTTAAATAAGATTTTGAAGTATATATATATATATATATATATTTGAAAGCAACTTGATGACATCCGTATATTCGAATCAAAAGGATGGCTAATGATTCTAATTATACTTTATTACCATTGTTAAAATGTTTCCTATTATTTTCTTGCTTATTCAATTTAAATTCGAGGACGAATTTATTTCTAAGGTGGGTAAATTTGTAGCTCCCCTTCCTGAATTTTTCAAAAATTTATTTTTAGTTTTATTTTATTTTATTTATTGCGCTTTAAGATAATTTTTTTTTGAGATTTTATGAATGATTTTCTGATTGATTCTTTTATCGAAAACTAGTTCTAAATAAAATATTTTAAGAGTGCTAATTTGCGCTAATAAAAGAAAAATATTTTATTAAATGATATTGTTAGAATTGTAGAAGTACTACTTTGGATTTTATTAAATATTAATTTTGATTGCTATAAGTATTTTATAGAATCTTGGTTGAAGAAAAACATGCTTTAAAAATATTCGATGACGCCGAATACTATTTATATAGCGGAAATCAATTATCATTTTGATTTTAAAATATGTCATTTAATGCTAATCATTTAAATGATATGGATCTATATTCTTATAATTTGAGTATGGTTTGGATTGCTTAATATTATCGAATATTATTTAAACGAATAATACTATCTATTAATATATTATGATTTGATTCATATAATTTAAGATTATTTGTTTAATAATCTATCTAATAGACTAAATCTTTCTCAAAACAAATATCCTAGTTTATATTTAAAGAAACATTTAACCTAATCTTGATTTCTTTTAAAGTTCAAATCCTAATCATGATAGGATTCTTCCTTAGCCAATCTTATCTCGATACGTATTATATATAAATCTCCTCCTCGACTACCATACATATATGACGTAGAGAATAGAGGAGAACCTCTCTCGCCTACTCCAACCTCTCCCTGGACAATCGTCTTAGCCACCCCGTCGGCTCGCACAGTCTCTCTTTCACCACCATTCTGACACAGCCAATCACCCCCACCACAATCGCCATCCTTGTCGAGCCCTCCACCATCTCTAACCAGCACACCCAACACAATCTCCATATCCACCACCACCAGCGAGTAAGACGTGTCCGGACCCGTGCGTCCGTGCCTCTCCCCATCTTATTCCATAAAGTTTACAGATTACAAAAATCAATACCGTGTCCGACAATTTCGGACACATCGACCCAACCACCACCAAGTAACCACGTACCTGCCGGCGGTGCTGACCACCGCAACGTTCCGACTGCCGCGTCTTGTACAGATCCGACCACGCGTGTTGTCCGGACCCTGCTCAGCGCTGCACACGAGACAGGACCACCGCAGGTGTACAACCGTGCGTCGACGCCACCTCGTGTCTCCTCCGCAGTTGCTCGACCAGCGTCGTCCAGACCGGGATCTACTCGATCCGCCCACGAGTCTCCGCCGCCGGCGAAATCTCTCCGATCCTCCCCTCCTTCGCGAACCAGTGCCCCGGTGCCTCTCTGCCCGCGCCGACCTAACCTCCTCGCTTCCCCGCCACCTGTCCTTCCTCTACTGCCCGGAGTGCATCTCCTACCTCCAACCCCAAGACGTACCTCCGCGCCGATCCGGAGTCGAATAAGCCCCTCTCCTCCAACTGCCTCAAGCTCGTCCATGCCGACTTCATCTGGACCGAGCCCCACTCCAAGCGCATCAAGCTCCGCCTCCGCGTCCCGGGCGAGCTCGACTGCAACACCATCGTCGAGCAGACCCATGTCGCCGAGTTCTAGGTTGTCGCCCACCTCTGCGACTTCTGTTTCTTCAACCGCAGCCTCGATCGACGAACCCTCCTCCTCCTGGGAAGCTCGTCGGCGCAGACCGTCCGCCGTAGATCTGGTCCGCGCACCGCTGAGCCTCCGTGCAGCACCCGTCGGAGCCACACCCCTCCGTGCCCCGTAGCCGAGCGCCACCGCGCCTCATTGGCTTTCGGCCAGCCTCGAGCCGCCACCTTCCGCCGAGTTGAGTGTCCCCCGACCCTCTTCCTTTCCCATTTGGTGGCTCTGTCTCTCTCTTCGAGACAAAGAGAGAGCAATAGAGGGGAACCCATGGGCTTGGCCAGACCCAATAAGGGTCGGCTTGGACTAAGGCCCTTGATTATTAATGAGCGATTTTATCTTTCCTTTAAATTGTTATATGTACAAAATTTTTGTATTGGTATATATACAATGTATAATATTTTATGAGAATATACTGTTATATTAATGATTGATATTAGTGTTACTTTACCACTTGGTATTGTTATTTTTATTAATATAAATATATTCTATAAATATCATGTTTATTAAACCCATAGTTTGGGCATTGGGCCCTAATATTAGATTTGGCTAATTGAATTTAGAAATAGTTTATAAATAGTTTTTTTGGTTATTTAAATGATGATGGGTCTGAGCCCATTATAAATATTCATATAACTTATTTAGGCTTGATGTTCAAAATATATTAAGTTATATATATAAACACTTTCTAAAACTATATATTATTTCGACTAACAAATATAGTTTTCACTTAAAACTGTATATCGATTTTAGCCCTAAAAACGATTTCAAGGTTCTAAGTTTATATTTTGAATGTTTTGGCAAAATAAAATATGTGGTTTTGATACTACAAATAAATTATAAATATTTTTCTAAATTAACATATTTTCTTATTAATGGTTTAGCCCTAAAATGGTTTTGTATAAAAGTAGTATCTAAACCCATTTTGACTAGTAGTCATAGTTTACAAGTATTATTTTGGGGTTAAAGGGATAACTTTTTCCTAGATCAAATTCTTCTTAGATTATCTTAAAATCGTGACTAATCACCCTTCATTTATTTCTTGTGATTGTGGACTTCATATCGACCCTAGGCTAATCGAACTACGTTGGACCAAACAAGATGGTTGTTTCACCAGCAAAGGACCACAGGCAAGTGCACTTTCTGATTGGTTTCGATTCATAGTAGTCCTTTCATTTCATGTCTATACATATATCTTGCTGCTTGTTGACACGCTCGTCATACGGAGTAGTCGGGAGGAAAAATATCTTAGTTGACATGTGGACTACCCAGAACTATCCCATGAGTCTATTCTTGAATAATAGCAGCTGCATACGACACGTGCAGGGTGTCGGATTTACCCCCTAGCCGTTCACATGTCGAAACGAATATTTCATACCACATAGGTAGTTGTCTTTTATTTATTTTTCCTTTTCTTATCCACCGTGCCATGTCATCAATATTTTCCAGTTTTCATATCTCATATGTTATTTTAATGTCTTGTTAATTCTTTTGAGTTTTCGTATTGTCGTCGGTTTGTGAACTTGTTCCATTCCTGACTGGAAATCAATATTTTTCAGGTTTAGCCGCGATCACTCTTAGCACTGGGAAGACATGGGTATGCTGAGGCCGACCTAGATAGTGGAACTAGTTGCCATTTTCATTAATTATGAAAACTTTGTATTTTCCTTTAAATATAAATCTTGTAAATGTTGTAATAAACTTAGAAATGTGAATGAGCAGCAAATATTATATTTTGTGATTTTGAGCATTTATTTCTTGCGAGCTTGACAGCGTTCTACCGCCGACTCTGTGGCGTAGGCTGGCTTGGACACGTCTCGTATCCGGAAAAGTGGGTGCAGGTCGTGACAGTCTTTGATGTCGACGTTCGTCTCTGCTGCGTAGCTTTGATGAATATACAAGGCATCTTTCGTACAGAACAACTCTCGACCACGCACTGTGATCGAATGCTGAGTGTTGGTAGGAAGACTCAAGGAAGCAGCCAGACCGGCTAAAGCATCTGCTTCTATATCCTGTAATCGAGGTACGTGCTCAATGAAGAATACAGTGAAGGTAGAAGCCAACTCAATCATCGCTTTATGATATGGGATGAGATCTTCATGACGAACTTTATAAACCCCTCGAACCTGACTAACTATTAGCTTAGAATCGCCATAAACTTCAAGATAGTCAACTCCCAGTTGTTTTGACATTTGAAGGCCAATCAGTAGGGCATTATATTTGGCCACATTGTTGGTGCAAGGTTCCATTAGAGAATACGCACGGTGTATAACCAGATGATCGGGTGAAACAAGCACAATCCCTATTCCGGCCACAATATTTCCTTTAGGTCCTGTTCTTGACGCACCATCAAAGAACATTCGCCAAATGGGTATTTCCTCAGTTGCAGTGTTAGACTCAACCACTTTATCTGGGATTTTTTCATAGAGTTTGGAAGATTCTGGCACTGGATGAGCTGCTAAGAAGTCAACTAATACTTGGCCTTTTACTGCCTTCTGAGGAATGAACAACATATCGTATGGAGTCAATAGCATTGCCTATGTAGCTAAACAGGAATTAAGAGAACCCAGTTTAGTCATGAGTATTCTGAGATGATTAACTCTAGATATGATATGGATAGTCTGTCCAGACACATAGTGACGTGTCTTCTGGATAGCAAATACCAGTGCGAGACATTACTTTTCAATAGGTGTGTATCTGTGTTCGGCACCAACTATCATGCGGTTGAGGTAATAGATTGCCTGTTCATGACTGCTTTCATTCTTCTGAGCTAATATGGCACCAAGAGAATGATCCATAGTGTGAACATATAACAAAAAAGGCTTTCCGACTATCGGAGCCACCAACATTGGGGGGCTTGTGATATACTTCTTGATGTCGTCAAATG
The DNA here is from genome assembly GCA_029216955.1 of Iris pallida. Classification (NCBI taxonomy): domain Eukaryota; kingdom Viridiplantae; phylum Streptophyta; class Magnoliopsida; order Asparagales; family Iridaceae; genus Iris; species Iris pallida. Next base: position 4,119,245 of record JANAVB010030418.1, read on the forward strand.
TGTGCTGATATTTTTCAGTCCAGATAAAAGATACTCCTTTCTTCATGAGCAGCATAAACGGTTGACACCTTCCAGAAAGATTTGAAATGAATCGTCTGATGTAGGCTAATCTTCTTTGAAGTCCGCGTAGCTCTTTGATATTTCTTGGAGGACGCATATCGAGGATAGCTTTAACCTTCTCCTGGTCAAGATGACCCTTTAAAGTGATAACAAAACCAAGGAACTTGCCACTGGAGACTCCCATAAAAGACTTGGTTGGATTCATCTTGAGTTGGTGTGTACGCATCAGTTCGAACAACGTTCTCAAATCTTGGAGGTGGTTACCCTTGAGACGACTTTTAACTACAATATCATCTACATAACATTCTGCTGTTTTGCATAAATGATTACAAAAAATTGTGTTCATAGCTCGCTGGTATGTCGCACCCGTATTTTTCAATCCGAAGGACATCATCGTATAGCAGTATACCGCCAACAGTGTTCGAAAAGATGTGTGTTTCTCATCATCGAAGAACATCTTGATCTGGTTGTAGCCTGAGAACCCATCCATGAAGGTTATTCGCTCGAAGCCACAAGTATTTTCGATCATTACGTCGGTGATTGTTAGAGGGAACTCATCTTTTGGGCATACAGAGTTCAAATCACGGTAATCGATACAGACACGAACTTTATCATTCTTTTTCTTGACTGGAACAATGTTAGCGACCCAGTCAGGGTGTTGTTCTTCACGAATGAAACCACTTGAAATAAGCTTTTTAACTTCACTTTCGATAGCCTCCATGATTTCTGGTCGGAACTGCCATTGCTGCTGCTTTACTTGCGTAGCTTTAGACGAGATATTTAGGAGGTGCATAGCAACTTTAGGGTCTAAGCCTGGCTTATCTTCATAGCTCCATGCAAAGACGACGAAATATTCTCTTATAAGCTGTATAAGAGATTGCCGTTCTTCACCAGACAAACCTTTAGGAGATGATTCTTCTCCTAAATTAACTTGTACGACTTCGTCTTCAGTAGGTGGTTCACATTGTTCGAAATGTAACTCCTACCTGGTGTCCATCTTTTGAGCCCATTGTTCGAGCTTAATTGATTGGACATCTTCTACAATTTAGTCAACTGACACCATGTTGACTGATAGAGTTGCTTTGAACATGTCTCCAATGCTAGAGTATGAATCCCAGAGGCAAGAATCAGAAGAATAAGAACAACGATCAACTTTAATATCTGATCCTTCAGGAGTTGTTGGAGGAGTAACATAACCCAAACCAATACCGTTTCGTTGATAATAGTTCTCGGGTTTGCCGGGAGGAGCAAAGTGACGTATTGGCAATCGTCGTCCTTTACCGTGGTTTAGTCCCTGGTCGCTTTTTATATCAAATCCCATGTTCTGGATGATATTCTTGGCCTGCCAACTATATCGGTAAAGCTGTATTTTACCTGAATCATAGTCAGCTTCGGCGTTGTAATTGGGAGTAGTAAAGTCCAGAACAAACTTTCTTTCGCCAATTATTCGACCGAAGATGATTAGTTCTTCACCCTTCTTTTTCACTGGAACGATGAAGTAGTGGATATCCTCTGGCCAGACTGTTTCCCACAGACGGGGTGTCATGACCGGCATACAGAGATGTGGTCTTATGCTATGCTCTAAGGCGTACAATGTATCTACGTACTGGTTTACAGACTGGTAGACATCAGAGTAATTCAAAGATAAACATTTACTCAGAAAATATGCAAGTTTTTCTTCAGGGATAACATCATCCACTGAAGGTACATTATTTTGAGTATTGATATACTCATTAAGGGCGTCATTATCCGGGACAGGAGTCATAGACTTGGTCAAGTTCACTACGTAGGGTAACTCATCAGGATTGAGAGGATGCGCTTCAACAGGTTTCTCCCGAGTTGTTTTGTGGAGAGTGATGGTCAATGGTACGGCAATATCAGGACGCTTCTTTTTGACCCAGATTGTGAGAGGCTTTGAAGTACTTTTTGGAGTAGTACGTCCTTTGACTCGGATAACCAGGGGACCGTCACTGGCGGATGAATTAACTTCAGCTTCATCGTTAGCTTCGTTGCCGTCATCCTTATGAGGCTGAGATTGATAGAGTACCTAATCTCCATAGTAGGCTTCAATACCCTTGAAAGGATCGACATCGACAAACTCTGTCTTCACGATGCCATCACTGTTGACATACTTAAAGCACTGGTGAAGGGTAGAAGGAACAATCATGTTCTCATATATCTACGGACGTCCTAACAAGACGTTGTAGGACACATTGGCATCGATTACATAGCAAGCAACCTCTGTCCGTTGATCACCAATCTGGCACTTGAGACGGATCTTGTGCAGAGGATAACTTCTCCTAGCATTAAAAGCCATTATAGTTTTATTGGTTGCAGACAGCTTGTGTAAAGGGATCCCTAGAATTTGGAGTAAACTTCTAGAGATGATGCTGAGGGAGGAACCTAGATCGATATGCATCCGATCCACCTTAATCGCCCCGATATACCTTGTATAGTATAGAGGTCTATCATGACGATTATTTTTTAGCAGCATGTCCTCTTGTGAAAAGGTGATGTTAGGAACTACTTCCATAGTGCTATGGTAATGAAGATAAGAGACCGAATCTTCAGCGAGAGCTTTGACTTCTGTGAGATAAGAGTCGGCATGTAGTAATGCCTCACTTAAAGCTTTATGCGGCTCTTTGGAGAGCCGCAGTAGATCGAACAATGACAATCTGGCAGGTGTATTGGCCAGTTGTGCCAGTATGTCAAAGTTGTAAGGCCGATCCATGTCTTCGGGAGCTGGTGACTTCAGAGATTTGTCAAATCGTGTCTCCTTTGGTTTAGCTTTGTTGGCAGTTAAGGACTTAGACAAGCCAGCTTCTGAACTTGTGGGGGCAGCAGGAGCATGAGAAGGCATTACGTCTTCTTGTGTGGGGTCATAAGTCCGCAGGTAAGTCTGCCGGATTGTGTCTCACCAGATAGGACTTCATAAATAGGAGAAGACACCATATGGCATGGCTTGTATTTTTTGCCCCTCTTTGCTTTAGAAGACACTATCCCCTGCTTCATTTCTTGCACAAGGTCGGGATGGACCCACATAATCTCACCACGTTCCGTCGTGAGTGGCACCAGAGTTGATGTTGAATCGCGAGCTGGCGGCTGGTTGACGACTTCCATTATTGCCTTAGGAATTGGAACTACGCCGTCTGGAACTTCTGTGGAAGAAAAGTCACAAAATTGAAGAGAGATCATGTTAGAAGGTACGACCTTATCTTCAGTTTTGAGGTTGATAACTTGGCTGTCGATGAGCTGTTGTATCTTCCTCTTCAAGACGATACAATCCTTGGTAGAATGATGCACGTACTAATGATAGAGACAGTACTTGGGGTCGCTGAGTCGGCTTGCCTCCTCAGGACGTCGTGGTGTAGGAAATTCCAGTTTATCACCCTTCATCAACGTGTTAAAAATGGTAATAACATCATCCTCGTCAAAGGAGAAAGTCACCTTGGGTCTGTCAGAAACACTCTGAGAATTGGGAGCTCCCTTGGAAGTGTCAACCTTCAAGACTTCTTTTCCTTTACCCCCACGAATAGGGATAGTTTGGGGGTGCTTGCCTTTGTCTTCAGATTTGGATGTCTTCAACCCCAGTAGTTCCAGGTTAGGAACATCATTTTCAGCAGCATCAGGGGCCCCAATGAAAGCGGGCCATGTATCATACTTTTGTATACCTAGACAGAACTTCACTGTAGGAAGGAATTTATGCCGACAAGTATTCATAAGCTCCGAGTCTGGTATACCGAAGGCATCTTCAAGGCTAGTCACCTGAAGCGTTCGATAAAAGCAATAATAGTCTCACTCTTCCTCTGCTTGGTCTCGATGAGGGTGGACATACAAAAATGCATGCCACTCTCGTAAAACCTATTAAGGAATAGCCTCTCCAAGTCTTTGAAGGAGTTAATGCAACCGTCAGACAGACTGCAGAACCATTCAAAAGCTACTTCCTGTAAGGTGCTGATAAATAGCTTTGACAAGAATGCATCGTCTCTTGGTAAGTGCAGCATCTGCGTGTTGAAGTATGTCATGTGGTTACGAGGAGAAGTCATCCCGTCAAACAAATTTAGCGTCAATGATTTGTAGATAGGAGGACAAGTGGCATTCTCCCATTCAGAGGATAAGGTTACGATATCCCTATCTTCTGAAGCTCGTCTTTGTGTGAGATGGTATCGAGACGGGCAACAAGAGAATCAATTGCATCTTGTTGATTGAGCAGATGTTGAGAAACGGCTCTTGTACGGTTGTCAAGTGCTGTCAGCGAAGGACCACCCCCAGTATTTATAGGATTTGGAGGAGGTGCAACAGAATGGTACTCCCTTTGTAGTGAAGGAGGGTTGTTGCTATGAACTGGACTAGCATGTACGAAGACGTTCGGTTGAAGTAGGGGAACAACCCCAGCAGTTTGGACAACCATGATGCTGGTAAGCATGTCAGTGATCCTGGCGAACGCCATTTCAAGATTCTCCAGCCGCTTGTTAGTTTGATCACTGGCTTCTTCAGGTCTCTCTCCATCCGTCATGTACGCAGATAGCATGCGAGGATGAATAGAGGAGACAGTACAACTGGTGCTGGTGCTGTCTGTCTTTGAATTGAAAAGACCTTCGTCTTCAGGCAGGGGAGGTCCATCGGACTCAAAGAGATCATCATCATCTAGAAGGCTACCTCTGACGTGGAGGTTGTCTGCTTCAGATTCTGAGGAAGTACTACCCCCAGCTTGAGATTCTGAGGGAACACCACCCCAGCTTGAGAGTCCTCGCCATCTATAAGGGATCTTGTTCTCGATCGAGTACCCATATAGACTCCTTCAAGTGAAATAACTCAATGGCTGTTTGCTGGCAGACTTCTTCTTCTCCTGTTTGCAGAATTAAAAGAAAAGGTTGGATTGGTGGTCCACCTTCTTTGATTGGGGCTCCCATAGAGAGCACCCCATGAAGCCATGTTGGATGAAACACACAATGGTGTAGGAACGAAATCGTAAAGCGCATACTCTAAAGGGGGGTGAATAGAGTTGGCAGCAGAATAATGCTAATTAAAAATTATTAACAGCAAGATCACAGAATAATAATCACAACTAAATAATGTAAAGGCAGAGATAAGAAAGCAAACGCAAAGACAGCGATGTATACTGGTTTCCCTCTGTTGAGGACTAGTCCAGTCGGTAGAACTCTTGCTACCAGTTGAATCCACTATTTGCAAAACTGCAAGTTTTCTTACGAAGTCCTTGCAACTTCTACAACGCGAGCTTTGATACGAAGAACTCGTCCAACTTCAATTGTGAAGAGGTATTCTTCTATCAAGCCTTCTGATTACAATCACTCAGAAACTTCTAGACCGCACCGCACTGGCAAATCGACTAGAGGATTGTAACTGGCTTGGGATCTGAAAATTAAAGCTCGAGAAAAACTTTTTGGAAGACAGTAGGCTTTAAATAGAGAGAAGATTGAAAGTGAATGAGTGTGTTAAAATGATCGAAATCCTTCTCTATTTATAGGAGTTCCAAAGACAGAATTCTGGCAGAATTCGGGCAGAACTCGATGAGCAAATCTCGGTCAAATCCGCAACTACAGGAGGACCAAGTTCCAAGGAATTCAAAAATCAAAACGTCCACTAACCGAACTCTGGCCGAACTCTGGTCGAGTTCTGTCAGGGTTTGGTTAGGGTTTTTCAAAATAGATTTTGGGGAATTTTGAAAACCTTTTTGGAGCTTTTGTAAATACGAATGTTTTTCAAAACTAAGGACATTTTAAAAACATTTTGAAATCATTTTGGAATAGCCTATTTGCCAGTACGACTTGGTGTACAATGTATTTCTAGACTCAATAAAATAAAAGATTACATTGCTCAAAGAAATACAGACTCGAACAGGCAAACAACGCTTCGGTCTTGAACTGAGTAGATAGCCGTTCTTGATCATGTCCAAGAGTCCGAGATATCCTGACTAGCTCCATATATCGAGACAGAGTTTGATCAATTATTAAAATCAGTTTGACCATATGACCAATGGGCCAACAATCTCCCCCATTTTGATAATTGACAAACTATGAATGATATAACATCTTTTGAGATAAGATACCACAAAAATTGTTCAAAATTGTTCAATCCCTGTATTATTCTCAAAACAAAATGTTTGATCCTTTTTCTCCTCCATTGTCACTTAGCAAAATAATTGCGAAGAAATAGGCTCCCCTGCAATTAATGCATAAGCTACAACAGTGAAGAAACACAAGAAAATAATATCTCATGCAGTGAGAATATACAAAACATAACAGGGAAGTATTTCACAGGAAGTTTATAATATAGAAGTAGATAAAGATGTTATAAAGAATAAATAAACTGATATGAAAGATAAACTATGCATCCCATAAAAATAAAATGATGTTCAGGAGACATCAAGAAATATCCAGTACAAGTCCTCAAAAAAACTGATAATAAAAGCTAAAAAGAAAGAAACTTGGAATGTCGGAGCATTTTCAAGTGTACAGTAGACAATAACTAAGTCTCAAAATCAGCTAATACATCATCATCACATCTCCTCATCATCCTCATCATCATCAGCAACAGCATGACCGGCATGTCCAGAAGGACCAGCTCCAGAAGTGCCAGCTCCAGAAGGGTGTGGAGTAGCACCAGAACTGCGATACCAATCATAAGCGCTACCGGGCTGAAAGTAGGCATGAATAGCCTCATCCTCACAGCGGTAGCCAGAAAAGGCTGGATCTCTAGGAATAGAACCGGCAGAATGTCCAGTCTGAGCAAATCGGAGATCAGCTAGAGAATTTGCTATCGCCTGATAACGAGTGACATCGCGGAACTCACGTTCGTGGGCCATATCCGTCATTGAGACGTGCAAATCAGAAAGATGCTGGTGTATGCCATCAAAGGTCGTGGCATACTACTGAGTAGGTGGATGAGGTGGAGCAGTAGGAAGAGCAGCAGCAGTCATACTATGATGAGATAGCTTAAGAAACTTGGGCTCAGGGTCTTGAGTACAAGTTGACAGATCAATATCAAAACGCTGGAAGATGCGTGGGATAATCATCGCATAAGAAAGATTTCTATCTCTTGCACGACAACGTTCCATCATCTGAATAATAGTCTTAGGGGCAGAAAATGGAATCCCCTTAAGAATATGATACATAGCAGACAGCTCAAGTGATGTGACATCATCCTTTGAAGTAGACTTCGGAAGGAGAGTGGAGTAGATGATGCGATGCAATTCATAACTAAACAAGTTCAAGTTATTGGCCTTGAACATACCAGAGCGAACTCTATCAGGGGCACAAAGTTCAGCTTTGAAACTAGCAAGTGTCGTGCCGTCGGGGAAATCAAATTCAGTGATATCACCAAGCGGTGCACCTTCGTTAAAAATACCAAGGATTTTCGCTAAGAGGACATCATTGAACTCGATATCTAGTCCGCCAACACGAGTACTTACGTCAAACGTGTTTAGTACGATATTGCAATCGAAAAGTCTAATGGCATTAGTAGCTACCGGAAAATAAAGTTTAGCAAAGTGTTGTAACCCTAATGCCTCAAAATAAGGACGATGATCTGGAAACACAGTCCATTTGATAGGAGCGCCTGTGCATATGGATCTCATAGAAAAGTCTCCATACCACAGAAGGGCTTGATCTAGGGTTTAAAAATAAAACCCATCGAACGCGCCATCGCTCGATTGAACTGGCAAAAAGAGGGAATCCGTGTGTGGATTTGAAGATGATCCTTCTGCACTAGGATTGGTCGTCTTCTTCCACTTGAAGGGGTTGAATCCCTTACGCATTGTGCAAATAAAGTAAATATGCACGAATTTGAAAGGAGGAGAAATACGGAGTTATACCTCCCAAGATTCAAGTATGCTGTAGAGGACAACGATCTCCGCACGAATCCAAAATTTGGATGGATTTCACCACGTAGATTGGAAGAAACGAAGTGGTGAAGAACTAGGGTTTGGAGAGCTTCGCGCGGCTGCTGTTGCTGTGGAAGAGGTTTTAGAAGCAATAAAGAAGAAGAGGCTCTCGGGTTCTGGTTATATAACAAGATACCACTAATCAAACTCGGGCCGAATTTGGTCCGAACTCTGGCCGAATTCGCCTAGGGGTTCTGTTAGTTGGTTTGGGCCACTTTCTTTTTCATTGACTCATTTCAAAAATTTAATTCAAAGATTAGTAATTTCAACCTTCAATTAATATAATTAATATTATTTTATAGATTAAATTTTGTTACACAGCGACTGTCTCAGATTAGCTGTAGAAGTACTGTCCCAGCTGGCGGAGGTTCACCGGGGAAAGCTTACATATCGCTTCGCTTCAACCGTAGTTGTGGTGACAGACAGACTCTTTATTGGCTTGTCTCTAACACAGTTTTTGAGTATTGAAATAAAATCATAAAACAAAATTAATTAACATTATTGACGTCTAAAATTCCTAATTCTCGACGTAAATAATTGAAACGATCTTCTGCTAGAGGTTTTGTGAAGATGTCAGCTAATTGATTCTCAGTGTCTATGTATACAAGGTCAATATCTCCATTCTGATGATGATCTCTAAGAAAATGATGTCGGATCTCGATATGCTTAGTACGAGAGTGACATACTGGATTCTTAGTCAAATTAATTGTGCTCGTGTTGTCACAGAAAATGGGAATGTGTGTGAAAAATAAATCATAGTCTTCCAAGGTTTGTTTTATCCACAAAATCTGAGCACAACAACGTCCTGCGGCGATATACTCAGCCTCTGTTGTTGATAGGGCTACAGAATTTTGCTTTTTTACTAAACCATGAGACTAAAGCCTTGCCTAAGAAATGACATGTGCCGCTGGTACTTTTTCTATCAACTTTGCATCCAGCAAAATCTGCATCCGAGTAACCAATAAGGTCAAAGGACTTGGTTTTAGGATACCATAAGCCAACAGAAGAAGTGCCCTTAAGGTATCGAAAGATACGCTTAACTGCGTACAGATGTGATTCCTTTGGATTAGCTTGAAAACGTGCATACAGGCAAACACTAAACATAATATCTGGACGACTAGCAGTTAAATAAAGTAAACTACTGATCATACCTTGATACTTATGTGTGTCGACAGGCTTGCCTTGTTCATCAATATCAAGCTTTGTTGAAGTTGCCATCGGAGTGCCAATAGGTTTGACATTTTCCAGATCAAACTTCTTTAGCAAATTTTTTGTGTACTTGGCTTGATTTATGAATGTCCCATTGTCAGTTTGTTTGATTTACAATCCGAGAAAGAATTTCAGCTCTCCCATCATGCTCATCTCAAACTCATTCTGCATACACTTAGAGAATTCTTGACAAAGAGATTCATCAGTAGATCCAAATATAATATCATCAACATAGACTTGTATTAAGAGAAGCTTGCCATTAAAAGACTTAATAAAAAATGTGGTGTCAACCTTGTCCTTTGAAAAACCATTGTCAAGTAGGAAATAGCTTAGACGATCATACCAAGCACGAGGGGCTTGTTTTAAACCGTACAAAGCTTTCTTCAACTTGAAAACATGATCAGGGTTTTTAAAATCTGTGAAACCTGGAGGTTGTGCTACAAAAACTTCTTCTTTTATAAAACTATTTAAAAATGCACTCTTGACATCCATTTGAAATAATTTGAAATTATGAAAACATGCAAATGCACATAACATGCGAATGGATTCTAATCTCGCAACTGGGGCATAAGTCTCATCGTAGTCGATACCTTCTTCCTGATTATATCCTTGAGGTACGAGTCGAGCCTTGTTACGAGTCACTAAACCATTCTCATTAAGTTTATTTCGGAATACCCAACGGGTGCCAACGACCGGATGATCAATAGGTCTGGGAACAAGTTCCCAAACTTGATTCCGTTCAAATTGGTTTAATTCCTCATGCATAGCATCTATCCAAAAATAATCACTACATGCTTCATCAATGGTTTTGGGTTCTAGCTGTAAAATGAATGCAACACTAGAAACAATATCTCTATTGGATGTACGAGTACTTACACCTTTGGTAATATCACCAATTACCAAATCCTTTGGATGATCAGCCGTGAACTTCAATCTTTTTGGCAGACTCCGAAGGTAGCTGGTTCCTGGATCTTCTCTAGGAGGATCTTCTGGTGCTTTGCTGGGTACATTGAGATCTTCGTCATTGTCATCGATTGTCGTTTGATTTAGTTCATCAAAGGTGACATTGATCGACTCTTCGATGATCATAGTTCTTTTGTTGAAGACTCTGTATCCTTTGCTCTTGGCCGCATAACCTAAAAATATACCTTCATCGGCCTTTTCGTCAAACTTTCCTAAATTATCTTTTGTATTAAGAATAAAGTATTTACAACCAAATATTCTAAAATATAAAACTGATGGAATTCTATCAAACTATAACTCAAATGGAGTCTTCTTCGATTTGGGTCGAATTAGAACTCTATTGAGAAAAAACAATCTGTATTGACAGCTTCAGCCCAGAAATATTTGGGTAGACTAAACTGGTTTAACATTACTCTGGCCATTTCAGATAGAGTTCTGTTCTTACGTTCCACAACTCCATTTTGTTGTGGAGTCCTAGGGCAGGAGAATTCGTGTACAAAACCGTGTGTGTCACAAAATTGCTCAAACTATGTATTCTCGAATTCGCCACCATGATCGCTTCTAATACGAGTGATTATGTAACCTTTTTCATTCTGTACTTTCTTGCAAAAGGCGACAAATTCGGATAATGCATCATTCTTTCGTGTCAAAAAGTATACCCACGTGTATTTAGAGTAATCATCTACAATTACAAAAGCATATAACTTACCTCCGAGGCTAGCAACTCTGCTAGAACCAAATAAGTCCATATGTAGCAATTATAGAGGTCTAGTAGTACATACTGCATTTACTGACTTGAATGTGGATCTGGTAGCTTTGTTCTTTTCACATTGGCTACATACCGAATCCTTCTTGAATGTTATGTCCGGTAAACCGCGTACTAGCTTCTTCGTGGATAATCTTGAGATTGTGTCCATATTTGCGTGACCGAGTCTCATATGCCACAGATGACTCTCATCACTTTTAGCCATTAAGCATCTACCTGAAATGTTAGTTTCTTCCAACAAATAGAAAACATATATGTTGTCTTCCCTGATACCTTCAAAGATAGTACTACCAGTTGAGCTATCAACTATAGTACATTTGTCTTTGCCAAAGTTGATGCCATAAATATGATCAGCTAAATGACTTATGCTGAGTAGATTATGTTTCAACTCGGTAACCAGATAGACATCTTTAATCACAGGATAGGGAGACTTACCAACATCACCGATACCAATGATATACCCTTTCAAGTTGTTACCGAAGGAGACATAACCTTCCTTCTTCTTCTTCGATAGTGTTGCAAATAATGTAGCATCACCGGTCATATGCCGTAAAAAACTGCTGTCGAGGATCCATTTGCTTTTAGCATGTGAAAGGTGTTCCACCTACAAAACAATTTGCAGATAAAACTTTTGGTACCCATTTCTTGTAGGGTCCTGAAATGTTAGCTTTTGGTATCCATGCATAAATATTTAAATCAACAAGCTTTCTGATTCTACATGCAGGAGAAATATGACCAGTGTGGCCACAATAATGACATTGTGCATGTTGAGTGTTGAAATCTGAGTAGTGTGCATTGTTGGTAGGTTTAGGTTTTCTAGTATAGAAGAAAGCATACCTATAATCCTGTTTGGGCTTAACCTTTTGGGGTAAAGGTTTGATATGGTTAGGTCTGACAGTGTTTGGTTTGGGAATGTTCCAATTTTTCGGTAAGTGACACGTGTTAGGGTAGGAAGCAGTAGTCTCAGGCTGTTTTCCTAACCTAATTTCCAATCTTTTGGAAGTGTCATATAACTTAGTATAGTCAGAAGTGAGTGCTTCCACTCTGACTTGTGCACTTTGAAGACTTTTCTTCTCTTTAGAAAGTTCTTCTTTCAGTTGGTCAATAACCTTATCTTTTTCTTCGGATGACTTGGTAGTCTCGTGTAATAAGAGCTTAATAGAAGAAATCTCACCAGACTCACTAACATTATCTTTAACCTCAGCTAGTAGGTCGGTAAGTCTTTCTATTTCACCTTTGTACTCTTTGAGTACCTTCTTAGAGGTCTGATATTTGCTACGCAGTTTCCTGTAATCACTTATCAGTTCACTGAAGGCTTCTCCTAATTGCTCAAAGGTGAAGTCATCATATGTATCAACTATAGGTTCAGAGAGTGCCTGATCGGATGCCATAAAGCATACATTTGCAGCGTCTTTTGATTGTTCGTCTTCTGAGTCGCTGGCTTCACTTTCATGCCATATGCTGGTATTGGCATACTTCCGTTATGTTGATCTCTTCAGGTTCCCTTTCTCATACCTGTTGCTCTTCTTGCTTGATGATGAGTTTGTAGGACAATCCTTCTTCATGTGTCCTTTCTTCTTGCAGCCATAGCAGACAGCGTCATCTTGATACCAGTTGTTGCTGCCATTATTCTCTTTTGTCTTTTTTTCATATCTCAAGAATCTTTTGAATTTTCTTGCAAGGAGTGCTTGATCTTCAGCATCAGATTCACTGTTGTCTGAATCATCTTCAGTAGATTTTTTGTACTGAGCTTTGAAAGCGATCGTCTTCTCCTTTGGTGCAGGCTCATCAAAGTCTTGCAGCTCTAGTTCATGAGTGAGTAGCTTACCCATGAGTACTTCAAGTGTCATAGTAGTAAGGTCGTTTCCTTCAATGATTGCAGTAGCCTTCGGAATCCAGTTCTTTGTAAGTGCTCGCAGGAGTTTACGAATCTTTTCATGGTTACTGTAATCTTTGCCTAGGGAGGACAAAGGATTTACAATATCCAAAAATCTTTCGAACATCTGAGTAACTGTTTCGTTGGGCTTCATCTTGAACACCTCATACTCTTGAGTAAGTCTGCCGACCTTTGATTCTTTGACTTGAGTTGTTCCCTCATATGTGACTTCAAGAAGTTTCCATACTTCATTTGCAGTTGTGCAGATCGATACCTTGTTAAATTCAGTTCTGTCTAAAGCACAAAATAAAGCGATAATAGCACGTGCATCAAGACTGGCCTTTTTTTTTCTTCCTCTATATATCTGTTATGGGGTTTTTCAGTTAAAACTCCATCAACATTTATACGAGGTGGCTTTTGATAGCCATCAATAACAATAGACCATAAATCAAAGTCAAGAGATTTCAAGAAGAAACTCATCCGTATTTTCCAATAGGTATAATTTGTACCATCAAACAGTGGAGGTCTGTTTATGGCCGGGCCTTCACTTGTGAATTTCATAGTTGCCATGTGTTGTGCTGTGATCTATATAACAATTAATTAAATGAATAAATAATTATAATAATACCTTGCTTTACCTGTAACACCCGTTCTGATACCAACTATAGGAACGAAATCGTAAAGTGCAATACTCTAGAGGGGGGGTGAATAGAGTTGGCAGCGGAATAATGCTAATTAAAAATTATTAGCAGCAAGATCACAGAATAATAATCACAACTAAATAATGTAAAGGCAGAGATAAGAAAGCAAACGCAAAGACATCGATGTATACAGGTTTTCCTCTGTTGAGGACTAGTCCAGTCGGTAGAACTCTTGTTACCAGTTGAATCCAGTATTTGCAAAACCGCAAGTTTTCTTACGAAGTCCTTGCAACTTCTACAACGCGAGCTTTGATACGAAGAACTCATCCAACTTCAATTGTGAAGAGGTATTCTTCTATCAAGCCTTCTGATTACAATCACTCAGAAACTTCTAGACTGCACCGTACTGGCAAATCGACTAGAGGATTGTAACTGGCTTGGGATCTGAAAATTAAAGCTCGAGAAAAACTCTTTGGAAGACAGTAGGCTTTAAATTGAGAGAAGATTGAAAGTGAATGAGTGTGTTAAAATGATCGAAATCCTTCTCTATTTATAGGAGTTCTAAAGACAGAATTCTGGCAGAACTCGATGAGCAAATCTCGGTCAAATTCGCAACTGCAGGAGGACCAAGTTCCAAGGAATTCAAAAATCAAAACGGCCACTAACCGAACTCTGGCCGAACTCTGGCCGAGTTCTGTCAGGGTTTGGTTAGGGTTTTCCAAAATAGATTTTGGGGAATTTTGAAAACCTTTTTGGAGCTTTAGTAAATACGAATGTTTTTCAAAACTAAGGACATTTTAAAAACATTTTGAAATCATTTTGGAATAGCCTATTTGCCAGTACGACTCGGTGTACAATGTATTTTTAGACTCAATAAAATAAAAGATTATATTGCTCAAAGAAATATAGACTCGAACAGGCAAATAACGCTTCGGTCTTGAACTGAGTAGATAGCCGATCTTGATCATGTCCAAGAGTCCGAGATATCCTGACTAGCTCCATATATCAAGACAGAGTTTGATCAATTATTAAAATCAGTTTGACCATATGACCAATGGGCCAACAAATGGCTCTTCATCATCAGAACGCTGCAGTCGTCGAAACACGGACTGCCTTGGAGGAACTTTCGTTGCTTTGGAGCAGCATCAGTTGATGATAATACTAGTGCACGGATACTCTTGTAGAGGCACCTCATGAGTCCCAGTGATTTCTCTCACCTTACGCTTATGATTTATCATGTCGCACAAATCGACGGAAGGGAGCTTTGCTTTACAACCTATTTCACATGCATTGCCTCGCTTTATATATGGATTTGTAAGGGAAATTGGCACATCCGGACTTAGTTCATGCGTAGGGGCAACCCCCACACCTAAGTTCCGTGATGACGTTGAAGACAGCCCCGTACTATACGCGTTAGGATCTGTCTTTTTGCTATGGGCGCATAGACCCTGGAGCATGCCCTTGGGCGTATACTTTCTAGAAGTTCTGGCAGTATGCTTGGCCTTCCTGGCTGTGGGCACATAGAATGGATCATCACAGCCTGGACGCATAGTGGTAGACAGCATACTGAAGATAGAAGTCTTCTGACCATAGTTATGCGCCCACACCATCCTTTGGACGTATAACCCTGGGCGCATGCTTTGGAAAACATCACTGTTTTCTTTCAATTTTGTCCTCTTCATTTGCAAGCTTCACTGAGTTTGCCCAAAGTGTTGAACACTTCGATTCTTGGCATCGTAGTATTTTCCTTTACCAAGTCTCGAGAGTTGAACACTCTATTGTCGATTGAACAAGAGAGAAGTCGCTGGACTAGTAAAGCCCTGAACAGTATGCGCCTTCATTGTATTGGGAGCTTCTGTGGAAAAGTTATGCGCCCACGTGACAAAGTTCCCCTTCGGTTGCACATCTTCTACGGCATTGGCAGGATATGCAGCACAAGCCTTCGGAAGCCAAGTCTTGTGAGACTTATTTCGCTTCACTGATTTTGAGGGACTAGATCCATCCCTCGAGAGCATCTCTTTGAACGCTTGTTGATCGAATTTCACAATCAACATCTTCTGAGTGCTCCCCACTTTAGCGGTATCGGATTGCGTTACCACCTTCTCGTCAGAGGAAAAGGTAGTCCCCAGCAGCGTCGCCATTTTTGTAGACACTTACAAAAATCTTTGAAGGGAATCTTATAGAAGCATAAAAATATCCATACTATGCGCCCACATAAAAAAGTGACTATGCGCCCACATGTAGCAATTCTATGCGCCCATATGTAGTAAATTCTATGCGTCCACATGATTTTTCCAGAGGTGGGCGCATGGTTGTCTTCCTACACTATGCACCCAAGTCAGAACAGCTCTACGACTCGGTCAACATCTACGATCAGTCATTGGCCGAGGCATGTGGCCACGCCAGTCTCTACGAGCAGTCGTGTACCGAAGCATGCGGCCACATCAACCCCACGATCTACCAATGATCATCCAGTTCTTATGCGCCTACATCCTATGTTCCCAAAGCAATACTATGCACGCACAGGAAGATCAGTGTATTCTCCACCTGTGTGTGTATAACAGTCGTTTCAGTGTAAAATGACTATAAATAGAGGACATATGCCTCTTTAAATAAAAAGAAAGAGCATTTCAGAGCCAAATTGCTGTCCTTCTTGCCAGTGAGCCGAGAGTTAGCAATTTTCTTAGGTTTTCTCCCACTTTTGTAAATCGGAATGTCAACGGAGTAAAGGAGCAATTGTCGCTCGATCTCCATCGTCCCATTTCCCAGAATTCTTTTTTGTACTCGGGGATTCTCAGTACAGGATCTCTCAGGTGTACTCGATTTGTGGTGCCTTGCGCTAATAAGAAAAGACAGTAATTCTTTTTTTTTTGGAAGTGTCTACAACAGGGTTGTATGCCTCTTGCACAACAGGTAGGTAAGGAAGACATGGATTTAGCCATGTTGTACTGGTTTAAGGCAACAACAGGTAGGGATTGGGGGCCTACTGCACAGTAGTAGTAGGGTAAGAAACCTCATGTACAGGCCTACAACAGGGTAGGAGGAACCTGTTTGCCTTGACAGCAGGTAGGCGCACATGTTTATGCACCTGTGCACACACAGGTAGAAACAAGTATGGCAGGCACTTGGCCTTACACACAAGTGCAGGCTACAAACAGGAGCAACAGTGTGGCCTATACAAACAATGTTTGTTTGTGTGACACACATATGTGTAGGATAAGTGGGTTTGTGTGTGCATGAGTGAAGTGTGTTTGTGAGTGCACATGTGGGTTAGCGTTGGTAGTTGAGTGTCTTGAGTGAGATATAGGTTGTGTGTGTGTGGTGAGAAACATACTAGAGAGTGTATGGCAGTGTGTAGGTATCATAGAAGCTAAGGTATTGGTAATGAGAATTTACCTAAATAGTGTGCATGTGTACAGGGTAATGTGTAAGCTATAAGGTAATGTGTTTGTGTAGGGTAATGTAATAAGTTACCTATATGATAGACAATGTGTATAGGGTATTAAGATAGGCATAGGGTAAAGGGAATTGTGTAATAGGATTTTACCTATGGGTTATATAATAGGTAATGTGTATAGGATATAGGGTAATGGTATTGTATAGCAAGATACCCTATATGCTTATCCTAAATAGGTAAATACCTCGGTAAAAGCCTAGTATAGTCTAGTGTAGGTTAGATTACCTTGGTACGACAAGGTATTGACCTAGAAACCTAGGTTTGACCAAATTTGATCAAAGTTGACCAGTTTAATCCTAAAAGTCAACATTTAAGTCAAATTGACCTAGTTTGACCACAAAGACTTAGTATTGACCTAGTTTGACTTCATGACCTAGATTTAACCTAGAAATCATGTTCCATTTTAGATATCAATGTTTAACACACCGACACACCAAATAACATTGATATTTTATATTTAGGTCTTTGTGATTCTACTTTGGGCCTCGATTCACACTTGTTTGCTCAGGACCACAAGCGAGTATATTCTTTGATAGTTTTTATTATCTTGATAATTTCCATGATATCAGTTTGTAGTGTTATACTTGATTCCTGACACGAGAATACATAGACTAGTATACTTTGGATTCCATCATGAAATATTATTTCCTGAAGGACCTTGTACATGTCTTGTGTTTATTGTTCATGTATAGACACCAGTTCAGGTGTAGGCTGGCCCCCAGCTTCAAGAATCCCGTGTCATAACGTGACATGGTTGGATCTAATGGGAAGGTATTAGTAGTTTATGTGAGCATACCAAAAACTACTTGTGCATAGCTCACCCCCACCTTATGTAGGGTATAACCTGATCTTATATTACTTGTGCATAGTTTTTCATGTATGGCTGGCCTGATCTATTACTATACTTATTCATTGTCGGTCATATGGAATAGCCTGATCCAGTCCCAAGCCGATCACTAATACTCTAATATCTCAAGGTACTGTGTCGTATTACATGTTAAATGCCAGATATTACCTGTTGATACACCGGACTCCTGATTTACTTACAGTTCTCACTTGCCATGATATGATTACCTGTTTTCCATATTTTCTCACTATTCAGGATTGCTTATCTGTCATGTATCTCTATTACTTACTGTATTTTATAGCACTTGTCAATTTAATGAACATCTATTAGTGTTTGTACTTCGCTCCAATCCTAACTGGATAACATTTTTCAGAGGACTTAGTGGACTTCTGTCCCACCTACTACGGACCCGGGGTAGATGACGATTATGCTCAGGAGATTCTATTGGAGCCGGTGCCCACTGAGAATGCACCACCTGTAGTGCCTTAGATAGTAGCTAGGATACTGGATCTGTCTCCAGTTATATTCATTTGGGACATGTTATATTTATTCAGGATATGTACTAATTAATATAGACTTCTAAACTCTGTATGTATTTGTCTTATGCTACTAAACTCTATTTCACAATTTTATATCTTATATCTCTTCGTGCTATTATCTTCCCTTAGATATATTATTCCTCCGTACGGAGTTGAGATTACTGTTGATAGGTTTGATTATATATCCGTTAGCCTAGTTTTGATTGAGTACTTGATACTAGATGATATATTATTCCTCCGTACGGAGTTGAGATTACTGTTGATAGGTTTGATTATATATTCGTTAGACTATTTAGATGGCATTGTTGACCTATACAACATTCTACCGTCGATACTATGACATAGGCTGGACGTCCTGCATACTCGTGCCCCTATACCGGGTGCGAGTCGTGACACATTTTTGTGGTGGCCCATGCAGGTCAAGGTCACAACAAATTTAATTTCGTAGTGGTGCTCAAACTTAGAGTACTATTATAAGCCTGCTATTAGGATATAGTTTATAGGCTATATTATGAGATACTCAATCAAAACTAGGAAAAACTTCCAATCTTTTGATTACCATTTCAATTTTTCTTTTGCAACTATTTTTTGAATTTAATTTTTTTCCTTGATAATATCTTATCTTGTGCCATATTGACTTTCTTGTTTGATCTGTCTTCAGGATGCCACCAAAGAGGTCACAACAATCTGGACCTGCGGGACTTGCGACACCTTCCAAGAGGTCTGCTACTTCACGACCTCCTGCTCCAGCTGCAGGAATTGCTCCTAATGTTTCTTCCATCCATGTGGGAGTGTCAGCTACATTCGGGGGTGCTTCTCTACCTATTAAGAGGACCGTTCCTGTAACGCCAGAGGTGATTCCTCTACCACCGGCCGATGCAACACAAATGTTGGCACTGTTCCAGCAGATGATGGAGGCACATAGGGCGTAGGCTGAGGCTTAGTAGAGGCAGGCTAAGGTGATGCGTCATAGCATCGAGAGTGCCTACCAGTTGGCACTTGCTGTAGTAGAGAAGGTGGCTACTGTTCAGCCTCAGGGTGCTCCAGTCCAGTAGCAGCAGACGAAGCCGGGTACTATCGTGGACTTTAAGAGGATATCCCCTTAGAAATTCAAAGGTACTAAGAGGATCCTCTATGCTAACGACTGGCTAGAGTACATAGAGCGAATCTTACGACTAGCACAGATACCGAAGAGCTTATATGTCGTACTCACTTGGTATCGCACAGAGCCCAGGCTCGTCGTGATGGGACTGACTTGGGATGCATTCAAGAAGCTCTTCAAGGAGAAGTTCTTCCCTGATGTGGCTTTGAGTGCGTTGGAGAGCCAGTTTCTTGGGTTGGTTCAGGGGAACTTGTCAATCGATTAGTATGCTGCCGAGTTTTCTTGTCTTAGCTGATTCGCGAAGAGTATGGTTCAGGAGCTAGGGGATCGGGCTAGGAAGTTCAGGAGGGACCTGAATCGCAAGGTCAAATCGTACACGTCTGGGCATCTTATGACAACTTTTAAGAATATTCTTATGGATGTCCAGATAACGGAGGAGGACTTGGGCCTCAGGCTCAAGCGGAGCAGTGATGCCATGGATGCTGGTACCAGTACGGGATCGACGAAGCATCCTCACATCCAGCCGAGGCCGCTTCAGCCGTATCAGCAGTAGTATGCACCAGCTCGTGCTCATCCTCGAAAGGTGCAGAGGCAGGCCATTCAGTGTGTATTCTATGGAAAGCTAGGACACACAAGGAAGGTCTATAGGAAGAGGTTGGGATCATGTCTTTTCTGTGGGTCGCCCGACCATCAACTGAAGGATTATCTGGCCCATTTCACCTCAAGGAGGTCCAGCTAGAGCACCTCCTGCGAGAGCACCTACAACATCTGCTTTTCGGGCGAGGGGACCGCCGCTTCCTATTCAACAGCAATATTTCGCCCAGCACCATCATCCGAGGGGTGCACTACAGGACAGAGCGTTTGCTTTGACGGTTGAGAAGGTTGAGCCCGTTGGAGATGTTATCGCAGGTTCTGTTCTTCTTAATTCCTTTCCTGCTTTAGCATTATTCGACTCTGGTGCCAAACATAGCTTTGTATCTGTCTCTTTTGCTCTTAGACATCGTATTATTGCTAAACCATTGGATAGAACTTGCAAGATCATGACCGAAGGAGGCATTATCCTGGTCAGTGATGTTTGCAAGGGGCGAAGAGTTTCTTTGGGAGGTCAAAATTTGAGTGCATGTCTACTCGTAATGCCACTTCCGAGCTACGATATTGTACTTGGGATGGATTAGTTGAGTAGGCACCATGCTAGCATAGATTGTAGAGGAGGCAAAGTTTTGTTCAGTCTGCCAGAAGTGCCCAAGTTCGAGTTTGTTAGAGGGACAGCTGTGCAGAGGGATGGCTATTTATATGGAGCTATGGTGGAAGGAAGGAGCTGCTGCATCCACTGATAGCAGAGTTTTGGATGTTTTCCCTAAGGAGTTGTCGAGGATGCCGCCGGACAGGGATGTTGAGTTCTCTATAGACTTGGTGCCGGGTACAGTGCCTATTTTGCAGCACATCTATAGGATCAACAACAGTAAGTTGGTAGAGTTGAAGAAGCAGATAGATGAGTTGCAAGACAAGGGATTTATCAGATCTAGTTCTTCACCTTGGGGCGCTCCAATTTTATTTGTACCGAAGAAGGATGGATCGGTATGCATGTGCATTGATTACAAGGTGCTGAACAAACTCACTATCGAGGACAAATATCCGCTGCCGAGGATTAATGACTTATTTGATCAGTTCAACGATGCGAAGGTATTTTTGAAGATAGACTTGAGGTCAGGGTACCATCTGCTGAAGGTGAAGAAGGAAAACATTCCAAAGACTGCTTTTTGGACTCGATATAGCCAGTATGATTCACCATGATGCCATTTAGGTTGACTACTACCCCGACAGTGTTCATAAACTTGATGAACAAGGTACTCCATCAGTACCTTGACAAGTTCGTGGTAGTATTCATTAATGATATTTTGGTCTACTCGAAGACGCCATAGGAGCATGAGGAGCATCTGAAGATTGTGCTAGAGACTCCCAGAAAGGAGCAGCTGTACAAAAAGCTGTCAAAGTGTACGATCTTTCTGGAGCATGTGGAGTTCTTGGGTCATGTTGTGACCAAGAAGGGGATCTTGGTGGACCCGAAGAAGATTTCAGAAGTTGAGTCTTGGTCCACACTAAGCATAGTTGCAGAGATTTGGAGCTTTTTGGGTCTGGCAGGCTACTATCGGAAGTTCGTACATAACTTTTTCTGAATTACAAAGCCGATGACCCGACTCACCAGGAAGGACGTGATGTTTATTTGGACTGAGGAATGTCTGGCCGCCTTTGATGAGTTGAAGAAGAGGTTGACCACAACTCCTATCTTGACGTTGCCATCGGAGGCAAGTGGTTTCACTATATATAGTGATGCTTCTAGGAAAGGCTTGGGTTGTGTTCTTCAGCAGCACGGGAAGGTGATTGCCTATGCATCCAGGCAATTAAGTGCTCATGAGAAGAACAAACCGACCCATGATCTAGAGTTGACTGCTGTTATCTTTGCTCTAAAGATGTAAAAGTACTACCTGTACGGAGAGTATGTAGAGATATTTACGGATCACAAGAGCTTGAAGTATGTGTTTACTCAAAAAGAGCTGAACATGAGGTAGAGGCGGTGGATAGAGCTGATGAAGGACTTCGATATATATTTGTTGTATCATCCAGGGAAGGCCAATATAGTTGCCAATGCCTTGAGCAGGTATCCGGTATCTATGTACTTGACGACATACCGTCATTTATTGGCAGATCTATATAGTTAGGATATCAAAGTGGTAGTTCCTGGCATAGAGATGCAGATGTAGGGTTTACGGATTCACTCTGAGCTGATGGACAAGATCAGATCAGCGCAGTTTGATGATGTGACTCCAAGGAGCATCATAGAGCAGGTTCGGGCAGGGTTGTTGGATGACTTCTCTATTGCCCAAGATGGGTCGTTGAGGCACGGTACTAGATTGTCCGTGCCTAGTGGAGAGCTTAGAGAGGAGGTTCTTCAGGAAGCACATCATTCTCAGTCCACAATTACTATCTTCCAGGCCACAACACTTAACATCAGGGATGACTCGGTCAAGCTCTCTATCCAAGCATAATATTTCTAACATTCGGTCAAGGGTCTAACTTAGAGCCAATCATATCAAGAGTTCACAACATACAATCCCAAATCCAACAGTATTTCTCACCGAGCATTTCGTCTTTTCTATAAGATACAATTCGACGTCACCCACTATTGATTAACCGAGTCAGGGTATAATTCTATGCGACAGTCAAGGTTAATCCAGCTATCCGACTATAGATACCGATCAAACATTCTCGTTATAAGCAGTCAATTCCATTTCATGGAACAATTCACTGCTCGACATGCACCACTCAAGTCTTACCCTTTGATTGCATTTCCCACTTACGGTCGACATATAACTTAAAATGGGTCAAACATCTCCATGGCACAAGTTGAAGCATACATTTCCTTAGTTCAATACTCATCACCACCATCTCTCGTTCAATGCCACCAGATCATCCTTTGGGTCGCCAATGGTCATCTATTATTCTGTTATGTCTCTAATGTTAGCTACACTGACAGCTAAACCTAGTCATTCAAGTGAATTCCCTAGAGTGGACGGCTGCTAGGGATCCTGCAAGTTTCTTATTCTAATTCTTTTATACCCACACGATCCCATAAGCCAAGGCTAACTATTCAAGGGTCATCAATTCTGATAGTCTTAACATAACTATGGAATCATACTATTAGGTCTGTATGACAAAGTCACACCACTAAGTCATAAGCCAGCAAACTATACCCCAACCAGCAGTCACATATACCAACATTATCCAACATATTTGTAATTTTTTTTTCTTCATTCCCATTCGTTTCTCAGTCATCAAACTATCGTACGGGCATTCTTAAAATCTCATACCGCAAAGGTCGAGTAATTCATTCCATTCAATCCGACAATTCATGTATCAATTAACCATTCTCTATGCAACATAAATATTCAGGGTTTCTACTTGTTACTTTTTTAGTACAATTCAATTCCTCAGCATACATGCACATATGCAACGACTATCCTTTGGTGATCAAGATGGATTAACATCTATTACACCTTAGGGTCAAGGCACAGATTTCTAATATTCTTTTGGGTCAGCGACAATATTTCCAAAACTTTCAGCTTAGCAACCAACTTTGTATTAGCCACATATGGTTTGCATCCAACCAATCGAAGTCAACATTCAGATGTTTTAAGCCATACCATTCTCTAGCCAAATCCACTTACCCATAGCATACTAACTGTCTTACTAGTCTGAGTCATCACTCGACTAAACAATTTCTAACCAAGCCACCTATTACAATTTCTAGAAATCTTGCTACCCAGTATAACATCACCTTCAAGGGACACTCGAGTCATCTAGCAACAATACATGACTTTCCAACTAAGTTTCGGCACTACCCAGCATAACATCACCTTCAAGGGACACTCTGATACCAATTTGTCACGCCCCGATTCGTAGAGACTTTTATTCATGTATTTTATCTCTTGGAATCGATTGTCCTCGCTTGGCCATGATGCCGTACAAGTCTGGTATTGCACTTGTACAAGGCAAAGATGGTACATAATTGATTATTTTCAAATAGAAACACATCTCAGCGGCAGAAGCAGATAAATTGAAGTTAACGAGGACATTCTTTCTTATCGAATGGAAACACTTCATTTGATTGGTAACAGCGGAAATGAGAAGGTAACTTGCAGTCACAGAGAGATATATAGAACTTTATTCTCTTTATTGATAATTGAAGAAGAGTACAAGACTTGTATTGAAGTACACTACTTACAATACCTCTCACTTACATTGAAAGCCAACTGAACAATGCTATAAAGCTTACATTTGATACTTGGATACATTGGATTACAACTCGATATACCGACTTGGCTCATAACTCATTGGTACAACAGATTACACTGTTCCATACATTATGCCTTTTATAAACAGAAGACGCCATCTTGTACAAGGAGAGCTTCTGTATGCCCAACAAATCTTCGATGCCGCGGGACCGATCAAGCTAATCTTCGTGTCAAAATATTCCAAGCACGAGCACCTGCCGACAAAACGTGGGTCAGTATATCATCTATGTACTGGCGAGCAGAATCCAACCCACTCGCCTAAACCAACATGTAGTTCGATTTTAGCAAACAATTAATAGAATGCTCTTTCTTCTTGGGCCTAGCATCAGTTTATAATTCTTGAGCATAATTCATTGAAGTAAGTAAACATGTCATAGTATGGTATAACATTTCTTTGTGTAAGGTATCATCTAAGCAACATTGAGTTAACACGTTGAGCATATTATGGAAATACTTTCTGGAAGGCATCGTTTAACATACTTGGTGTTATCATTCAACAGGTTATGAAAATTTTCAAAAAAAGGTAATGTATTAGCAAATCGTATTTAACATGTTGAGCATGTTATAGAGTTTCTCATTTAAAGGCAACAACACAGCATCAATTTATTTAGCATGTTAAGCAGGCAGTTGAACCAACATATATATAATATCACAAATATGTGATTCCTTACCGATAGCCGACTTTTTGTACCTGTATCAAATACAGGTTAGCAGATATACTTACATCAGCCTGCATAAAAACATTCATTAGCATGCATCCTGACTACATGGTTACTGGTCTTGTTAAACCATATGGACTCTTTTTATTTCAATTTAAGATAATGCGATCAACATAGTAGGTGGCGATCCTCTATGCCATCCTGCCTTATCCGTGCTTCCACAACACTCATCATTATTTCCTCCTAGGCCAAATCGGTCCCGGCGCCCCGATACCGTTCGAGGAAATTAAAACTCAAACCTTGTATACAAGTTGTCCATGACCATGCGAATGCGTGTCCAACTCGATTGTGAATATAATCGCATGGTAAAATATATTAAAGAAAGTAAAGACAACAGTGCATCATTAAGTCATATTCAATGACTTATTCATTTCATTATTACCATTATTTCATTTGGTGATCTCAACGATCCTATGCTTTGTCATTTCTTATTCATTGCTTCATTGCAACGTATCTCATATCGTTCCTTACTAAGAGGAACAAACAATATTTCATTCATCTTAATAAGACCTGTAGCATTTCGTTCATTTCATAGGAATATTATTCTTTCTTTCATTGCTTATAAGGAAATGGGCAAAAACAATAGTTATACAGAAAGTACATGATTATAGTTTTCATTTAGTTCATTGGGTCGATAGCATAGCGAGTTCATTTCTTATTCTATCATTCATAATGCATCTCATTATTCAAGTATTCTACTTGTTCAGGCAAGGTTAAGCATAAAGGGGCGTTATTAATTCATTTTCAGGCTTCAAGTCACATTAGCAGTTCAAGGGTGATTCATTCAACAGTTCAATGATCATGTGTTGTACATTTCAACGTCAGGCAACTCAAGCATCTCTATTATCCAGTAACCAAAACATGGGACATTTAGGGATAATTCATAACATGGTATTACTCCATTTTGTTAAGAATGCGGGGTAAGGAGGAGGGAGGACAGTTCCACTCACCTGCATAAAAGGGTCTTATTATTCCGATTGTATACATTTACACTAAGCGTAGCTCCACCAGCGAGCCACGTCCCAATACTCATACTGTTCAGCCAGCTAAGAGACTGCATCAGTCTCAATTCTCTCAATTTCCAACACAAGTCACGGTCCAATATTCTGATCGCATCTGACAAGCCAACCCAAATGCCTTGCACAGAGCGAAGAATTACACAGGTAAAAGTAGAGAGGCAAAGGCTAGGTGGTCTGCTTCAGCCATTACCTATTCCAGAGTGGAAGTGGGAACACATTACTATAGATTTTGTGTCGGGACTTCCATGATCTCCAGGAGGGAAAGACACAATTTGGGTCATCATTGACATGTTGACCAAATCGGTCCACTTTTTGCCTTTTAAGGTGGGTTTTTCTATATAAAAGCTAGCCGAGATATACGTGAGACAGATCGTCAGGTTGCACGGGGTTCCTGTGAGCATAGTCTTGAATCGGGATAGTCGCTTCACTTCTTATCTCTGTAGGAGTTTGCAGGCTAGCTAGTGCACTCAGCTCAAGTTCAGTACCGCATATCACCCTCAGACGGATGGGCAGTCAGAGTGGACCATTCAAACTATCGAGGATATGCTTCGCACTTGTGTATTAGATCTCAGGGGATCTTGGGAGGATCATCTCCACCTGATAGAGTTTGCTTATAATAATAGCTACCAGGACAGTATAGAGATGTCACCATTTGAGGCTCTATACGGTCGAAGGTGTCACACTCCCTTGTCTTGGGATGATGTTGGTGAGAGATCTTTGCTTGGCCCAAAGATGATTATGGATGCAACAGAGAAGGTCAAGCTGATTATAGATAAACTTTGGGTAGCACAGGACAGACAACAACATTGGGCCGATAGCCACCGACGACCGTTAGAGTATGAGGTTTAGTTTTAGTTATATGGTTTGTGCTTGCTTGCGATTGTTTGCTTTAGGAATTGTGTTGAGTCTTCTTTTGTGATAGGCTAGCGATATGGTGTTTCTGAGAATTTCTCCGACACGAGGCACGATTCGCTTTGGCGGGGGCAGAAAGCTTAGTCCGCGATTCATTGGACCTTTCACCATTTTTGAGAGGGTCGGTGTAGTGGCCTATCGACTAGACTTGCTGCCTTTGCTAGAGGGAGAT
Organism: Iris pallida; assembly: GCA_029216955.1. Classification (NCBI taxonomy): domain Eukaryota; kingdom Viridiplantae; phylum Streptophyta; class Magnoliopsida; order Asparagales; family Iridaceae; genus Iris; species Iris pallida. The sequence goes on from JANAVB010030418.1 coordinate 4,146,283, forward strand.
CACAACATATTCTATGTGTTGCAGTTGAGACGGTATGTGGCAGACCCTAGTCACATATTGGATCACTTCGAGATAGTTGTGGGCCCAACTCTCAGTTGTCTAGAGCAGCCTATGGAAATTCTGGATCGTCGAGAGAAGGTGCTCTGGAACCAGGTTATTCCCTTGGTTTGCGTCGCATGGAGGCATCACTCTTCGGATCAGTCTACCTGGGAGAGAGAGGATGGCAAGCGCGAGCGATACCTTTCTCTCTTCGAGCCTTGAGGTATTGTTCTTCTTGTTCTTCCTTTGCATTCTTGGGCTGGTTTCATCTTTTAATTTTGAGGACAATTTTTTTAGGAAGGTAGATTTGTCCCTACCACAATCCTAGATAGGGTTATTTATGTTATTTTACATTATTTATATAGTATGTATATTTATTTATTTAATTATGTATGATGGTTGTATTTATTAGTGGACTAGCCTATTTATTGAACCCTTGGTTAGTGAACCTATTTGGACTTGTCATAACACTTGGACCTATATTTTAGGTTAGCCACAATGAGACTCATTTATGTCATAATGAGTCATGAATAGAATTAGAATTAATTAACAACTTAGGCTAGAAGCTTCCATAGGTTAGTTAAACCTTTATGACAACAAAAGATAGGCAAAGTGGACTTTTCAAATGGACATTTAGGGCACTACATGGCCAACCAAGGTGGGAGTGAATGCTCATTCTTTACTTCTCATTTTGGAGCTCTAAACCCTAGTTTTGGTGTTCTCCAAAAGCCCTCTTCATTCTTCCATTCATTTCTCCACCAAAACTACTCCAAATCCCTCTCAATCTTCTAATATTCTTCATCCAAGGATCCTAAGAGCTTGGGAGCCAAGGAGCACAAGAAGAGGAGGCTATTAGCTTGAAGGTTGTGTCCAACATCTTACTAGTGTCCACTTGGGGTGCTATATTGGGAATCCATCTTCCAATAGGTATACTATTAGCCTTTTCTCCATGTTTAGACACTATTACATGCATGACATAATTAGAAAACCCACCCATGGAATAGTGGCACATACAGGAGGAAGAACTATGTTCTAATGACCATGTTAGTAGACGTTATATAGAGTGTTTGTGCCATTTTTTGGAAAATTCGAGATTGGTACTCCAAGTGTTTGTCATTTGGTTTGATAGCTAAATGGGCATATGAAGATGTGTGTGGCTAGATATGTGTCCAAAAATGGATACTAATAGGTTGTGTCATGTTATACTAGGACACAGAGTCAATTTAGGGGGTTTACTCCTCCTACACTTGTCACAACATGTCATATTTCACATGACACATTGTATTAGCTAGACACCACTCTAATTAGCTTCTAATTGTCATTTTAGGCATGCTCATGTGTTGTCGTATGAATAGGACAATGTTTGATATCTTGGGCGTATCATGAGAGTATTAGAGTTTTAGTACGATACTAGCATGGTGTACACCAAGTGTGTATGAAATTGCATGTGTGTGTGCCTATATACATGTCTGTGTCTATGCTTATATAGAGATAGGTTTGTGTATGTGTGTTTATACATACACTTGCATGTATGAATATGTGTTAGAGTGTAGATACACTAGTGTGTGTGTGTAGGGTATCCTAGGGGATGCTATTGTGTGTGTGTGTTAGAGAGCACACTAGTGCTCATGTGTGAGGGTGTATTGGGTTGTCACATGATAGTGTACCTATAGTATAAGTGTGTGTATGTGTTATTTGTGGTAGAGAGTGTCAAGGAGGGGAGAGGGGACAACAGGTGCTTACATATATGTGAGTACATGAGTTGTAGTGTGCTAGTATGTATATGAGAGGGGGGTGTGTATGAGTGTAAGTGTTAGTGTCAATGTGAGAGTGTGTTAGAGAGGGAGAAAACAACATGTATTGAATGAATGTGTGTGTGTGTGAGGAAATGGAGAGTGAAATAGATGTGTGTATAGGAGAGTGATAGAGTGTCAAAGAGAGGGACTCACTTGCACTGGCAGTGTCCTGCACAACAGGGTGTTACTATCACGACCCCTCCCACTTTTGGGATACGAGAGTTCGTGGCCAAGTCAAGCCTACGCCGCAACATCGACAGTAGTACGCTGTCTATGATAACAATGGTCCATAACACGTACAACACGCACAACTAAGCCATCAGTAATAACAAAAAATATCCAATAGTCTCAATATTATAATCGTCAAATAATCCATTAAAACTCAGATAGTCTCGGGAACAAACCCGGTAGCAAAAAATGAAATAGATAAACTAAAATCTATAACTATAGCTACTAACTAATGCGAATGCATAAGGAAATAAATATGCTAATTCGCATCAGTACAAAAATCGGGTACGCGAGTGACTTCAGTATCTCTAACATACTCACCATAGACCTCTAGATAGATCACATCGTCTACAACTAAAAAATGTTTATCCAGTCATGATTAGAACAAGTACAAGTTTAAACCAACATGATACAAGTACAATATAAAGCAATATAACACTAAAAATGGAAAGCAATGATCAATAGAAACATGAACAATATAAACATGAAATCATGCAATAGAAGAACTAATAAAGAAGTAGCAAGCATGAGAAGATAAAGAAACTCATATAAACCATAATAGTGCACGTGTCATGAGAAGTACAACGTTTTTACACATGGACGGCTTGGGCGAACGATGATGATATAAACGGCCCGCCCCCGTAAACGTAGGAGTTGCCAACAATACAATCGGGCTTTGTCCACAGCCTAATAATTGTATCCCTCTATTATCCATACCTCACAATCATGTAGACACAGCCACGATAAAGATCAAGATAATAATGAGAAAACATGAACAATAGTCAATCACTCAACCCTCGTGTGTGTAGTCAGTCAAGACACAAAAAATATCATGTATAAGTGAAATATAACAATACAAAATAAATGCACATGAAAGCGTAAACAAGTCCTTGCCTGAACTCCTAGACGAACTGATTTCACAAGTTTGAAGACAAGATGAACTCCGACTTAGAAGCTATCAAACCATGCCATCATCCCATGAACCCCGTCGCACGAACAACCATAAGTTAGATCTACGATTCCTACTCTAAAAATCCTAGAAAGTGGCTAATGGATTGACCTAATTAATTCTATTTAATTCTCGAATAAATCATCTAAAATCCTATTTGAACCTATTTAAATCTAAAATAAAAACCAAACACAAATTTTTGGCCAAGGAAAGTCACGGTTCCAAATTTGGGACCCGTGACATGTAAATCGAGACATATTATTGACTAAATAGTCAAACGTTATAAACTCAAAATTTTGAGTGTACAACCCTGTGGATTTCAGCATCATGAGTGCACTGGAATCGGCCGTGCCACAAAATCATGATTTGGTCAAAAGTTATCGCCATTATGGCCAACCGTGACCAAATTTGACTTCTACGAATAAAATAAAATACTAGATGATTTTTTGAATTTATAGAAAAATTGTATGTTGTATATCTTTGTGTAAGCTTTCCAAAACTTTAAATGGATCACAAATCGGACTTCAAAATCTCGAAAACTGTGCAATACGTCTATTTTTGGACAACCGACACTCAAATAATTATCCAGAAATTCATACTCAAGATTTCAAATTTTTTTACAAATTTAGAAAACTAACCTCGATAGGCTTCCAACAAAAAATGGCACGCGAAAATCACGTCCGCGGCAATTGCTCCGCGAAATCGAAGAACCCCTCTTGAACTCTCTCCCAAAAGTTGCTGAATTTATTCTAGGTTTTCAGTATTAACCTATATATACATATAAAAATGGGATTAAGTAGAGCTGCTGGAGTCGGCTGGTGCTGCCACATGGTAGAATCTCGTAGTCCCCGCTTTGATCCAACGGCCTTTTACGAAGCCCGGCTTGGCCTCGACTCCAGGCCCGGCTTGGCTTTGATTTCTTGTGCGGCTCGAAGACCTAGTCTCATCCGCCCCCACTGGCTGCCAACTGGGCCCCACTGCGCGTCCTGTGTGGCTGCCAGGCTGGCCCAGGCTGGGGGCTATGAGTTCTTGTTTGTTTTGTTTTTATTTTCTTCTTTTTCTAATTTAAAAATGTAGTTTTTAATTCTTTTAACCCCCAAATAATTCCAAATAAATCACAAAAAATTCCTAAAATTCATAGAAATTATTTCTAGATACCTAGAGTCTATGTAAAAATGTTAAACCCAAAATGTCTTTGTGTAGCCTTACAGTAAATCCTAGAAGCCTATAATAATAGTAATAATAATAGATAAAATTTCCAATTTTTTTAGAAACATATAAAATAGTAAAATAATACACTAGGGACTATCTAGAGACCCTAGTGACCATATATGACATAGTTTTATTATACTTAACCTATAGGCTTAGGTACGCACCCTTGTAATCCCAAATCAATTCCTAATTATCAAAATCAATTTCTAGGAAGCGAATGCTATAAACTATCCCCCTTAAAATATTTTTGTCCTCAAAAATAAAATAAGGCTACATATAACAAATATTACCTCAATCTTCAAACAAATGGGGAAATTTCTAGCACATTTCATGTGGTGGCCCATGCTGGTCAACGAATAAATTGTTTGGTTACATAACTGTACCAAGCAAGCCTGCATATAGGATTAGGAAATATTATCTTATCCATAACTTATCGACTTATTACCTCCTTTTACTTCACCTTTTTCGAACTCTCAATTGATTGCTTGAACTGCCTCTTGGTTGAATCCGTTCTAACTTTACTTTTACCTTCGTGCCAATAGGATGAGTTCTCGTAGCAGTCACGTAGCACCACTTACCATCACCTCTGGAGACTCGACAGCCCAAGAGGAGCCAGCTCCCACGCAGCCTCCGATAATGACCCCAACCGCACCTCTACAGTAGGGTCATGTATCTCAATCAAATCAGACTACCCTACCTACTCAGCAGCACCATTAAGCTTTGGGACCCCAGAAAGGACAGCCTGACCAACAGACCCCAGCTTCCTAGGAAGAACATATGCCACCTCTTCCTCAGTCCCCGCCATATCTTCCATTTTCTTACACTAATGAGGCTTCGGCGGCAAGGTTCTTACTTTGCATTATTGCAAGTATAGCAGTAACAGAATAAGATCGCAAGGAAGATTATATCAGTAGCCCTGAACAGGTCTCTATCTACCCCACCAGCCCTAGTACATGCTAGAATAACTCAAAATAGGTCGAATAGACATCTTGAAGCATAACAACACCACCCTCGAGCATCACCATATCTCGATAAAAGATCTCCCTACATGTCGCTTTTGCCATAGAAAGGGTCATGTTAGGAAGGATTGCCGTCGTAGATTGGGGAAATGTATGATTTGTGGTTCCAACTATCACCAAGCCAAAGATTGTACGGGGTTATAGCATACCTCGTAACAGCAGCAGGAAGCAGGATTATACCGGGCTCGGGAAAAGCCTGTCTGCTATTTCTATGGAAGGAAGGGACACATCTATAAAAGTTATCGCAGGAGGTTAGGCCTGTGTTGGGATTGCGGCTCCAGCCAACATCGATCAAAAGATTGCCAAAAGAATAAGGATGCGGTAGCAAGGATGCAGCAGCAAAGGCAAGTCCCAACCTAGCATACCAGCATACATCAAGAGGGACAACCATCCACCACCGCTGTGACAGATACCCATCCCGAGAATAGAAATATAGCAGGTAATACCCTAAGTACAACACTATCTAGTATGCATTATTTCTTACATCATTAGCTATTGAGACACGACAGGATATCTAAGCCACACCCTCATTAGTTAGTCAGTAAGCCTAGTCATGCATTATCATCTTGAGTTACTTACCCCTTTCTCGAAACATAGATCCATTGCTATTGGTTTCTAATTATTTGGTAATTACGAATAATTAGAGTAAATTCTTCGATTATACAAACGAATCGGAACTAGTATACTATCTTTTCTCAAGGAAATGTGCTATCGTTAGGAGTACTTAGGTATTCTCATCTTAATTTTTTTATAAAACCTTAATATTTCTTTACGTATTCCTTAATTCATACGATGACCAAAAATTTCCTTCATCCTTTAGAATTTTCCATACTTTGAAACCATGGTTATGTGAATATTCACTTCTTTCGAGTAGAGATACAGTTTGATTATGTCTTACAACTATTCCTAGGATTGACTAAACCTCTTATCTATTAACTTCTTGAGTAATCCTTCTCGTTTTCTTTGGTTATATTAGAATAATGTCTTATGAATTAATCCAAGAAAAAGTTTGAGAAAATATATTTATCCTTGTATTACGGAATCAAAGTTTTTAGAGCTAGAGAAATACTGGCGAGGCAGAACTTCAGATAACGACATCATGGCTATATATGTTTCTCAAATTCTACTTGAACCATATCCTATGCATGGTTGGTCTCTTCTATTATATTTTCATAAAAAGTTAAATTCAAAACTATTTCATGGATTTGGCCAAAGGTAAGTCCGAGAACCTATATTAATTGGCAGGGCAGACACACTGCAACTATCCGTTGAATTACGAATTCAGAAGTTTTGCAGCCAGATGTGTGCTGGCAGGGCAAACTTTGCCGACTCTATCTAGACTACGTCATATCCATCCTGCTTGGCTTCTTACCATTCTTGAAAGTATTTTTGATTATTTCATATTTGCTTGAACCTAACCTTGAGGATGTTTTGATCAACCCCACCTTAGTACCAGCAAGAATAACCTAAAACAGGTCAATTAAACGATCTGTAGAACCTCAACAAAGAGCAACCACATAGAGCATTGTCCTAGACACGCCATTTATTGTTAAGACACTAGTGATATTAGTGAAACATCCTCAATAGCGTAGTTATCCTGCTTAAGATAGTTGACTCGTCATTCTAGAAATATTTGAATTTATTAGTTATCGAAAGTATTGCGAAGTAATGCCTTGACACCATTAGTATCCTTATAATCGTAGACGAGTAAGCTTGTTACGAGCAGAAAATTTAGGACTTAGTCATCCATGGTATTTTTTGATGGACCATAGAAGTTGTTGCCACCGAATATAATCTTATAAAGGCCATAAGAAGAGTTAAACACGCTACCCCTCAGTTTGTGTATTATTATTATAAAACTCATTGGGAGTGCAAGAATGACATATACAACCATTTCTTCCAATCGCTCAAAATTTCGGTATGAGCTCGTATTGCATATCGTTCCATTTTATCGTGCGATTATTCCAACAAGCAAGATACAAAGATCGCGACCTTGATTCTTCAAATTCTATTCTATCGTAGTATTGTGTCTTAGTTTTAATTTTGAGAAAGGAATTTCTGGAGAGTATAGATTGCAAGCCCTCTAAATTTTAGGATTTGCTAAGATTACCAACTGATTAGGATAAATTGGTCCCTACTGAACATCCACTTTCTATTTAGATAATTTGGTGTCTCCTACCATGACAATGATAATCGGAGCGGAATACTAGTCGTTACCTTCAAACAAATTTTATATGCAAGATCTAGATGAGTCCACCTTCATCTGGGAATATAATGTCCCACTCAAACATGTCCCCTTGTACTCTATTTTTATGATGCGACTTTCGGGTCAAAAAGGCCAACTATAACCCTTACCGTAATACTGATATACTTCCCGACTTCAATTAGAGACCCAACCTCGACTCAAATCTTCGACCTAATATATGGTTATGATCTACTCGAACCCCACTACACACATGCCACTAGTATGCCACTCAGTTGAGTTTTTGTGTGCTACTTATACACAAAAGTCATGGAAGACACATTTTCAGACTTATGTCACCTATTTAACCAACCCGACTTGGAACTAGCCTAGCCACTTGAGTTAGAACCTATTCTAGGTTACCCTAATCTAATAGGGTTAGCTTAAATTAATTTTATGAGATATTGGCCAGCCAATATAGATTAAACCCAAGATTCATTCAATATGAAATCGCTCTGTACCATTTCGTCCTAGTTATATTTCGACCAATAAAATTTCTACTGTCTTGCTGGAGTATGACTATACTTGAGCAATGATTGAATCGGTAATTTTTTTTCTTTTCTTTACAGTGTTATTGGCCAAGAACGCCATGGCAATGTCTAGGCTCACTTAGAGTCTGTGACTGCGGTTAGAAGTTCCCAATCATGTCTCTTTGTAGAAATTATCCTTCTTAAAAGTCTAGTAACTACAATTTTCACGGTTAGCAAATTTCTATAAGTTCGGTAGAGTCTTAAAATAAGAATATCCTATCTTGTAGAATATGGCGTCAGTATGGATTCCTTTTCTAACTACCTTCTCCATCCTTTCAAAAGAATTTTTTTTTGGCATGTTTTGACATACCTAACCTTTCTCTCATTCCTAGCTTCTTTATCCTCTTATATTAAGATTTATTTTAATTTCGAGGACGAAAATTTTATAAGTTGGGTAGGATGTAAACCCCCTGATTTCAGGCTAAATATTTTTCTTATTTTTATTTATTTTCCTTTCTCAGTTACTACTTTATTATAGTTATTAATTATTTTACTTATTTATTATATTATTTTTAACTTAGAATTTACTTCATAGTTCCATTAGAAGGAATTATTGAGTATGTATACATATATAGTAAAAGTCTACTTCAATACATAAAGAGTTTTATAATAAATTAGGTATACATATTAAAAACATTTTTTTTAAATGTATATTTGCTCATATATATTTAAGTATATATATTTGTTTGGTTTTTATATAAATAGATATATGGAGAAAAGTATATCTAATTATTGTTACCTTTCAATATTGGGTTATAGAATGAACAAAATATAATTTAAAAATATATTTTTATACTAAATAGGTATGTATTTTGTATACATATAATGTATATGTATATATATATTTGTTTTAATAAATCAAACACCAAAATCATGCGAGATGCTCCAATATCTTGCGAGACAACCCCTTGTGATCTCTCGATCAGTCGAAGACAGGGATGATGGATTCGGAAATTTAAACCTATTCGAATCACAACCAAATCCTTCCAAATTTCTGCGTTCAAATCCCTAGTAGATTCTCTACTACTTTACACTATGACCTGAATTCTAGTCTAAATCAAGTAAGATTTATATTTAAACTTATGTATATATACATGACGACCCGTCGAGAACTTTTCTTTCCTCCATCGCTGCACCCTTTCGAAGTCAAATTTTTTTATCCAGAGTTATGCGCCTAGCCCCCCCACACCTCACGAACCCACTGAACAAGGATGGGACTGCCACCATCGCTGGTGATCGCCGGAATAGCCCAAGAACAAAGATGTTCCCCTATTTTTCAACAGTTTTGAACTTCTACGTACCTATATTCTCAGACAAATTTCTATCTCCAGTTTATATATTCTCGATCCATCAATTCCTTTATGTAGCCAACCTGACCATCTTTAACTGATACTAATTAGTTTGATTTAATTCATAGAAAATCTCAAGGAAATTTGAGACCGAAAACTTGAAAGAAACTCAATTTCGAGTTCTGAAATAGAACCCAAACCAGTCTAAACCCCTAAATATGAAGGCTACTAGCTGACAGGGTTTTATGCATTTAAAATCTGATTAAACAGCTTTGTAGCCTATATAACCATCATTGAAACGATATTTTTACTTTTAATTATCCCTAAGTATTTGCAGAGATAAATTGATTTCAAAATCGAGAAAAAACCTATTTTAAAAACTTTGAAAAATAATAAATTTTGATAAAAACTCGTCGATCGACGTTCGCCCCAACAAATTAGACAATGTGGTCGTGAACCAAAAGCATTGAAAGGTGCGTATCGACTTCACGGACATGTGAGATTCGATGGAACTCGATTTTGCTGTGTGCGCGACGAAATCGAGGCGTATCGGCCTCTTTACAAACTAGCCCACAACTTCGTACAAATTCGTCATCTCGAGATGAAACTTGCGTCACATGACTCATATTTTTTCTGGTCCTGTGAGCCAAGTTTGGTCCGATTCTGAGAAGGTCGACTGGAACGCTATTTTGGCGGTTCTACGACCCGATCCAATGGGCAAATTTGTGCACGACTCACCGAAATCCAACTTCAGACATACTATTGAGTTTATATCGTCAAATCAGACCTGTAGACATATAATTTGATGAATTTAGAGACTGTATTACTCGGTACACTTTTTGGTGCAAAGATGGTCCAACGGCAGACATCGATTTGGCCCAAAATTACGATTTTACCTCTGTGTCCAGAATTGGACTTATGGGTAGGCGATCTTAGACATTTATTTTATACCAAAAATGTTGCTGATGTCTGTTTCAGCATCCGAGAACGTTTGTAGAAATTATATTTCATTGCTTCACTGATCTGACAACTCGAGTTATTGGATATTGCCACTTTGCATACCACCTTAAGCAAGATACCTTGCCATATTTACTGCTGTATTATATGCATCTTACTGTCTAGTTACTGCATGATTACTATTCATTTATTGCTAGTTTCTCCAATTGCATCACTATTTACTGTTCATAATTTACTTTACAATGTTTTCTGTCACGACCCGCACCCTCTTTTCGGATACGAGACGTGTCCAAGCCAGCCTACGCCACAGAGTCGGCGGTAGAACGCTGTCAAGCCCGCAAGAAATAAATGCTCAAAAATCATATTTGCTGCTCATTCACATTACTAAATTTATTACAATATTTACAAGATTTATAATTAAGAAAAATACAAGATTTTACAGTTAATGAAATTGATACAATTGCTTTCTATTTCTAGGTCGACCTCAGCATACCCAAGTCTTCCCAGTGCTAAGAGTGATCGCGGCTAAACCTGAAAAATATTGGTTTCTAGTTAGGAATGGAATAAGTACACAAACCGACGGCAATGCAAAAACATAATAGAATCGATAAGACATGAAAATAACATATGAGATATGAAAACTAGAAGATAACTGATGACATAGCACGATAGAAAAGTAAACAAGGAAAAAAAACCTAATAAAAGACATCTATCTAGGTGGTGTAAAATATCTGTTTCAACATGTGAACGGCTAGGGAGTAAATAAGGCATACTGCACGTGTTGTGTGCAGCTGCTAGCATTCACGAAAGACACTGGGATAATTCTGGGTAGTCCACATGTCTACTAAGATATTTTCCCTCCCGACTACTCCGTGTGACGAGCGTGTCAACAAGAAGCAAGATATATGTATAAATATGAAATAAAAAGACAACTATGAATCGGAAAGCAATCAGAAAGTGCACTTGTCTGAGGTCCTTAGCTGGTGAAACCAATACTATATCACACAATGAGCCACAATCAGTCAACACATGCAGAAGTCTCCAGATGCTGAAATAAACAGTACCAACGTTCTCAGAATAGTCAAATTAGCTAGGATTGCCTGTCCTTAAGTCCAATTCTCGACACAGGGGCAAAATGGTAATTTCGGGCAAAAACGATGTCCGCCGTTGGACCCGCTTTGCACCGAAAAGCGTGCCAGAGTCGATGGTCTCTAAAGTCGTCAAACTACATGTCTACGGATCTGATTTTTCGATACGAACCCAATCGTATGTCCAGAGTTGGATTCCGGCGGGCCGTGCACAAAATCGCCCGTTGAGTGGGACCGTGGGGCCCGCAAAACGGTGATTTTATCAACAGTCTCAGAATCGGACCAAACTTGGTATACAGGACCAGAAAAACGATACGGTTCTGTTGGCACAAGTTTTGTCTCGATTTGATGAGCGTGCACAAAGTAATTAAAGAATTTGCAAAGTGCACGATATGGTGAATTTCGACGGATACGCATCAAATTCGTCGCGCACACGCGACCAATTTGAATTCCGTCAAAGCCCACACGACCACGAAGCCGTTATGCAGCTTTCGATGCTTACGGTGCGCGACCACGTCGTCCAGATTGGCGGGACGCACGTCGTGTGGAGCGATTTCTAGATTTTCAAAAACAGGTTTTTGACGAAGTTTACATGTGTTTATTTCTCTGTACAAAGCAAATTTCTACAAACTTCCTACTGGAATTTTCTAGCCCTATATGTTGGGTTTAACTTCTGTTTAGAAAGTTTCCTGAATCGAAGGATAGATTGGCGGGAAATTCGACGTGAAGTTGGGTGTTTGGGACTGCTCTGTGAACTGTTCAAGACCAGTTTTTCGGCAATGTTCGTGCTCGTTTTACGATGCATATAACGCAGAACAATTTGAAATATTTAAAGGGATTTGAAGTTGGTTATATTGAGATCGTACCAGCATTTACGGAATGGGAAACGATCGCACGAAGGTTGAGCTATCTTGCCGCGAAGTCGCTGCGACCCTGGCGTTGCTGCTGTCGTTCTTGTTTCCAGTTTCACGCGCGCTAGTGTGCTGTCGGCCGCCGGTGGCCGACCGGTCGCCGCCCCGGCGGTGGCGTGCACCGTCTGGAGGTCGGGGGTGCGCGCACGGCGGTAGGCGTCGGGGCAATTGGTTTTCGTTAGGGTTTGCCTTCGAGTTTCTCTCGATATATAGGTTAGTTTCTGCGAAAACCCGAACAGGGTTCGACCTGCTGTGAGGTTAAATGGGCTCGATTAGGCTGAGTTGCTATTGAGGGATTAGGCTAAGAGCTGCTGGCTTTGTGGGCCTGGCCACTCAGGTGGGGCTCTGTTGTTTTGCAACAGAGATGCTTGGCTCGAAATTGTTTGCTGTGGCTTGGGGTCGGTTGATTAATGGGTTGGGCCAGTTGACAAGGAACCAGACACAAAGGGGCTAGACTGGGAAAACGAACAACAGGTAAACAACTAGTCCAGCTGAGGTAATTGGCTCACTCTGGTTAACATCATCTCCAGGCAAGCCTTCGTTTAAATCAAAGTTGAATTTTGTCCCGATGTCTGGTTGGGACTTGATGATAGATGTTGAGGCTTTGGGTTGTTTCTATTGATTCTTTTTCTTTTTCTTTTTTTCTTTTTTACTTAATACCTATACATATCTATGTATGTACACACATACATATATATATATATATATACATACGCATAAATACGCCTATATATATACATGTATATACATTCACACATACACTTTTATATATAATTATATATACATACAATTACGCTATTATATATAATTATATATACATACAATTACACTATAATATATAATTATATATACATTCAATTACACTATTATATATAATTATATATACGTACAATTACATATATAATATCTATATATATACCTACATTCATATTTTTATATATACGTCCACCCATATATATTATACCTTTATATATACGCCCATATCTTTTGATAAAAATAAAATAATGATAACTATTAATAATAAATAATTTATATTTAATAACCACAACAATAATATTAATATTATATAACCTCAATAAAATAATAATAATAATAATAATAATAATAACAACAAAATTCAATAAACCAATACTTAATTATTTATAAAATCTAAAAATCACCATTTAACTTAAAATAAATAATAAAAAATATTTTAAAATTTTCGGGAAGGGGAGCTACAAATCTACCCACCTTAAAATAATTTCGTCCTCGAAATTCTAATTCATAATTATGCCTAAATTCAAAAATAAGAATTAAAAATAAATCTACTATTTCCACAATATCCTCTCCTATCTATCAAACAATCCAAAATCTTAACAAGCAAATTTACACAAGTAGCTACGAATATCGGTAGGTTCTAATAAGCATGACCATTCGTCACTCTACAATAGGAAAGGCATGAAGATAAGAAAATAATCGAAAGTGAATATGAAGCTCCCAAAGCGGTAGAGGGTATCCGATGATGTAGACAGAAAGAAAGTTTATTAGCCCTTTACTTATTTGCTAGATGAGCTACTCTAGTCCAGTCACCTGCTAAATCGAAGAACACTTGTTTCTTAGAGAGGGACTTGCAATCCGTGCAACACTGAAATTTCGTTCTCGAAATTCTAAACAAGGCTCCAAAATAGAATGGAATTTGAGGAATCAAGATTGTGATCTTTTTCGTGTTTATTTAAACACACGAGCAAGGAATATAACTGCAATACAAGATCGTATCTCGACTTCCAGGTAGATGGAATAAAGGTTACAATTGGATTCACATTCTAAGGGGTGGAGACTTCATAATAGGTACATGGTCGATTTCAAATAGTTCGGTGTTTTAGTCCAATTATAGTGGTATACATGGATGGGTTCTACTGGTCTTAATGGGTTCCTATTTGGATATCACTCGTTGGTTGGATGAACTTTGGATTTCAATCTATATTGACTGAACAAGATTCCAAGATAAAACTATGTTTACTAGGTTAGGGTTGAGGCTCTAGTAGAAATCAGAAAGTATACCGGTACTATGGTAAGGGTTATAGCTAGTCCTTTTGTTTTGAAAGTCGTACCATAAAAATAAAGTACAAGGGGACAGGTTTGAGTAGGACATGATATACCTAGATGAAGGTGGACTCGTCTAGATCTTACATATAAAATTTGTTGGAAGATAACAGCTGGTCTCGTGCTCCGAATATTAATGACACGGCCGGGGCACAAAATAATCTAAATGGAAAGTGGGAGTCCATGGGGCACTAATTGTCATGCTAATGGATATTATTCTAATCAATTGGTAATCCTGGTATATCCTAGAATTGAGAAGGCTTACCGTCTACCCACCTTAGAGGTTAGGGCACAGTACTTGTTAGAGGCTCACAACACTTGGTCTCTTGAGAATAGGTAGTCTCCTAGGTTGGCATTTGGTCAAGGAAAAGATCCTAATCATTCTCGGATTCCAGGGACTAGAAGATTAGGATAGTATGTTTAGGGTCGAAGGGAGGACGAGTAATTCTAAGCAAGGTTCCAGTCACAGGGCTGGCCGATGGTAGCTACACTTGCGTATACAACTATCATAGCCATGGGGAATACTCTGTATCTATCTATCAGTCATGGGCTTTCGTCTTTCCAATCAGTAAAAGACAAAAACAATAAAGAGTCCAAGAGAGATGTCGTCGAATACAATTACGTGATTCAAAGACGAATGTATAATTCAAGAGGAATTATCAAAGCAGTCGTGGATGGGATTCTAGTGAAATCTACGTCTCAATCCACGTAGGGTAATTAGATGAAGAGCGAACCAATTGCATCATGGTTGATCAGACCGTAATGCAATGATTCTGATTAGACAATATGTTAGCGGGCGTCCCCAATAAACATATATCTCGAATCAAGCTCGATAAAAGAGTAAGCTTGCAAAGCTAGGCTGTAATAGCAGCGTTGGTCAAAAATAGTCAAAATTCAAGCATGCGAGATTTTTGGAAGGAGTAAGTAATTCGAGTTTTGAGAGAATCAAATCCTTACCTGGTGTTCTTGCTTATACGGTCTTCCTACAATCTTCCTATCTCTAAGGCCTCGGGTCGACTAATGGGTAA
Organism: Iris pallida; assembly: GCA_029216955.1. NCBI lineage: Eukaryota > Viridiplantae > Streptophyta > Magnoliopsida > Asparagales > Iridaceae > Iris > Iris pallida. The sequence continues at coordinate 4,161,653 of JANAVB010030418.1, forward strand.
TGGGCTTCTGAATCCTATATTCCAGGTAAACCTATTAGTATCAGTCAGTTGCCTTGTCAATGGGTCACAAGGACCACTGAAGGCCAGGTCGGGGATACGCTATCCAGCTTACAGAACTTCCACTAGCATTGGTTTTGGATCTTAGGGTCATACAGGGCAGTCCCTATCCTTTATAGTATCCTAAACTTGTAGTCAAGTCTGAAATTACTTTACCGAGAATTATGCTTCGCCCGTATACTCTGGCTGTGACAAACCCTTGGTTCCGTGATTCAGGGGTGATATGCTATCAGGTACTCTACCTTATATTGACACAAGGGTATCTAAGATCTAAGAGGTCAACGAGAACATAGTTTTAGCAATGTTCCATAAACTATGGTTCTTCGGAATGATTTCAATTCTGTGGGTTGTGCCTTGCCAGTGCGCTGCTGGCTGCAGTGAACCCACACTCTCCGCTCTCAGGTAATTGGCGACAGTGTGCTGCTGTATAGTCATCACAGTCGTTTTAATTACTCTAACTATATTCCTAAGGACTTCAAGGAGCTGCTAGAGTTTCAAGCTAGTTGACTATGATAGAAAGTGTAATATCTGCCTATAAGTCTCAATCCTTAAACTAAAGGCTGGTCGAAAGGAAATATTTGAAGACAAATGAAGTAAGAACATCCTAATCTTTATTTCATATATATCTCAAATGGTTGAGGGAAAAATCTTTGAGCCAATTTTACCTTGAGATTGGTATATGAATAGCAGAATCAGAATTTATAAACCAGTCCCTTACAGCAAAAAAAAAATAGAATTTAAGCAGGCAATTCTAAATTATGATATAAGATTTATATCTAACAAAAGAAAATTTAAACAGTTTATCAAAATTAATGCCTTAATTCTAGGCAAGCCTAACATACCAAGAAAGTAGTATGTCCACATTGGATCACATTGTCATATCAAAAGTATAGTGTACCTGTAGGGATTTAGCAAGTTATCTAAATTGCATGGCCTATCTAATAACCTTAACTACCCAACGGTCAATTTGAACAAGGGACTACTAGTCCTAGTTATTATCTTAAATCATTTTAATCCTAGTTGTAAATGAGCATTTCCTGAGCACAGGCTCGCAATAGTACGACTAACGTACCATCACGAGTTCGCAATCTTTTGCGAAAACTGACCTGCGTGGGCCACCACAAAAACTTGTCACGACCCGCACCCTCTTTTCGGATACGAGACGTGTCCAAGCCAGCCTACGCCGCAGAGTCGGCGGTAGAACGCTGTCAAGCCCGCAAGAAATAAATGCTCAAAAATCACATTTGCTGCTCATTCACATTACTAAATTTATTACAACATTTACAAGATTTATAATTAAGGAAAATACAAGATTTTACAGTTAATGAAATTGATACAATTGCTTTCTATTTCTAGGTCGACCTCAGCATACCCAAGTCTTCCCAGTGCTAAGAGTGATCGCGGCTAAACCTGAAAAATGTTGGTTTCTAGTCAGGAATGGAATAAGTACACAAACCGACGGCAATGCAAAAACATAATAGAATCGATAAGACATGAAAATAACATATGAGATATGAAAACTAGAAGATAACTGATGACATAGCACGATAGAAAAGTAAACAAGGAAAAAAAACTAATAAAAGACATCTATCTAGGTGGTGTAAAATATCTGTTTCAACATGTGAACGGCTAGGGGGTAAATAAGGCATACTGCACGTGTTGTGTGCAGCTGCTAGCATTCACGAAAGATACTGGGATAATTCTGGGTAGTCCACATGTCTACTAAGATATTTCCCCTCCTGACTACTCCGTGTGAGGAGCGTGTTAACAAGCAGCAAGATATATGTATAAATATGAAATGAAAAGACTACTATGAATCGAAAAGCAATCAGAAAGTGCACTTACCTGAGGTCCTTAGCTGGTGAAACCAATACTATATCACACAATGAGCCACAATCAGTCAACACATGCAGAAGTCTCCAGATGCTAAAATAAACAGTACCAACATTCTCAGAATAGTCAAATTAGCTAGAATTGCCTGTTCTTAAGTCCAATTCTGGACACAGGAGCAAAACGGTAATTTCGGGCAAAAACGATGTCCGCCGTTGGACTCGCTTTGCACCGAAAAGTGTGCCAGAGTCGATGGTCTCTAAAGTCGTCAAACTATATGTCTACAGATCCGATTTTCCGATACGAATCCAACCGTATGTCCAGAGTTGGATTCCGGCTGGCCGTGCACAAAATCGCCCGTTGAGTGGGACCATGGGGCCCGCAAAACGATAATTTTATCAACGGTCTCAGAATCCGACCAAACTTGGCATACAGGACCAGAAAAATGATACGGTTCTGTTGGCGTAAGTTTTGTCTCGATCCGATGAGCGTGCACAAAGTAATTAGAGAATTTGCAAAGTGTACGATACGGTGAATTTTGACGGATACGCATCAAATTCGTCGCGCACACGCGACCAATTTGAATTCCGTCAAAGCCCACATGACCACGAAGCCGTTACGCAGCTTTCGATGCTTACAGTGCGCAACCACATCGTCCAGATTGGCGGGACACACGTCGTGTGGAGCGATTTCTAGATTTTCAAAAACAGGTTTTTGACGAAGTTTACATGTGTTTGTTTCTCTGTACAAAGCAAATTTCTATAAACTTCCTACTGGAATTTTCTAGCCCTATATGTTGGGTTTAACTTTTGTTTAGAAAGTTTCCTAAATCGAAGGATAGATTGGCGGGAAATTCGACGTGAAGTTGGGTGTTTGGGACTGCTCTGTGAACTGTTCAAGATCAGTTTTTCGGCAAAGTTCGTGCTCGTTTTACGATGCATATAACGCAGAACAATTCGTAATATTTAAAGGGATTTGAAGTTGGTTATATTGAGATCGTACCAGCATTTACGGAATGGGAAACGATCGCACGAAGGTTGAGCTATCTTACCGCGAAGTCGCTGCGACCCTGGCGTTGCTGCTGTCGTTCTTGTTTCCAGTTTCACGCGCGCTAGCGCACTGTCGGCCGCCGGTGGCCGACCGGTCGCCGCCCCGGCGGTGGCGTGCGCCGTCTGGAGGTCGGGTGTGCGCACGCGGCGGTAGGCATCGGGGCGATTGGTTTTCGTTAGGGTTTGCCTTCGAGTTTCTCTCGATATATAGGTTAGTTTCCGCGGAAACCCGAACAGGGTTCGACCTGCTGTGAGGTTAAACGGGCTCGGTTAGGTTGAGTTGCTATTGAGGGATTAGGCTAAGAGCTGCTGGCCTTGTGGGCCTGGCCACTCGGGTGGGGCTCTGTTGTTTTGCAGCAGAGATGCTTGGCTCGGAATTGTTTGCTGTGGCTTGGGGTCGGTTGATTAATGGGTTGGGCCAGTTGACAAGGAACCAGACACGAAGGGGCTAGACTAGGAAAACGAATAGCAGGTAAACAACTAGTCCAGCTGAGGTAATTGGCTCACTCTGGTTGGGACTTGATGATAGATGTTGAGGCTTTGGGTTGTTTCTTTTGATTCTTTTTCTTTTTCTCTTTTTCTTTTTACTTAATACCTATACATATCTATGTATGTACACACATACATATATATATATATATATATATATATATATATATATATATATATATATATATATATATATATATATATATATATATATATATATATATATATATATATATATATATATATATATACGCATAAATACGCCTATATATATACATGTATATACATTCACACATACACTTTTATATATAATTATATATACATACAATTACGCTATTATATATAATTATATATATACATACAATTACACTATAATATATAATTATATATACATTCAATTACACTATTATATATAATTATATATACGTACAATTACATATATAATATCTATATATATACCTACATTCATATTTTTATATATACGTCCACCCATATATATTATACCTTTATATATACACCCATATCTTTTGATAAAAATAAAATAATGATAACTATTAATAATAAATAATTTATATTTAATAACCATAATAATAATATTAATATTATATAACCTCAATAAAATAATAATAATAATAATAATAACAACAACAAAATTCAATAAACCAATACTTAATTATTTATAAAATCTAAAAATCACCATTTAACTTAAAATAAATAATAAAAAATATTTTAAAATTTTCAGGAAGGGGAGCTACATTTCCAGTTATACATGATGCCACTATTAATTATATTTTTATTCTATCCATAAAATCATACATGTGGACCTAGTGTTAAGGGACTCCCGTTTGTCAGCAAGCATTTCATAAACTTTGACACAGTTGTACCACGAGATATGTGTGAGCTATGAGTAGCATATAGAGTTACTTGCGTGTTGGGTGATCACCCGTGCGCATGCGTTAGGTCTAACTGCAAATAGATGCATGTTAAGAGATTTAGCAGTTAGTAGAGGTACATGGTCTTGATACGACTTAGGTAGGTTGTAACTCCACTTTCCTTAAATAAAAGATTTAGTCTTTACCTATCTATTATGTTGATCTATTATATATATTATGCAAATGACCTCTAACTTAGTGGTTAAGTGAGATGCATGCGGCCCAAGTGGTCAGGAGTTCGAGCCCCAGTGTAGGCGAGTTCGCCACAATTACCCATTGCTTCAATATATATATATATATATATATATATATATATATATATATATATATATATATATATATATATATATAAATAATAATAATAATAATAATTAGATGGATAAACATAAACTATGTATATATATATATATATATATATATATATATATATATATATATATATATATATATATATAATTTATGTTTATCCATCTAATTATTATCTAGAGCTCTATGTATTTATTAGATAGCAGCTGGCCTAGCCCTGTAGATATATCACTTTTTTTTTTAAACCCAATAGATTACCCACTGCTAAAGCCCACACTCACTTAAAGCAAAAAACCCAAGTTCACCTAAAACCAATCTAAACTGATTCCTTTTCTTTTCCCTCTTCTTCTCAGCTCGACCGACAGCAAGGCAACAACCGACAGCTAGGCGGCTGTTTTAAGTGGAGCAACCACGCCCGCGGCTCCAGAGAATTCCAGAGACTTCTCTTCCACCAACTTATCCCCTGCCATCCTCACCGTCCAGTCTCCACCGACCTACCTCCGGCTATCACAGCCGTTCATCGCTAACGGCCGACCCCCTCGTTGTGCCTATAAGTTAGAACCCAAAGCTCTGCTTCTTCATTCCACACTCTTCCTAGCGAAGCCCTATCCAAATCCACTTTGAGTCCCATTCTCTTTCAACTTCCTTCCATCAGCAAGCTTTAGAGGTTCAATTAAATAGCCATGGCGATTCGTTCTTCAGGTTACGACCTGCAGCAACAAGCAGTCTTCCATGGTGACTGACGATGGAGTAGCTCCACTAATTCTAGCGACAAGCACGACGCAGTGGTTCTCCGACGATGGTGAGTGATCAGGAGCATTTCTCCACCACGAATTGATTCTTCTCTAACTCATTTTAGTCTATTGTTTGAATCAATTCTTGATCAATTTTGGATCCTTGTCTCCTTGCTCGATTGATCGTTCAGAGTGTTGGTGCATCGGTGAATTGACCGATCGAACTCGAATTGGTGAGTCTTCTCAAATTTGATTGATTTGTACCTTGGTTTGTTCTTGAACATAACGATCAATTTGATCCGTTCTAATTCGTGTCTGCAGGGGTTTAGATACTGGTGAGGTGCTTACGTCCAGTAGATTGGGATGTCAAACAATAGATATTGGTAGGTTTTTTGATCTGATTTATGAACTTTTCTTTAATTCATCAAATTTTTCCTGAGCGATTAAATCAGGGACTCATACAATTTTTATCCCTGTTTTATGCGTGTGATGTGTTTGACATATTATCTGAACCAGTTTCTCTTCTGGTTTGGATGCACGAGCAGCAATATCAGACACTGATACGTACTTTGGGTTGTTGCAGGTATAATAATTCATCATTTAAACTATGATTGTAGGTTCTTGATTCGGGTTGATGAGGATTAGTTATTGACATCATTTCGTATCTCGACCAAAGTATGTGTGACACGATACAGGGACTTGTATCAGTGTGGATATAATACTAGCTTTGGTATTCGACTATTGTATCTATTTTACAGAGTAGTACATACTAAGCAATAACCGTTTGTGTTAGGGTTATAGGTTAATAAGTGAGGTTCTAATTGAATGAATGTTATGGACTTTTAGGAATTGGGCTCGGTTACATGGGCTTAACCCATTAGGCTAAGGTTGGTATTGGTTTTAATATGATTAAATATAATTGGGCTGGCCCATTGACCAGGGTGATATTGAGTACAGTGAGTAAGTCTATTGAGCTGGGTTTATGAATGAGTAAATGTAGGAAGGGTTTTGTGAAGAAGTTTCTGAGAAGTTATTTAATGGTGGATTGCTAATTTCAATTAGTTGATAATAATTAGAGTTAAATATCAAGATTTAGTTGGTTGGTTAGTTAGTGGTAGTAGCTTTAGAATTTGATTAGGAAATCCTTTAGAATATTGTTTAAATTTCATTTTTATTTTAGGTGATTTAGAGACATCGTCGTTGTCCAGGAAGAAGGCAAGTACTTGTAACTCAATTAAATTACATATTGCATGCATATTCATGTTCATATGATTCTTTGCTTCTGGTTTCACTTGCTTGCATGTGATCGTATCGTGTCGGGAAGGAAGAACATTATAAAGCATGTAGTCACCAAAGCCTGGACATATACTCGATTGTTAGTATAGAGTACATGATATACCTTATACCTATACCTGACTGCTAGTATATTATTGTACTATACATTATGTCCGTTTACTTAACTGCTAGTATATAGTACATGATATGCCTTACACTAGACATGACTGATAGCATATCATTACTATATACCTTATCCCTGTTAGTGTAACATATATGGTATGTCTTATACCTATACCTAACTGCTAGCATACCAATGTTCTATATACTAGACTTGATAGCCCTACATGCTTAAAGATGTTCTTATTCATGATTCATGTAGATAGTGCATATCTCAGATATTTCTTCTTACTTATTATTAGTTCATTTTCTATCCTTTGATACTCTGTTGTGATTTAGTTGAGCTACTATGTACTTTGCTCTGTTTTCTGACAGGATCGTTGATTACAGGTGAGATTGATCACTTAGTTTATCCAGAGTGTGATGGCCAACAGGGAGACCCGAAGCAGAGCTCACTCCGGATGCTCAACAGGATCATGATTATATTCCTGGACTTTAGATTCATATATAGGATTGATGATGTGCTGTATTGAGAATGAAGATATGTTGCAGGTTTAGATAGCCTTTATATTCGTTACCAATTTTGTACTCGAATATTCATGTAAAAGGCTGTAATAACTGCATATAGTGATCTGTGATGGAAAACACTAATTTGAAGGCAATAGGCTCACCTATGACCCCATTCATGATATAAGAAGCTACATGACTCATGGATACACTTCTCCATCCAATTTCACATGTAAATATGAAAAATAGATATTAAAGCACAAATTGAACCATTGAAAGCATATTTACATAGGATCAAAATTGGCCAAGCATATCCTAATGTGTCATGACACAAGCTTCAATATCATAAATATGACATATGGACCCAATCATACATCAAATATGACACAAACTTCCTTTGAGGACTTGTATCAAACATCTAATGGAGACACAATTTTGTATCCATACCAAAATCACCATTCTAACATCTATATTTGTTACGTCCCAGAACCAGAATACCGGAGAGCGGGAGAGTGATTCAGCCAGCTACGTATTACGGGTAGATGAATACCGTATAATACGATCAATACTGTCTAAAAGATGAGGGGGTGCATACTACATGAAAGTCTCGCTATGGTCACTCAACATCTATTGTTTCAATCATTCAAACAAGAAGCAATAATAGATCACATGTAAGATAAAGCAGTAAGGCGTCCCAAACGCTTAGTCAAAATGTTCTTAAGATCTGGCTGTACAAAACATAGCCAGATGGTATAGCAAGGTATACACAATCATTATCAGCTGCAGACTGACTTTAGTTACAATTATGTAAAAGTAAGTACAAGGCAATCCGACAAACATGTCGGTGCCAAGTGGCAAAATGTAAAGTAAGTAGCAAAACGAGCAGGGAAGTAAAGAACCCACTCGTGTCCTCCTGCGATCATCCCTCTAGTATTGACCATATTGGAGGTAGAAGTAAGCTGAGTCATCGGGAACTGCCTCTAAATCTGGCCATGCAAAACCAGAGAGGTTAGACCTGTAATAGCAAGTACCACAAGGAAGTACGATATGAGAACTAAAACCAGTGATAAGAGTTAAGAATATAATAATAAGTCTCCGCTTGCTACTGGGATTCACACAACATCACGACACTTCAAACCAACTTTCCAACCAAACAAGGACAGAAGTTGACCCGTCATGTCCTGACATTCTGATCATCTCAGTAGTTAACAAAGTAGGTATAATACACAAACAAATCAATTTAACGGCAATACAACTACTACGGCTTGCTAACTGTGAGTTCCAAGTTATCCTGGAAGTATACAATAAGGATTCCTCAGTTCTTACTATGCACAAACAAAGCTAGTTTACCCAATAATCAATTACGCCAATCATAAATTAAACGAGTCCCAGCGGGATGCCCATCATCAGTATACAATAAATAAATATAAGCAGATACTGCTCCCTGCCCGTGTGGCAGATTTGCAGTATCTGTGGGAACCAGCCGGCATGTCGAGGCACTAATTGCCCCAAGGATGGCTGCCATATAAGAACTCGGGAATCCATTCTCTTCATGCAATCGTTATTTTATTTAAATTAGTAGTCCCTATGTTAATTAAAATTCCATGCCATGCATCATGGTCATTCAGAATGAGTACTTTCGTACAAAGTACGATATGCACAACTCTATAATGATGCCCGTACGGTTTGGTTGTAGGTCTTACATAGCGTAATGCAACAATCAAACCTAGCCACGGAATAATCATGGCTTGACTGTAAAGTACACATGTCACTTTTGTAGAAAATCAGTTGAAGCCTGCACGTGTCCATATGCCAATGTTCGGGATCGGCTAGTCGATTGCAATGGTTCATAGTTAATATGAATGTGTCTCATTCAATTTCAATAAGACGACTAGCCAGCCTCTTAGTTCCAACTAAGAACGCATGATTAATCATTTAGTCAAGGTAGCAATCAATGTCGATTCGTGCCAAGGCATGAAAGTCAAACTAGTATTTAGTATGGTCGAGTCTATAACTCTCAGGGTTAAGTTCCCGTCATACTGGGCATCCATAAACCAATTGAGACACAGGACACATTCCATACAATAATATGTATTAAAATATTAACATATCATGATTTTATCGAGTTCATGCAAAAAGGCATAAGGATAAATAAGAGATGACATGTACGCCAAAGGAGTATGCTCGATGAATTACGCCAAGCCAGAAGAGTACGCCCAATAAAATACACGTAAGGGAAATTTATGCGTGAGGGAAGTTTACGCATGAAGGAATAAAGCTTACGCGTAAAGGAGCACGCTCAATAAAGGAATAAAGTTGCGCATAAAAACTCATCTTACGCCAAGCCAGAGGAGTACGCGTAAAGAAAAACGTTACGCGTAAAAACTCGTACGCGTAAAGAGTCAAGGTTTACGCATGAATCTTGTGCGCGTAAAAAGTCAAAGTTTACGCATGGATCTTTTATGCTGTTACGCATGAATCAATACACGTAAAGGAAATGATGTAACGCATAAGCTTGTACGCGTAAACAAAATAATCGTTACGCATGAACTTGTACGCGTAAAGAGTTACGCATGAATGAGTATGCGTAAAAATAACGTTACGCGTAAAACTTGTACGCGTAAAGGAATCGTTACGCGTAAAAAGTCAATATTTTACTTGCGTAAACCGAATTCACGCTGACACGAATGAACGTGGGCGTAGAGCTTGATATTACGCGGGCACGTATAAACGTGTGCGTAGAGAACCTCCGGAAGTCCAATTCCATGAACTTCAATTCTGAGCCAAAAATGGGATTTCTACGGATCGAAAGGGGGTTATAACACAAATCTCACAATATGGAACGAACGAAACTTGAAAATAAGAAAGTTTGATAGATCAAAATCCACAAATCCGAGAAATGGCAATTTCTAGATCTATTAAAAATGAAACTTCAAAATACAAAATGCCAAGTTCTAAACTATCTTAGGATCACGAGAGGGAGATAAATAAACCATAAAAATATGGGTTCTCATGTGGAGAAGGTGTACTTGCCTAAGCTCTTGATAGGTGGAGAGAGTTATGAGGAAGAAGAAGAGTAAATGAGAAGGAGAAGTAATGAAGAGAGAGAGGGTTGGAGCTTTAAATGGAGATGTGGTAGGTGGGGAGTTGGGTTCGATTCATGATGATCCATCAAAATATGGAAACAAACCGAACTAAGCCGAACCCAAGAACCGAAAATAAAATACAGAAAAATAATTAGCAAAAAATTAAAGGAATTAAATACAGAACAAATGTATGATAAATATTAAATAAATATATTCAAGCAGTACACATATTAAAATACGTATTCTGGGAACGGGGAGTGACAATATTTACTAAGAATGAGTCATTTACAACCTAATTCACCATCTATTAGGCTTTGGTCCTACAATTACTTTCAAAAATGGATTCTTGGCCTAAAATGATTTTTGGGATTTTTAAATAATTATCTACAATATTTTGACTAATAGAAATATATAGTTTATAAATATATTAAATAATTTCTAAAAGGTTATAAATAGATTTTTTTTTATGAATTCCTTCGACTAATCAATCTTGACCGAAACTAGTCATACGTTCATATTTCTTGTGATCCTAACTACTTTATATCGACCCTAGGCTAATTGGACTGCCCCGGACCCAATGGCACGATTTGTTCCATCGTTAGAGGCCGTCTTGCATAGTATGACATCTACGTCTATTATGTTCCAGTATGATCCAGTCACAAACAACTGCAACTAAGCGAGCCAAGTAAATATACTGATTGCTTTCGTTTCTAGCAGTTTTCCTATTTCATATTTATACATATGCTCTCCTGCTTGTTGACACGTTGTTACACGAATTAGTATCATGGAGCTCTACATACTATATTTATTGATTATCATGTTTTCGTGTTTCGTACTTGTTCGAGTCCATGAGTACTAGTCGGGCGAAGAAATATCTTAGTAGACGTGTGAGCTACCCAGAACTATCCCTCATGTTTTTCGTAGGGAATAGCAGCCGCACAATACATGTGCGGGTTGCCTGATTTACCCCCTAGCCGTTCACATGTCAAACCTGATATTTCAAAATACGTAGATAGTTGTCATTTACTTGATTCTCCTTGTCTCTTCACCACATGACATGTCACCGTATTTACATGTTCTTCTAGTTGATATATCTTGTTGTAGAGTTATCTACTTTCTTTCTTGATTTACCATGATATCAGATTTTATTTACTAGATTATTTCACATATGTTATTTTCATGTCTTGCAAATTCTATTATGATTTCGGATAGCCTGTCGGTCTATGTGCTTGCTCCATTCCTAAATGAAAACCAACATTTTTTAGGTTAACTGTGACTTCTCTTAGCATTGGGAGATACGGGTGTACTTGCAGGCCAAAATCTAGAGTTTAGTTAGATAAAGGTGTTGTAGTCATTTTCAATATCTATAAGAACATTGTACTCTTCTTTAAATATAAATCTTATAAATGCTGTAATTAATTTAGAAATATGAATGAGCATAAGTTGTTATTTATGTGATTTTGAGCAATGTAGCTTGACATCATTCTACCGCCAACTCTGCGGCGTAGGCAGGCTTGCGCACACGCTTGCATCTCGAAAAGTGGGTACGGGTCATGACAAGTTTTTGTAGTGGCCCATGCAGGTCAGCTTTCGCAAAAGATTGTGAACTCGTGGTAGTACCATATTAGTCGTACGATTGTGAGCCTACAACTAGGAAATACGCATTCACAATCAGGATTGAATTGATCTAGGAGGATGACTAGGAATAGGAGTCCCTTATTCAACTTGACTGTTGGATAGTTAAGGATTGTTAAATAGGCCATGCAATATATGTAAAGATTTATTAAATTTAGATTACTTGAGAGGTTTCCATAGATACAGTGTTGCATTTTGATACGACGATAGGATCCAACGTGGGTAGACTATTCATTCTATAACTTATGCCTTCCTAGAATTCAACTCCTAACCTTGATAATTTATTCAAATTACTTTTTCTGTCCTCTCTAGATATTATCACCGTTACCAGTACCAATTAGTATTTCCCATTGGCCATAAGTAACTATTTTTTCCCTAAGAGTCTATTTCCATCCATTGGGTCGAGCTTAACATGATCCATTACCCATATATCTACTCCAAGTTAGCATGGTTGAAATTCAAGATATATATATTTTTTCCTCGATCTTGAATATTAAAGGAATAGAAATCAAGGTTTATATTTCTCTTGTCTTCGATCTTTTCTTTCTAACAAATTGTTTGATTTTTAAAACGGATACGTTCACTTCAAGGACAGATACGTACACTTTTCCTATCATGATCAATTTGCTCGAATTTCTAACTTTCTTTATCATGATCAATTTGTTTAAAAAATTTAAAAGCTCATTTGAAACTTTATAGATATAGTTGAATGAATGATCGGAGTCTTACATTGGGAAGACAACAGCGTACTGTAGCCATTTATTTGGATTATCGAGACTGCGGATTCACTTCAGCCAGCAGCTCACTGACGTGGCATGATCCCCAAGTTAAAGTAATTTCAAGTAAACGTAGGCTATCGAACGTTATTAAAAATTATGTCATGTTATCCTATTTTGATCTTCGAGTTATTATGTCAATATTAGACAAAGTTAATAGAATATTCGATACCGCATCCTTATTAGAGTCATAAAACCAAGAGTTTACTGCAGCTAGATGTACACTGGAGAGGTATAGATTCTCGGTAAAACAACTTCGAGTGTGTTTATGGTTTTCGAATACCATAGAGGCTATATCTTTTATTGACATATGACTATTATTTTTATAATCTGCTAATTTGATTTTATACATCTTCTCGATAAACCATGTTTCTTTTCTAGAATCACCGTTCCTCCTAGGAGTCATTTGAAAATCTTCTACTAGACTTGACATCTCATTTCTTATTATCGTATTCTCAATAAAATGGTTGTTCATTCTTTCTTACCTTTCCTATTTAAATTTTATCATTTAATTTCTTCCTAGTAATCATTTAGAATCGATTATTATATTTGATTCTATTCCACTAGATTCATCATCATACTTAGATTATTGAATAAATGATCGCGTCTGAACGATTTTGGTGTAGTAACGGATCATACCAAAGATTCCGACTGGAGTATTCTTAACGACCTTTCGATAACGACTAGACTATTCGATTATGTTTCGATCGCGTCAATTCACATATTTTTCTAGATTATGATTCTATGACCGTGCTCACATAATTGATCGTGCTACAATGATTTCGACTTGGACCATCCTTAACGACTTCCTGATCGCAACTAGGCTATTTTGATTATATTCCGATCGAGTCAATTCACATATTTTCTAGAGTTGATTTTGTAATCGTACCTAAATAATCTTGCTTAAATAGTTAATCAAGTTAAATCGTGCCAAACAAAGTTGAGTTTTGATCGTTCCCAAAACGACTTTTATCGTGACAAAAATTATTTGACTATACTCATAATCGTGCCTATACTTTATCTCAATTATTGTTAATGGTATATTTTGTTCTACTACGATCATGACTATTTTGATCTGGATGACTTGCATGATTAGCCTTGATCGTAACAACATTCTACTTATATCTAAGTGATGTAATCCCATTAGACTTTGTCTAACTTTTGATCGTTTCAATTAGTGGTTTATCGTGCCTAATGACTTTCCTCGTTCAACTAATCCTATTTCGATTCTATCCTTAACCATGCTTAGGTTTTGACCTTGATTAGATCATATAAATTGGTCATATTTTGATCATGCCTAAACGATAAATCGTGCTAAACCAAATTCTTTGATCATCTTTAAACAAAATTTGATCGTGACTCAATCATAATATATATTGATCGTGCCAAATAGCTTTTTCTTTTATTAATTGATTTTATTCGTGATTATGCGTGACTAATTTGATCATGAATCATATCTTCTTTTGATTATTTCAATTGCCATTCTTATTCGTATCGGTTTGAAATTTTGTTTCTTGATTATACTCTTAGTCATACCTTATCGTGGCCTTTCGAATTGCTAGGATAAAATTTTTCTACGGTGGGTAGATTTGTAAGCCTATTTACCGAATTTTCAAAAAAAATATTTATTTTACTTTTAGTAAATATTTTTGAGTTAGAAAATAAATTTCAATTTGAAATTCTTTTAATTGACAAAGAAATTTGTCAAAATTATATTAAAATAAGATTTTGTATTTAATGATATAGATATTTTATATTGTAGAGACTTGAATTTACAAGATACCTTTTAAATGCTATTTGATCATATGGATATCAATTTGAATTATTATTCTAATCAAGTAGATTCGATCGATTAAGTTTAAATCTTTATTTGATTTATGGATAGATTTATCTTTGGATTCCTAATTCCCAAAAATCCACAATCCCGAAGTTCCTAGAATCCCTAATGATCTAAAACCCTAACCCTAATTCCTAATTTCTAAAATCCTAATCCTAACTCTAAATTTTTTCCCTCTTTCTTTCACCGATTTGATGAATATTTTCTTATCATAAAACTTTCTATCTTTTCACCGATCCACCAAGTCGTTCTATCTTAGTAGTCCTTAAATTCGAGGACGAATTTATTTCTAAGGTGGGTAGATTTGTAACCCCTCTTCCCGGATTTCTAAAAATTTTATTTTATTTATTGTGCTCAAAGATAATTGTCGCCTATACTTTGTGAATGGTTTTAAGATTAATACTTTTATCAAAAACTAGTTTTAAAATTAAAGATTTGAGAGCGCTAAATTATTTTAAATATGATTTTCAATTTTATCCAATATGTTTTAAATTACCTTGATAATAAGGAATATATTTTAAATGATTATGGTGATTAATTACTTGACTAAGATTGATTTATAAATGTATACTTTATAATATTTGGATGGAATTCCAAATTATTATGATATTCAATTATTTGATTTGCGGATTTAATTTATACGATTCAAATTATTTTGATGATATTAGATGATGATTTAAATTAATGTTATTATCTACTTTTGGATTTTGATTAGGTTGATGATTGATTAATAGGTTAATCAGTCTTTTGGTTATATTTGAATTTATTTAAATTTTTTTTGAATAGATACCGAATATGCTTTTAAATTATCTTATACATAAAATATTGTTTTAAATACTTATGTAAACAAATTGATTAAATTTCATTAACTAGTCTTAAAATTTATTTATTCTCATCCTTTGATAAAGGCTTTGTAATTATTTATAAATAAATCAATTTTACAATTTAAATTTGTTTCGGTAATACTAATGAGTGTTTTAAACTATTTCATATAAATCCTATCAATCTATTTATATATATATACACCTACATGTAACCAACCCTCCTCCTCACGCTCTTCATAGCACATCCATCTCTCCCATTTAAACTCTCCTCCGTTCGCTGAACCACGACAGCTTTGCCACCGTTCTGCCAGCCCGGATCAGCCACCACAGACATCATCACCAACAGCCAATACACAAAATCTGTGTCCGTGTCCACTGTGTCAGTCGTGTCCGGACCCATGCGTCCGTGTCCAATTCATCTTATTCCACCATTTTACAAATACATGTTCAATTTCGTATCCGACAACTCCAGACACCCTAACCCAGAAATCCTCTGCCAGCATCTGCATCATCACCACCACCATTGTTCTCAACTTCGACCCTAGCTTCCAGCAGCGACCATGACCTCGTCCACCACAATCGACATCTTGGCCCCGTCATGGTCATCACCACCACACCACCACCTCCTACCCGCCCGACAACTCAAACAACCACCAACACCAAACCATCGTCCCTTCCAACATCTCAGGCCGCCAACTTCGGCCAAGTTTTTACTACAATTTCTACCCCAAACAGAATAATAAAAAGAAATCGAGAGCCCCAACCTCGCCTGGCCGCACCACCGCTTCCCGACTACCTCGTCACGCCGAGCCCCTCTGTGAAGTTCCCTCTCCTGCTCCCACGTCGAGTGTCGCCCGACCATCACCCCCTTAACCTCGGCCATCCTCGGCCACAACACCCTCATCGTGGCCATCTCGCCCCCGGACAACTGACACAGAGCACCGCCCGTTGCCGCTCCTCCCCGCGGAATCGCCTCACCCGATCGCCCCTCTAGCTGCAACCGCTGGTGACTGCCTCCTCCGAAGTGTTGCGCCTCGTCACGGCGGCCGTCCCGTCGAGCTCAGCACCGGAGCCACCTCGGTGGTGAACTACTAGCCGCCAACGCCACTGTCGAGCTCCGTCTCACGCGCGCGCGGGGAACCCCGGAAGCAAAACCTCTTCCCATCTCCCGATCGCCCTCACTTTTCTCCTCCCTCACTATAAGTATGACTCCTCTCTCTTCCTCACTTTTCTTTTCTTTGTTCTTTTGGTTTTTCTCTTTTTTTTTTCTATAACTACACATTTTTCCTTTGATTAAGGAACAGAGTAATGGTACTGTCAATATTATATTATTATTATTTACTTTATAATATTTTATAATCAATGGAGAAAACTGGGAACTCGAGGGGATGAGTGGGTTTGTGTTAAATTGATGTTATATTCTGTACAAAAACCAAGACAGGCACAAAGTAGGATTAGTTTTGATATACTGCTAGTATTAAATTTATTAGTTTGGGCTATAATAGAAATTTAGTTTATGATAAGTATGATATTATTATTATTTGGTTTTTCTAGTATTAGTATCTATTAGTAAAATTGTATTATGGTATTTCATAGTAGTTTCGATATGATTTTGACTAAAAAAAAAGGTTATAGTATTTGTGCCTATTTTTCGAATATAGTTTTAACCTAAAATGTTTTCCTATAAATTTTCTAATAAGTTATCTAAAGATATTATGATACCATTTTCAATTATCATATCTAAATTCTAACTAGTATAAACATTTTAGAATGAATGGACTTTTACATTCGGGCTATGAAAGAAAAAAGGAATTTTGTTATTAGGCTTTTGCAGCCTTAGTATTAAGTAAATAGTTTTGAGCGACATTTATTATTATTAATTTGGTTGGTGAATTATATTAGGCTTTGGTCCTACAATTACTTTCAAAAATGGATATTTGGCCTAAAATAATTTTTAGGATTTTCAAATGATTATCTATAGTATTTTGACTAATAGAAATATAAAGTTTCTAAATATAGCCAATAATTTCTAAAAGGTTATAAATAGTTTTATATATATATATATATATATATATATATATATATATATATATATATATATATATATATATATATATATATATATATATTATGAATTCCTTTGACTAATCAATCTTGACCGCAACTAGTCATACATTCATATTTCTTGTGATCCTAAGTAATTTATATCGACCCTAGGCTAATTGGACTGCCCCGGACCCAATGGCACGGTCTGTTCCATTGTTAGAGGCTGTCTTTCATAGTATGACATTTGCGTCTATTATGTTGTAGCATGATCCGGTCACAAACAACTGCAACTAAGTGAGGCAAGTACATATACTGATTGCTTTTGTTTCTAGTAGTTTTTTTTATTTTATGTTTATACATATGCTCTCCTGCTCGTTGACACGTTGTTACACGGATTAGTATCATGGACCTTTACATACTATATTTCTTGATCATCATGTTTTCGTGTTTCGTGACTTGTTCGAATCCATGAGTACTAGTCGGGCGGGAAAATATCTTAGTGGACGTATGAGCTACCCGAAACTATCTCCCGTGTCTTTCGTGGAGAATAGTAGCCGCACAATACATGTGCGGGGTGCCTGATTTACCCACTAGCCGTTCACACGTCAAACCCGATAGTTCAAAACATGTAGCTAGTTGTCATTTACTTGATTCTCCTTGTCTCTTCACCTCATGCCATGTCACCGTATTTACATGTTCTTCCAGTTGATATATCCTGTTGTAGAGTTATCTACTTTCTTTCTTGAATTACCATGATATCATGTTTTATTTACTAGATTATTTCGTATATGCTATTTTCATGTCTTGCAAATTCTATTATGATTTCGGATAGCCTGTCGGTCTGTGTTCTCGTTCCATTACTGACTGAAAACCAACATTTTTTTGGTTAACTGTGGCTTCTCTTAGCATTGGGAGATACGTGTGTACTTGCATGCCAAAACCTAGAGATTAGTTAGATAAAGGTGCTGTAGTCATTTTTAATATCTATAAGAACATTGTACTCTTCTTTAAATATAAATCTTGTAAATGTTGTAATTAATTTAGAAATATGAATGAGCAATAAGTTGTTATTTATGTGATTTTGAGCATTGTGGCTTGACAGCGTTCTACCGTCGACTCTGCGGCGTAGGCTGGCTTACGCACGCACTCGTATCTCGAAAAGCGGGTGCGGGTCGTGACACTCCTAGAACTAAATTCTAAGTCATAGCAAATGATAATTAATTCTCTAATCCAAATCCTAATCAGAAGTATCAAAGTTAAACACAATTAGCAATAAAAAAAGTTAACCAAAATACCTCTAATTACAGATTTTGAAATTGCGAAGGTTACAAATCTACCCTCCTTAGAAAAATTTATCTTCGAAATTTAAAGACAAAATTTGCTTAAAAAAACCTAAAGGCTCGAAAAGATAAGGGTATGCTAGCACATCTCATCCTCCCTCTTCCAGGTAGATTCACTTAGAGAGTGATGCCTACTTGCGACGCGAACGAGGGAAATAATCTGGTTCCGGAGCACCTTCTCCTGGCGATCCAAAATCTTCACTGGCTGCTCTGGATAGTTGAGAGTCGGGCCCACCTCGATCTCTGAGTGGTCCAATACATGACTAGCATCCGTCACGTACTAGCTCAACTTTGATACATGGAACACGTTATGAATTCCCTCTAGTGCATGCGGCAAGTCTAGTCGGTAGGCTACAACACCGACCCTCTCAAGAATACTGAAAGGTCTGATGAAATATGGACTAAGCTTCCCCCTTCACCAAAGAGGATCGTGCCCCGTATTGGAGAAATCCTAAGAAACACCAGATCGCCAACCTATCACAAAACGAGACCTCAACACGAAATCTACAACAAGCAATCACAAGCAAACACAATCTAAAGAAACTAAAATTATACCTCAAACTCTAAGGGTTTTCGGTGGCTATCGACCCAATGCCGCTGCATATCCTGCGCCACCCAAAGTCTATCTCAAATCAGCTTTACCTTCTCCACTGCATCCACAACCATCTCAGGGCCAAGCAAAGCTCCCTCTAATATTGTCCCAAGACAAAGGAGTACGACACCTCCGACCATATAGAGACTCAAATGGTGACATCTCTATACTGGCCTGGTAGCTGCTGTTGTAAGCAAACTCTACTAAATAGAGATTGTCCTCCCATGATCCCCTAAAATCTAATACACAGGAACGAAGCATATCCTCGAGTGTATAAATAGTCCTTTCTGACTTTCCATCTGTTTGGAGATGATAAACGGTAATAAACTTGAGTTGAGTACCCAAGCTAGCTTGCAAACTTCTCCATAAATGAGAAATGAAATGACTATCCCGATCTGAGTCTATGCTTACAGGAACCTCGTGCAACCTGACGATCTGTCTCACATACATCTCTGTCAGCTTCTCCATGGACAAACCTACCTTGAATGGCAAGAAGTGGGCCGATTTAGTCAACCTATCAACGATGACCCAAATTGCGTCTTTCCCTTCTGGAGATCGTGGAAGTCCGAACACAAAATCTATAGTAATATGGTCCCACTTCCGATCTAGAATGGGTAATGGATGAAGCAATCCACCTGGCCTCTGCCTCTCTATTTTTACCTGCTGGCATACTAAGCATCTGGATACGAAGCATGCCACTTACCGCTTCATGCCATACCATCACACGTGCTCCCTCAGATCTATATACATCTTGTTGGCACCATGATGCATAGAGAACTGAGAGTGATGCGCTTCTTGTAGAACCTCCTTTCGTAGCTGTTCGCTAGGCACACACAATCTAGTACCGTGCCTCAACGTCCTATCTTCAGCAATAGCAAAATCATCCACTACTCCTGCTCGGACCTGTGCTCTAATGCTCCTTAGAGCCATATTCTTATACTTTATCGACTTGACCATGTCCATCAACTATGACTGAATTTGTAAGTGCTACATCTGCATCTCTATCCAAAGAACTACTATTTCGATACCCAAGCTCTCTAAATCTGCCAATAACTGACGGTCGATCATCAAGTACATAGCTACCGGATACCTGCTCAAGGTATCGGCGACTATATTGGCCTTTCCTGGATGATACTACAAAGAATATCGAAGTCCTTCATCAGCTTCAATTACCATCTCCGTCTCATGTTCATCTCTTCCTGAGTGAACACGTACTTCAAGCTCTTATGGTCTGTAAATATCTTCACACGCTCTCCGTACAGATAGTGTTTCCATAGCTTTATAGCAAAGACGACCGCTGTCTACTCTAAATCATGGGTCGGGTAATTCTTCGCATGAGGACGTAATTGCCTGGAAGTATAGGCAATCACCTTTCTATTCTGCTGAAGAACACAACCCAATCCTTTCCCGGAAGTATCATTATAGATAGTGAATCCACCTGTCCCTGATGGCAACGTTAAACAAGAGCTGTAGTCACCCTCTTCTTCAACTCATCGAAGGCATACTGGCACTCCTCGGATCATAAAAACTCCATATCCTTCTTGGTGAGTTTTGTCATTGGATCTACAATCTTGGAAATGTCCTGTACGAACTTTCGATAGTAGCCTGCCAGACCTGAGAAACTCCGAATCTCTATAACTGTGTTCGGTGTGGACCATGACTCAACAGTAGCAATCTTCTTTGGGTCCATCGAGATTTCCTCTTCTGTCACAACATGCCCCAATAACTCTACCTTGTTCAGGAAGAACTCGTACTTCGACAGCTTCTCAAACAACTTCTCCTTCCTGAGGGTCTCTAACACAATCCTCAGGTGCTCCTTATGCTCCTCTGGCATTGTCGAGCAGATCAGAATATCATCGATGAACACCACCATGAACTTGTCATGGTACTAGTTGAATACCTTGTTCATCAAGTTCATGAACATCGACGGGGTATTAGTCAACCCAAACGGCATCACAGTGAACTCATACTGGCCATACCTACTCCAAAAAGTTGTCTTATGAATGCTCGCTCCTTCACTTTCACCTTGTGGTAACCTGACCTAAGATCTATCTTGGAAAATATCTTCGTACCACTCAACTAATCAAATAAATTATCAATCCTCAGCAACATTTATTTGTTCTCGATGGCGAGGTTGTTCAATGCCTTATAATAAATGCACATGCGCACCGATCCATCCTTCTTCGGTACAAATAATACAGGGGCACCCTAAAGTGAAGAACTGAATATGATAAATCCCTTGTCCTATAGCTCACCTATATGCATGTTTCTTCAACTTAGCAATTTTACTATTGTTGATCCTGAGGATGTGCTACGAAATAGGGTCCGCTCTTGGCACCAAGTCTATAGAGAACTTAACATCCCTGTTTGGCAGCAATCCCGATAAATCCTCAGGGAAAACATCCAGAAATTCTGGTATTAATGGATGTGGAAACTTCTCCTCTTCCACCATAGCATTACAAATAATACCATCACTCTACTCAGCTGCCCCTCTGACAAACTCAAACTTTGGCTCTCTTGGCGGATTGAACAAAACTCTACCTCCTCTACAATCTATACTAACATGGTGCCTACTCAACCAATCCATTTCGAGTACAATATTGCAGCTCAAAAGTGGCATTACGAGTAAACACACACTCCATTCCTGGCCTCCTAGAGAAACCCTCTGCCCCTTACAAACATCACTGACCAGGATAATGCCTTTCTCGTTCATGATCTTGTAAGTCCTACCTAAAGGTTCAGTAATAATATGATATTTAAGAGCAAAAGATATAGATACAAAGCTATGTGTAGCACCAAAGTCGAATAATGCTAAGGCAGGAAATGAATCAAAAAGAGGAGGACCTGCAATGACGTCTCTGACGGGCTCGGTCTCCTCGACCGTCATAAAGAATGCTCTGTCCTGAGGTGCACCCCTCTGCTGTAGATGCTGAGAAAAATGTTGCTGCTGGGTCTGGAGTGGAGGTCCCCTCGGCGGTACTGTATGTGCTCTAGCTGGTCCCCTCTGAGTAGATGCACCACCCTGAGCTGGACGAACTAGAGCCAAAGGACAATCTTGTATCTGATGTGCAAATGACCCATAGAATAAGCACACCCTAGCATTTTCCTACAGACATCCCAGATATGCCATGACTTCTTGCGGTAAAGACAAATAAGAGCCTGCTGGGTTTGCCTCTGAAGCTGTCTTCATACCTGTGGGACATGAGCATAAACCAATTCCTGCTGCTGCTAGTGATGATGTTGGAACGGCCTCTGCTGGATATGGAGATGCTTGGCCAGTCCCGCACTGCCACTAGCACCACCCAAAATATTGGTGCCTCTCTTTGGTCTGAGATCCAAGTCCTTCTTAGCATCTGAGCATCCATCAAGATGCCCTCAAAGGTAGTTATGCGACATCCAGAAGTGTGTGACTTGACCTCCCTAATCAGACCCTTCCTGAACTTTCGAGCCCAATCTCCTGGATCCCGAACCATGAACTCTACAAAATGGCTTAAGCGATAGAACTCAGCGGCATACTCATCAACCGACATGCTTTTCTGGACTAAGTCATGAAACAGACTCCCAAAGCTCCCAGAGCCACATCGAAAAAGAAATTCTCCTTGAAAAGCTTTTTGAAATCCTCTTAAGTAAGTCCTGGCACAGCGAGCATGGGCTCCGAACGATACCACGTGAGAAATATCGAACAATTGGCTGTCGGCTGCCTCGATCTGCAAGCTTTCCGGAATATGAGCCAAATATAGGATCCTCCCTATATCTTCTAACTAGTCATCAGCGTAAAGTATCCCCTTGCTACCCTTGAACACCCGAGGCGACATCCTCTTGAAGTTCATTACGGTACCGAAAATGGAATTCCCATGATGATGTGGTAGAGGGCAGATAGTTCAAGATTGGTAACATCATCTTTTGAAGTAGATTTTGGAAGAAAAGTGGAATAGATGATGCGATGTAATTCATAGTTAAACAAGTTCAAGTTTGTAGCCTTGAACTTTCCAGAACAAATACGTGCAGGTGCACAATGATCGTTCTTGAAGCTAAGAAGAGTCATGCCAGCGAGAAAATCGAAATAAGTGATATCATCGAGCGGGGCACCTTCGTTAGGAACACCAAGGATTTTCGCTAACAAGACATCATTGAACTCGATGTTAATACCTCCGACACGAGTCTTAACATCAAAAGTGTCTAACACAAAGTTGCATAAAATAATCTAGTGGCATTAGTAGCTATAGGGAATTTTTCGATGACAAGTCGGTGTAACCCTAATGCCTCAAACTAAGGACGGTAGTTAGGAAATGCAGTCCACTTAATCGGGGCGCCAGTGCAGATGTTGCGCATGATAAAATCACCATACTATAGTAATATTGGTCATGAATTTCAAAATAAAACTCATTGTATGCACCATCGGTCGATTGGACCGAGAAAAAGAGGGAATCCTCTGGTAGATTCGAAGACGATGCCTCTTTACTGGCATTGGTCTTCTTCCTCTTGGAAGGAGTGAATCCCTTAGGCATTTCTCCTAAATTTGAAGTAGAAACTAATGAAATTGAAGGAGATGGAAGGAGAGAGTTATACCTTCCAGAAATTGAGTATGTTGTAGAGACATAAATTCTCCACACGAATTCAAAATTTGGATAGAAATCTCCAAGTGGATTAGGAGCAACGAATTAGAGATTTTCTAGGGTTTAGGAAAGCTTTCGTGCGGCTGCTGCTGCTGTGAGAGGAGTTTGGAAGAGATTAAGATGAGGGGGCCTCGAGTTCTGTCTAAAAAATATATACCACCAACAGAACTCGGGCCGAACTCGGACCGAACTCGGGACGAATTCGCCTAGGGTTCTTTTGATGAATTTTTTTTAAAAAATTTTATGGGCCACATCCTTATCATTATCCCCTTTTAATTATTTAATTCTAAGTTTAATAATTTTAAATTTTAATTAATATAATTAATATTATTTTATAAATTAAATTTTGTTACACAGCGACTGTTTCAGATTAGCTGTAGGGGTACTGTCCCAGCTAATGGAAGTTCAATGGGGAACAATTAAATACCGCTTCGCTTCGACCGTAGTCGTGGTGACAGACAGACCCTTTGTAGGCTTGTCTCAAAAACAGTTTTTGAGTATTGAAAAATAATTGTATAATAAAATTAATTAATATTATTGACATCTAAAATTCCTAATTCTCGACGTAAATAATTGAAACGATCTTCCGCTAGAGGTTTTATGAAGATGTCAGCAAATTGATTCTCTGTGTGTATAAAAGGTTTATATTTCCATTTTGTTGATGATCTTTAAGAAAATAATGTCGAATCTCGTTGTTTACTACAAGAGTGACATACTGGATTCTTAGTCAAATTGATACTGCTAGTGTTGTCACAGAAAATGGATATGTGTGTGTATAGTATGCCAAAGTCTTCTATTGTTTGCTTCATCCAGAAAATTTGTGCACAACGTCCTGCGGCGATATACTCAGCCTTAGTTGTTGATAATGCTACAAAATTTTATTTTTTGCTAAAATAAAGCTTAGAACTCTTTGGAATAGAACAGTAGGCTTTAGAGAAAAGAGATGAAAGTGAATGAGTGAATGAGTGAATTGAAATGATCAAAATTTATCTATATTTATAGTTTTTCCAAAGGCAGAACTTTGTCAGAATTCGGCCAAAATTCAGGCAAAACTCTATGATAAAATCTCGTTAGGATCCGTAACTGCAGGGAGACCAAGTTCAAAAAGCAACGTTCACTAACCGAACTCTGGCAGAACTCTGGCCGAGTTCTGTTAGGGTTGGTCAGGATTTTTGCAATTCAATTTTTGGGCTTTTTGAAATAGTTTTAAGCAGTTAGGAGCTTTTTGTAAATAGGGGGCTATTTTTCAAAACCTGGGATATTTTTGAAAATATTTTTAGGGTAGCCTATTTGCCAGGATGACTCGGTGTACAATTTATTCCTAGACTCAATAAAAGTGAAAATTATATTGCATAAAGGAAATACAGACTATAGTGGCAAACACAGCTTCGGTCTTGAACAGAATGGATAGCAGATCTTTAGCAGTATCCAAGAGTCCAAAACATCTTTAAGTAGCCCATATATTGAGACATAGTTTGATCAATTATTAAAATCAGGTTTGACCATGACCAATGGGCCAACACTCTAGAGGTGGCGAATGAAGACCCTCTGAGTCTATACGAACATTCCTCCGAATAGGTGGAGGAGGGCTTCCAAAAGTGGCTAAAACACCCATATGGACTAAAAAAGTCGGAGAAACAACTCCTGCTGTCCGAGCACGGGATCGAGAGGTAGCAGACCTCTCAGAAGCTGCTACGGGTCCAGGAAGATGGGATATAGTCTTTGACGGTATCCTAAAGATAGATCAACAAAGGAAGTCAATATGACACATGATAAGATATTATCAAGAAAGGGCAGTTAATTTTGAATAATAATATACAAAAGAATTATGAGTAGAAATCAAATAGGTTGAAAGTTTTCTAGTTGTGGTTGAGTATGTCTCAACTATAGCCTATAACCTATATCCTATAGCAGGCTCGTAATAGCACTCTAGGTCTGAGTACTACTACGATATCGCACTATTTACGACCTCGAAGACCTACATGGGCCACTACAAAAATGTTTCACGATCTGCACCCGGAATAAGGGTACAAGTGTGTTGCAACGTCTAGCCTAAGCCACAACATCAGCGGTAGAACGTTGTCTAGGCCAACAATACTAACTATCACATCTCATGAATATGAATATGAATATGAATATATATATATATATATATATATATATATATATATATATATATATATATATATATATATATATATATATATTTATATATATTATATATATTATATATATATATATATATATATATATATATATATTTTAAGGGAAGAATTTATTGAAAGATAAAGGTGGCTCTGTAAGAGCATTACAGTAGGTGCGGAGCCGACAAAACACAAAACGGGCTCCGAAAAACAGGTAGAAACTAAAAACGACTAAATTTACAAAAATTCAAAATTCAAAAACTCGAATTCGAACCGTTGACCGCGTCATGCGAGACCCGAGGGGGGGAACGCGCTTTAGGAAGGGGTATGGGCACATTGTCCTAGGAAGACACGCGTCCCGGGGGGGCTCTGCCCGAATAGGGTGCGCGGCTCGAGGAGCCTCGGGCCTCCCTCCGCTTGCACGCAGGCCCGAGCCGGCCGGATGGGGATCCGCCGATAGGAAGGCGTCGACTCCGGAGGGAGGAGGGATCAACTCCGGGGGGAGGAAGAGAATCCCGGCGAGGGGCACGCGACCGGAGAGAGGGGGGTTCGACGTCGCCAAGGGGGTGGTCGTGGGGGGGCGCCTGGAGGAGAGCCATGGCGGGGACCTGACTCGGGCGGCTGTAGGCGGGGCCTACCATCGGCGATCGGGAGGGGTCCTCCAGCATGAGGCAGAGGGATCGCCGGAGGCCATCGGTGGGTGGAGGGGAAGGGCCGGACGGGGAAGGCGCCGCCGCAGGCGTGGATCCACCTACCGGCGTCGGGGATGCCTGGACGTAGGCGGCTGGCCACTGCGCAGTGATCAGAGCCGAGCACGAGGGCCGCTTGTAAAACCCATAAATTTTCTACTATATATTTTTTTAAAAATAAATTTGGTAATGATTTTTATTTAGTATTGTACGTCGCGTAGTTGTATTGTATGTCGTGCGCGAAAATTCGTTTTTCGAATTTGCTCGACGAGTGCGATTATGTGCGAGCGTACATATTTTTAGAAAAATATTTTTTCTATTTTTATAGTTTCAAAATAATATATATAATAGTTATTTTAGCTATCATACCAAAGTTTCCAAGTTATTATTTTATTTATTTTATTTATAAAAAGTCTTTCGTTTATAACAGTTATAAATAATATTTTTCGTGCATACATATATATTTCATAAATATTTAATAGTTTATTTTAAAATAATAATGTAATTTTTGAAATTAAATATTAATATAATTTTAGTGTTCATAAAAATATATTTTAAAATAGTTGATATTTGTTAAAATTAATTATGATGATTTGTAATTTGAATTTATGGATGTAGATATATCTATATTTAATTTGGATTAGATTTGGATTTTATTTGAATTATTTTAAAAATTATTTAAATTAAGTAGATAATTATCTATTAAGGGTTTAAACTACTCCTAATCCTTATCCAACTGGGGATTCCCACATCCTATAAAAGGCAGGTACTCATCCATAAATTTTTATTTTTCCACAATTTTCTCCACCTAGAAATGTGTTTGTGCATCGTGTCCGTGCACATCAAGCCATATCCATTCACTTTTTCTATTTTTCATCCAAATTGATTAATGTTCTCATTAAAGAAATTCTCTTTTCCCTTCCATCTATTTTCTCTTATCACAAATTCTTACTATCATTTTACCGATCAACCAAGTCCGTCTATCCTAGTAGTCCTTAAATTTCGAGTACAATATTTTTTAAAGGTGGGCAGATTTGTAACTCATCTTCCCGAAATTATTATTTTTTTTAAATTATATCTATATATTTTAATTTCGTGTTTAAAAGTAATTTTTGTAGAAATTTTGTAAAAGATATTTTGTGATTACTTTTGTTACCAAAAACTAGTTTTAAATTAATGGTTTGAAATAATGTTTCTAAAAAAATGTTCTCAAATTTTTTTTTGAAATATAAAATATGTTTTTATTATTTTTGGTCTTTTAAAATTGGTTTTAAAAAAAAATTGAGCGATAAAAGGTTTTTGTCTATTTATTTTTAAATAAAGATTTGGATTTATAAAAGTAAGTTTTATAATATTTGATGACATCGAGTATTATTTTGATATGTTAATCAGTTATTTGATTATATTTGAATTTATTTAAATTATCTTGATGGTTATCAACTATACTTTAAATTATGTTGATAATTTAAATATTGTTTAAAATACTTACGATGACTAATTGGAACATTACGATTTGTCTAATCTAGATTTGAAATATTATTTGATTAAATAATTTATTTATTATTTGATTTAAATTATTTTGATAAATATTAGATATTATTTTAAAGTTATTATGTTGAGTTTGATTTGGATTTGGATTCATATGATTTGAATTATTTGATAATATAGAATAATACTTAAAGTTATTATGGTGATCATTTAAAGGATTGCAATCAAATTGATTTGTTTTTTAAATAATTTATTTGATTTAAATTTATGGAAAGATTTATCCATTAGAAATTCTTATCCTATTGGAATCATATCTAGCATTAATTAGATCGTTTCTTATTTAAACCAATCATATTCCTATCCAAATTAGTTGGTAATCATAATCATCCTTATTGATTTAGTTCTAATCCTATCATAATTTGTTAATTGCTAGCCATTATATATATCTATCGAATCTATGAATAAAATCATCTTTCAAACCATCCTTGTCAAAATTTCTCTCTTTTTTCGTCATAAATTCAGCCTCAATTTTCAAAGGTTGTAGCAACTTCGAATGGCCATAACTCCCAACTCCGGACTCCGTTTGACCTCCAATTTTTTTGTTGGAATCGTATTGAGGTATATTTTCTGAATATAAATTTTATTTTCATAAATTCGGAACTTAATTTTCTGGAAAATTTGTGGAGTGTCAGTTGTCCGAAATCTGACACGTTTTAGTGTTTTTGAGATTCTGGAAGAACCAGGAATCAGAATCACGATCCGTTGAAGTTTCGGAATGCTGACAGAAAAATACACATCATATATTTTTACCAAAATTTTTCCAGAATGTATTATTTTTGGTTTTTATTTTAGAAGTTTGTCACATCGTCTGAGTTCATCGTGTGTAGTCCTGTGACTATTCTGTACCCAACGGGATTGTCGGTTTCACCAGCAAGGAACTCAGGCAAGACACCTTGCCATTTGCTATTTATTTATTTAGCTCATATTTCATGCATTATTCATTATTTTTTTTATGCAAAATAAACTGTGATACATGGCATAACCTGTTAGAACTTACTGTTCAGTTATATTTCCTGCTATGTATTATTTTTTTTACACATTAAACCTAGATTTAAGAGACCACCTTGTGTGTTGCATTCATAGACCTTGACACATTTATACCACGTTGTTGTGAGTCACATATAGGACTCGGATATGCGTGATTGGCTGGCCACCAGTACGTATAAGTCGTGCGTTAGAAAATAACTGCTATTAGAATTGCATGCTAGAAGACTTAGCAGTTATGAGTTGGCATTGGGGGGGGGAGAACATGATTGGAAGTTGACTACCACCCTATCTATCGTAGACTCGCTCGCTACTGAGGAACGATAGGTAGACTATATGCTATAGACTCGCTCGATACTGAGGAATAGTATATGGTGTTGTGACTCGCTACTGAGGTACTGTATTGGTATTTTCTTGACTTGACCTAGTAGTCATGCGACCATGAACTGTTCTTAAAACTGTATTCACTTAGATTTGGTTAGGCGCCCTTATCCGTTAGGTATGAGTATTCTTGGTTTGCGTACTTGTATCTGACCGTGGCTTGGAACAATAACTTATCGCAGATTAGTTCGTCACATCTTGTCCTTGTTTGGTTGTAGGTGCGACTTACTACTCCGATCAGAAGGTATTGAACCTTGTTGGGGTCCGGATACCATATTGAATTTATAGCGTAGAAAGATACGTCACCGTGAATTAGTTTACCATCTCCTGTCCTTGTTTGGTTGGGGGGATTGTACGCTCGTTCAATAGGTATGTTTTGGACCATGTTATAATTCAATTGACTTATTTATTTGAGCAATATTTATTCAGTTTATATGGCATGATATTATGTGTCTTGTTACATCCCTCTGAGGACCTGGTTATCTCTCCAGGTGTGTGCTCTTGTCTTTCGCAGGTGTTCTAGCTTTAGCCGTGACCATCTCCATTTCTTCGAGGATGATTGCACTTGGATCGTCTTCGCTTCGCTTGCCAAAATCATTTATTTTCTCATGTATTTTCCTTACTTGTTGGTAGTGGATTTGTCTCCGCCCAACATATTGTATCAAGACAAATCATTATCATTATATATCTTTTATTCTTACATTTTGTGGATGAGATTAGTTAGTTATGGTTCTACTACATTTTACAGCTTATGTATTCATACGAGGTTTTCCATATATTGGAGTGTACTTCGTATGTATACAGTTGGCATGTCTACGTTCATAATTCTACGTATTGTGGGACTGGAACTTTACATATTTTTGTGGTGGCCCATGCAGGTCGAGATAAATTATTTGGTTACTTTACCGTACCAAGAAAGCCTGCGTATAGGATTAGAAGTCTAGGATCTCATCCACATACTTGACCTCTTTCCTTGATTCCATATTCGAACTACCGTTCGACACATCAATCGCATCTTGCTTGATTCCTCCTATCATTATTCTTATCTTTTTCTTCGTGCTTGCTAGAGATTGAACCTACTAGTTGGATGTCCCAAAACACCCTTGGCTTAATTCCTTTAAGTTGGGTAGAACACCCCACGACCCGACACACTCTTGACCATTAAGGAGAATATAATTAGTATTATCTAGACTATAGAGACTAGAGGAATTTAACCCATTTGTTCAACCAAGCCTTGGTCAATAAAACCGTAGAATGATGGTATAGGAATAAACCAAGACTTAGATCCTTATGACTCTTAGACTATTCATATTTGTTTTTATTTCCTCTACCATCGTGCATATGTTCTACTATCTAGACTAATGATGCAAACATAGCCTAGTATTTGCAAGCTAATTATTTATCGAGCTTGATCAAGGCATATGATATTGAGCTGTCGCTCACTAACATATTGTCTAATCAGAACCGGTGCATGATGGTCTGATCAACCGAGTGCACTTTGGTTCGCCTTTTTCATATATCAATCTACGTGGATGGGATGTAGTTGAACTTTCTCCTTAGAATTCCATCCACGACTGCCTTGACGATTCTTTTAAAATTTATACAGCCGTCTTTGAACCACGTATTCGTAATTGATGATGTCGACATTTGAACTCTATATTGCTTTCTCCTTCACCTATTTTAGAAGGACGAAGGCACTTGTTCTTAAATTTTCCTCTAGCTATCCTATCTCTTATGACCATTAACACTCAATGTTGCTATATCTTCATCCTAAACTACTCATCCTTTTCTAAGTCCTATCATGACCTTCTAATCGCTTAATTTAGAAGTGAACCTAACCGCTCTCTTAATCGTGCCCTCAACCTACTCTCAAGGAACCATGTCCTTAAGTTCTCAAATTTATTTTCTCTTGTTACTATAATATTCTTATTGCATGTTATCTTGTTTTAACCTTAACCCTTACTAACCCATGATTATCCTCGCCATTATTGAATTCTTGATTTCCTAATGAATGTTTATGTCATGAATATTGTTCCTCACCAATACCCCCTTGTGTCTTCTCACCCCCCTACAAATTCTTAATTTCGAGGACGAAATTCTTTTAAGTTGGGTAGGATGTAAAATCCATAAATTTTCTACTATATATTTTTTTAAAAATAAATTTGGTAATGATTTTTATTTGGTATTGTACGCCGCGTAGTTGTATTGTATGTCATGCGCGAAAATTCGTTTTTCGAATTTGCTCGACGAGTGCGATTATGTGCGAGCGTACATATTTTTAGAAAAATATTTTTTCTATTTTTATATTTTCAAAATAATATATATAATAGTTATTTTAGCTATTATACCAAAGTTTTCAAGTTATTATTTTATTTATTTTATTTATAAAAAGTCTTTCGTTTATAACAGTTATTAATAATAAATAATATTTTTCATGCATACATATATATTTCATAAATATTTAATTATTTATTTTTAAATAATAATGCAATTTTCGAAATTAAATATTAATATAATTTTAATGTTCATAAAAATATATTTTAAAATAGTTGATATTTGTTAAAATTAATTATGATGATTTGCAATTTGAATTTATGGATGTAGATATATCTATATTTAATTTGGATTAGATTTGGAATTTATTTGAATTATTTTAAAAATTATTTAAATTAAGTAGAGAATTATCTATTAAGGGTTTAAACTACTCCTAATCCTTATCCAACTGGGGATTCCCACATCCTATAAAAGGCAGGTACTCATCCATAAATTTTTATTTTTCCACAATTTTCTCCACCTACAAATGTGTTTGTGCATCGTGTCCGTGCACATCAAGCCATATCCATTCACTTCTTCTATTTTTCATCCAAATTAATTAATGTTCTCATTAAAGAAATTCTCTTTTTTCTTCCATCTATTTTCTCTTATCACAAATTCTTACTATCCTTTTACCGATCAACCAAGTCCGTCTATCCTAGTAGTCCTTAAATTTCGAGTACGAAAATTTTTAAAGGTGGGTATATTTGTAAGTCATCTTCCCAAAATTATTATTTTTTTAAAGTATATCTATATATTTTAATTTCGTGTTTAAAAGTAATTTTCGTAGAAATTTTATAAAAGATATTTTGTGATTACTTTTGTTACCAAAAACTAGTTTTAAATTAATGGTTTGAAATAATATTTCTAAAAAAATGTTCTCAATTTTTTTTTTGAAATATAAAATATTTTATTATTATTTTTGGTCTTCTAAAAATTGGTTTAAAAAAAAAATTGAGCGATAAAAGGTTTTTGTCTATTTATTTTTAAATAAAGATTTGGATTTATAAAAGTAAGTTTTATAATATTTGATGACATCGAGTATTATTTTGATATGTTAATCAGTTATTTGATTATATTTGAATTTATTTAAATTATCTTGATGGTTATCAACTATACTTTAAATTATGTTGATAATTTAAATATTGTTTAAAATACTTACGATGACTAATTGGAGCATTACGATTTGTCTAATCTAGATTTGAAATATTATTTGATTAAATAATTTATTTATTATTTGATTTAAATTATTTTGATAAATATTAGATATTATTTTAAAGTTATTTTGTTGAGTTTGATTTGGATTTGGATTCATATGATTTGAATTATTTGATAATATACTTAAAGTTATTATGGTGATCATTTAAAGGATTGCAATCAAATTGATTTGTTCTTTAAATAATTTATTTGATTTAAATTTATGGAAAGATTTATCCTATAGAAATTTTTATCCTATTGGAATCATTTCTAGCATTAATTAGATCGTTTCTTATTTAAACCAATCCTATTCCTATCCAAATTAGTTGGTAATCATAATCATCCTTATTGATTTAGTTCTAATTCTATCATAATTTGCTAATTGCTAGCCATTATATATATCTATCGAATCTATGAATAAAATCATCTTACAATCCATCCTTGTCAAAATTTCTCTCTTTTTTCTTCATAAATCCAGCCTCAATTTTCAAAGGTTGTAGCAATTTCGAATGGCCATAACTCCCAACTCCGGACTCCGTTTGACCTCTAATTTTTTTTGTTGGAATCGTATTGAGGTATATTTTCTGAATATAAATTTTATTTTCATAAATTCGAAACTTAATTTTCTAGAAAATTTGTGGAGTGTCAGTTGTCCGAAATCTGACACGTTTTAGTGTTTTTGAGATTCTGGGAGAACCAGGAATCAGAATCACGAACCGTTTGAAGTTTCGGAATGCTGTCAGAAAAATACACATCATATATTTTTCCCAAAAATTTTCCAGAATATATTATTTTTGGTTTTTATTTTAGAAGTTTGTTACATCGTCTGAGTTCATCGTGTGTAGTCCTGTGACCATTCTGTATCCAACGGGATTGTCGGTTTCACCATCAAGGACCTTAGGCAAGACACCTTGCCATTTGCTATTTATTTATTTAGCTCATATTTCATGCATTATTCATTATTTTCTTTATGCAAAATAAACTGTGATACATGGCATAACCTGTTAGAAATTACTGTTCAGTTATATTTCCTGCTATGTATTATTTTTCTTACACATTAAACCTAGATTTAAGGGACCACCTTGTGTGTTGCATTCATAGGCCTTGACACATTTATACCACGTTGTTGTGAGTCACATATAGGACTCGGACATGCGTGATTGGCTGGCCACCAGTACGTATAAGCCGTGCGTTAGAAAATAACTGCTATTAGAATTGTATGCTAGAAGACTTAGCAGTTATGAGTTGGCATTGGGCGGGGAGAACATGATTGGAATTTGACTACCACCCTATCTATCGTAGACTCGCTCGCTACTGAGGAACGATAGGTAGACTATATGCTATAGACTCGCTCGATGTCACGACCCGCACCCTAGAGTAAGGGCACGAGACGTGAATACGTCCAGCCTACGCCGCAGTGTCGGCGGTAGAACGCTGTCCTAGGTCACAACATCTAGCAATGTATATAACTAACAGTTTATACTCCCCGAATGGGGGTGGCATAGCAATAGAAACTCAATCACAACTAAGGAAGATATAGCACGATATGAACAGAACTCAAGGAAATGAAATAGATAAAACAGTAGTCTAAGATAATCCCAGCAGTACAAGGTCTCAGATAAAAGAATATATACAACTGATCTCCAAATAAGAGTCTAACTAGGACATGTCTCAAGACTACAATAAAAAACAAACTAGCTAATCTAGTCTAGGCAGTCGGGGGAAGGTCCTCAGCTACTGCTGGATCCTCCTGAGGGTCCAGCTCACAGGTGTCATCTAGGGCTGCCCCGTAGTAGGTGTCCAGGCAGTCCTCCTTCTCGTCCTCTGTAATATTTTCAACAGGTCCAGTCAGGACAGGAGCGAGTACAGTACATCTCAACAGATCATAGCAGGTTAGAAGGTAAAAACATGCAGTAAAGTAAGATACATGTACTAAGGAAATGCAGAATATAAACAGGAAGAGAACTGTAATGTAAATATCTACTATACATAGAGAACTAGCAGTGACTAGTGAGTCAGAGTACGAGATAGCACATGTGAACAGGACAGATTTGCACAGGATGTCGAGGTGCACAGGAATCTACACTACAAAGGAATTGTTCACACGACTACTAGCACTCCCCCGTATCCCCAATCAATACACAAGGATCTAAACAGGTTATGTTATTGCACAGGATATCACATGGGGGCCCATATAGGGTGCACATGATAGTATACATGGGGGCTCCGTGAACATGAGAGTACAAGATTCACAGGAGTGCACATGTAATGAAAGCACAGGAGTACACGATGTAAGTGAAACGCACAAGCACAATGTACCCGATGCTCCCGAGGGGGATAACATCGCATGTAGAGATCCGTATAGTACCAATCCGTGTGACCAACGTGATAGTACAAGTAAAGTAATCTACTGCAGGAAATAATTCTAAGCAGGATATGAAATGATCAGAGAATGTACTCGCCTGTAACTGAGTGTCCAATATGAAAAGTATCGTCCAAGGAGTGGTGTCTGGCTCCTAAACAGAACAGCACAAGTCACAACAGGTCCAGAATAGCAAAATGGAGTCCTACTATGCATTCTACATGATTCTAGGTCAGTCTAGGCCAAAGTCAACTCTTGGTCAACCCTAGAAGTCAAACTAGGTCAACCAAGTCTAGTTGAGTCTAAACTAGGCTATTCCAACCTATACTAGTTAGCACCATGCCTAGCTAAACTAAGCAAGCCTATACTAGTTATCACAAGGCTTAGCTACTTCTAGAATTCCTTAGCAAGTTGCAACCTCACTATACACCCATACATTAACACCACACAATAATATAGTACATAAACTAGGCTAAAAGTAAACCTACAACATTAGCCAACAAGGAAGCATAGATATCTATATATGTGCACTCACACAAATTCATACAAGTTCACATATACCTATTGGATCCTAACAACATAGCCTACAACAATACTTAACAATTAGAGAAAGAGAGAGAGCTAGTGGTGTGTGTGTTCATGGCAAAACAAGAGGGTGGCAATGTGTACAGACATTGCAAGTGTGTTAGCATTGAGTTTGTGATGTGCATTGGCTAAGTGTGCAGGAAAAACATTATGACAGTGAACTGGTGTGTGCAGGAATTTATCCAACAATGTATAAGTGTTCAGCAGGAATAACAAGATCCTAGAATTAATCTACACAGGAAAGCAAATCAATCAGTAAAGAGGAAAACAGTGCACATGTGTCTAGTGTGCAGGAAAATAGTGAGGAAGTAGGGAACAACCCACTACACTCAAAACTGGACATCAGTCTTACTGAAGAAGGAATGGAAACCAATTCATTTCACCCAATCTCAAGTTTGACAGCAACTTAACAGTTCACTTAATCCCAGATTTCATAGGAATACTTGAATTTGTATTTGACAGAATTATATAGATAACAAGGGTAACCATGGCAAGGTAATTCTCAGATTTAACAATGGCTTAATCAGTGAACCAATTCCAGGCTAATATAAGACTGAATAAATGTTGACATTAATAAGACAATGTAAGGATAATCATGGCAATCCAGTTTCAGATTTCATTGCAGGACTTAATTAGGAATCCAAATCAATTGAAGGGTTATTAGACAGTAACTAATACTCCAGTTCATTAATGAACATTAATAGAGAACTCAAAAATCAGAATATGATACCTTAACCCATTAACAGTCCACCCCTTATCAATTCAACCCAAATTTAACCATGGCAAGCTAATGCATATAGGAGAACATAATTAGAGTTTAAACTTAGCAGTTAACATCAGTATTTGGATTAAATTTATTGAACAATATCAATTAAAACTGAAGCTAACAGGAATGAACTTAAGTATCAGAACATTGATTTTTCAAAGGTAAATCGAATAGTAAACTAAGGAATCATGAATCTAATGATTGGAAAAACCGTAAACACCCCTCGTGCACAACCCCACATATCATCTCGTGTCACCCCAAAGCCGACACGGCGTGTCCATAGCAAGAGACACAGAGTGATACACAACAGTGCACTGCCTAGGAAAATCCCCATGCGGGATTCATAACTCTCTTGACACGGCATGGGGACATGTGAGACTTGACACATGGCATGTCAGTCCATGCCCCTAGCCCCGTGTCAAGTTCCGTGTCCATACGAAACGTGTCGTGTCCGCTACAGGGCCCGATAGGCAGGTGATCCCTGTAGCAGCGCGCGGCCGTGTGCACGCGCGTGTCCAAGCTAGCAAAACGACACGAAAATGACACGACACTAATACACAAGCATAGGAATCAAAAGACAACATCAGATCTAACATTCCTATTCAAAAATAATGAAATAAATCGATCGAAATGCCCTTTGAGGCATTTCGTCGAACACAATGCATGGTCACTGATACGTGTCCAGAACGGATACGAAAACTCTGACACCAGGAACGAAACCTATCCAAACCCTTGGAGGACCCTTAGGGCTTCCTATTGGTGAAGACTACATGAAATTTCATGGAGATTAGAAGAAGTTACCTCAATGTGAACTTTCAATGGAAAAGTCTCCTTGCTAGCTCCTCACTTGATGACCAAAACAATCCAAATCAACCTCAAACTGAAATGGAAGCTCAACAACAGTAATGACAGGCCTATTAGGTCCTATTGGAACAATTTAGAAGGAAATAGGAATAGGAAAGGGGCTCTAGAATAAAAAATGGCATGAAACTTACCTCCTTGAAATTAGGGCTCTTCCTAAAGAAAAGAGGCAACCCTAGTTTTGAGAGGGATTATATATGGGGGGAATCCCTAGACATAGGGTGGCCGGCCACTTGGGGATTGGGTTAGGGTTTTGTCATTTGGTTGGGCCTTGGGCCAAGCTACCAAGCTAAATGTAGATTAACTTAAACAAGGTTCTAAACCACAAGTCATGACTTATGACTTCTATTTCTATTTGCTAAAATGACTTAAACCAAGTGCTAGGCTAGGTTAGACTAGAGTCACTTGACCTAACCATGGTCCACTAACTAGGGTTAGCTTCTAGGTAGGTCTACAAAGTCAACACTAGTCAAAAGTCAACATAGTCAAACAATTCCAAATAAATTCCTAAAAATTCCCATAAATTCTAATTAATTCTAATAAATTTAAAATACCCCAAAATGACAAAAATACCCTCACACTAGAAATGTGGTAGTGACACTCGATACTGAGGAATAGTATATGGTGTTGTGACTCGCTACTGAGGTACTGTATTGGTATTTTCTTGACTTGACCTGGTAGTCATGCGACCATGAACTGTTCTTAAAACTGCATTCACTTAGATTTGGTTAGGCGCCCTTATCCGTTAGGTATGAGTACTCTTGGTTTGGGTACTTGTATCTGACCGTGGCTTGGAACAATAATTTGTCGCGGATTAGTTCGTCACATCTTGTCCTTGTTTGGTTGTAGGTGTGACTTACTACTCCGATCAGAAGGTATTGAACTTTGTTGGGGTCCGGATACCATATTGGATTCATAGCGTGGAAAGATACGTTACCGTGAATTAGTTTACCATCTCCTGTCCTTGTTTGGTTGGGGGGATGGTACGCTAGTTCAATAGGTGTGTATTGGACCATGTTATAATTCAATTGACTTATTTATTTGAGCAATATTTATTCATTTTATATGGCATGATATTATGTGTCTTGTTACGTGCCTCTGAGGACATGGTTATCTCTCCAGGTGTGTGCTCTTGTCTTTCGCAGGTGTTCTAGCTTTAGCCGTGACCATCTCCATTTCTTCGAGGATGATTGCACTTGGATCGTCTTCGCTTCGCTCGCCAAAATCATTTATTTTCTCATATATTTTCCTTACTTGTTGGTAGTGGATTTGTCTCCGCCCAACATATTGTATCAAGACAATTCATTATCATTATATATCTTTTATTCTTATATTTTGTGGATAAGATTAGTTAGTTATGGTTCTACTGCATTTTACAGCTTATGTATTCATACGAGGTTTTCCATATATTGGAGTGTACTTCGTATGTATACAGCTGGCATGTCTACGTTCCTAATCCTACGTATAGTGGGACTGGGGCGTTATACCGCTGCGCGGCCACCATAACCCACGGGGGGGCCACCGACGATGGGGGGAACATCGACGAGGTTCGAGGGGTGGGGCCCGGTCCAGGGCCGCCGGCGCATGCCAGCTACTGAAGCGAGAGGAACGCGGCCGCCTCCGAGGTGGGGGCACCGCCGCTGCTGGAGGGGGCGTCGGCCACGAAAGGGGGGCGGCGAGAGGAGGAGGCGCCGGGATGGGGGAAGGCACACCTGCCGGGATGGGGGGAGGCGCACCCGGCAGAGCATCGAGAGGGACGACTAGAGGAGGGGGTTCCGGAACTGGTGGCTCTCCGGGCGGAACAGCGACCGACGGAGGGCCTCTCCTAGACCGGTGGCGCCGGTGCCGTCGAGGATGACGTCGACGCCGATGATGAAGGGGGGGTAGGGGAAAGATTGTGGGGGACGAGGGGCGCCGGGGCCGACGCCGCGGAGGAAGGAGAGGGCGGCAACACCTCGGGCAGCAAGGGAGACTGCAAGGGAAAGGCTGCCAGGAAGAGGGGAAAGCATCGCATGAAAAGGTATGCCACGAGAGGGAAGGCGGCAGGGGGAGCAGGCCGACGGCGGAGGCCGGCGCGAGCTGCCAGGGGGCAGCCCCCCAAGGCGTTGTCCACCAAGGAGCCGGCCACCAAGGGGGATTCCACCCCAAGCCGAAGTCTCCCCAGGGAGCAGGGCTCACCATTCCATATTTTTTTTTTATAGCCTATAACATATATATATATAATATATATGTTATAGGCTATAGTTGAATATATATATATATATATATATATATATATATATATATATATATATATATATATATATGTATATATATATATATATATATATATATATATATATTAATCAGCAAATTTTATTAAAAGTGAGAGGAGTCCGAACTCAAGTTATATGGCATAGTGTACGTAACTTTAACCAAAAATCTCTAGCATGGAAACCCTATCACTGCCATGGCGCGAGAAGCTTTTTCAGCAGCCGACAGTGGCCAAGAACTTTGTGGTTCTGCCTCTGAACTTCAGTGAGCATCTGCATTGCTGAAAAGACATAACTTTCATATCGTCATTTATTTCTATTCTTCCATAAGACTAAGCATGTAGCTCCCACAACTATCTTCTTTAGATGTATGTTCGGCCTTCTCTACTATAAACATAATCTCCGTAGTAGAATCGGGCTAGCTGCCATGTCCCCCTCCCCGAACACATGAGCCACCGTTTCCTGTTCATGACGAGGACATCAATGGCACTTTGATGCCATATTGTATCCAATACTTTTGACATTATCATCTGTAGGAAGTTTTTTGTGAAGTATGCGCCACAGTACGACGAACCATTTAATGGAATACAAGAGATCCAGATATGAGCAAAATAGGGTTTACGAGCAGCCGGGGTTCGAGTGGTTTCCTATGCTGACGCAATGGAGAACCTCCCCGTCGATGAAGGTTGCTAAACCGAATCTCCTATGGGGGCTATTGAAGCAACTATATATGGATTACCTCTATCCCGACATAGTAGTAATCGCTTCCATATGTGCGAAGCCTTCGAGTGCGGTGTCACCACATCTAACTGCCTGTGTTTATAGTACTTTGCCTTCACGGACTGAGACCACAATCCATTCTGAGTCTTCAATTTCCACCAGAGTTTGATAGTAAAGGCATGCATAAGATCCTATAAGCTTTGAATGCCAAGCCCTGCTTCTTTGTAAGGCTGTGCCATGCTCGCCCATCTAGCCCAACTCCTTTTTTGACATCCGTTCTGAGTTCCCAAAAAAATCGAGCGAACATAGCCTCTAATTGATTTAAAACCTCAATCGGTGGGTTCAAGTTGCCAGTGTGTATATTAGAATTAACGTTAAGACGAATTTGATAAGAGTCAATTTGCCTCCATACGAAAGGATATGCTGCTGCCAGCCATCTAACCAACTTCGAACCATAGCGACAAGATCCTCATACATAGTCGCATTCCTTCTTCCTGCCACCATCGGGCATCCCAGATAATTTAATGGAGGATGACCAGCAGTAAACCCCGTAATAGATTTAATCTCTTCCAGTCTATCACATAGGAATTTAGGATGGACATAAATCAAAGACTTACTTGCATTAATCTTCTGTCCAGAAGCTTGTTCATATTGTCTAAGCACCGCGTGAAGCACCTGTATATAACGAACATCTCCATCTGAGAAGATTAGTACATTCTCAATGTATGCTAGATGTGTCACTGGAGGGCAGCTGCTTGGAGAATAGAAATGAGAAAAAGAAGGAGAAAGGACCAGTTGCTTCAAGTTTCTCGATAAGGCTTTTGCGAAAATGACAAACAAAGCAAGCGAAAGGGGATCCCCTTGTATAACAGCCCTGAATGCGTAAAAGAACCCCAAAGACTCTCCATTGATAATAGTCGAGAACTAGGTGTTGTTAATGAGACGGAAAATCATATTGATCTACGTCTCATTGAAGCGAAACTTCCACATCACCTTCATTAGAAAGCTCCAGTCTAGCCTACCATAGGCCTTCGTTATGTCCAATTTGATAGCAACATTCTGACCTTTATTCTTAGACTTCATCATGCTAAACATCTCTTGG
Source organism: Iris pallida (assembly GCA_029216955.1). Lineage (NCBI taxonomy): Eukaryota > Viridiplantae > Streptophyta > Magnoliopsida > Asparagales > Iridaceae > Iris > Iris pallida. The sequence goes on from JANAVB010030418.1 coordinate 4,203,608, forward strand.
GCTAGAATGATATTGTCTACTATTTTCCTGCCCTTTACGAAACCACTTTGCTCTGGAGAGATGATCCGTGGGAGGATAGGTACAAGTCTCCTAGTGAGCATCTTCGAAATGATTTTATTAACCACTGTACATAGACTTATAGGCCTGTAATCTGACATAAGCTTAGGGTTCTTAGATTTTGGAATAAGAACTAACGACAAGCTAGTAATAGATTTCGAGAGAGAAAACCAGTCCATAAATAATTTGACAGCTTCACGGAGGTCTGTAGCTACTATCTTACAACAGTACGAGAAGAACAACACAGTAAACCCGTCTGGTCCTCCTACACTATTAGAATCTAGACTCTTGATAGTGTCTTGTAACTCCTCTAAAGTGGGGGCAGCAGTATGATCCATGTTGTCTTCCTCCGAGATGACGTGCAAAATAGGATCCAATAGACCATCATCGTCCTAAATAATTGTGCTTTAATACTGAGCTGCGAAATATTCATTAGCAGTCCTTTGAATATCAGTCTGTTTGGACCAAGACCGCCCATCCTCTTTGATGACGGAATGAATGTGAAGCTTTCATCTTTTACTATTAACACACTCGTGAAAATATGCTTGTAGAAGCATGGAAAAGAATAAAGAAAGACCTATGCGGCTCCGACAGAAGGATCCCCATGCGGCTCAGGATCCCCATGCGGCTCAGAAGTCCATGCGGCTCGGATAGTTCCATGCGGCTCAGAAAGAAGCCACATGGCCTTCAACAGTTCTTCTCTACATTCGGCTGCATTTAATGCCCTGACGGCTGCTCTGACAAATAACAGCTATGACAGCTCTGACATAAGGACGTAATAATGACTCTGACATGATGGCGTGATCCTAGGAAAGAGAAAAAAATCTCCTTACAAAGCTGGCAAAATCTACCAAGTCCCGAGGCCACTCCATGCGGCCGCTGCATTTATGCGGCTGCCCATCTGCATGCGGCTGCCTATCCGCATCTCCATGCGGCTGCCGATCTGCATACGGCTGCCTATCCGTATCCCTATGCGGCTGCCCATCTGCATGTGGCTGCCTATCCCCATGCGACTGCCCATCCACGTACGGATGCCCATCCTCATGCGGCTGCCCATCCTCATGAGGCTGCATACTTCATGTGGCTGAGAAGACCACCCATATGCGGCTTATCCAGGACGGTCCAGTTGAGACACGTGGCACTTTTCGCAACAAGTGAGACACGTGGCAGTCTTATCTTCCCTGGAATTATGGGTGCTAATAAATCCTAACAAAATCAGATTTGTTGCCATCATCATAATTGCCCAGGTCAAATCAAATCAAGCAAATTGGACACGTGGCAGGCTATCACAAATCATGAATATTCATGACAATCAACATTTATTGCCCACAGAGATTTGATGTAATCACATTAATTGTTCAAATTTATTATATTCAAGATGAATGGTCCAGATTAATGGATCCTTAACCGCCGACTTCTGAAGGAGGCAATCATTTGCAAACCCTAATGATCACACCCCATTCCTATAAATAGTAAGGTGCCATTCCCTTGCAAAAGAGAGAGGGGAGAGCGGAAAAAAGAGAGAGAGCACTACAGAGACATCCAGAGATCTAGCAACCTAAGGTGCAAGGGAGTCTCCCCACACGTCCAATAGCATTTCTTTACCAGAGTCAAGGCTACATCCGATCGTCCAAGGAGTAAGGCAGAGCTGCCGTCGCTTTCCCGAGCCTCTACCATCACCCCCCAGAAAAACTAAACAATTGTAGTTAGATTGCTGTACCTAGGTTTTCGTCCCTAGGCTTTCTTTGTACGAGCGAGTTTGTATTGTGAAGTAAAAGTCCAGTCCTCCGATATAATTGTTCTGTTCTTTTATAATCAATGGCAAACACGATGGTGACTCTGCTGGGGACAAACTTCTCCACGACTGAGAATTTGGTGATGCAATCGGATGCTGCCAAACTTGGCTCCCCACAACAGAAGATGGTCGTCCACTTCGACCATCAGGCGTTTGAATAAATTCTCTTCGACGGGAGCGCTGGCCCGGTCTAGAAGCAAACCCGCGCAAAGGAAGCTCGCAGAGAGTGGAGGCCAAAATCATTTGCTCCTCCCTAAGCTGTGGACGGAGTACTCTCTGCTGCCCAAGACGGCGAAGGCAACTCTCATGCGGCCCCACTTCAAGCCATAGAGGACTCTGCTGTCCCCAAGTTCGGCAGAGGAATGCACTACGATGCTAGACTTGTAGGGGCAAAGAGTGATTCTATGTGCTCCAGGAAGAAGCCGAACAAAGGCACTAGTCGCAGGCTGAACATTCATGCGGCCAAGATTGCCAGCCGCATGCATGATGTTCATGCGGCCGAAACTGCCAGCCGGATGCAGAATACCCATGCGGCCAAAATTTTCAGCCACATGGAGAATACTTATGCGGCCGAGACTTCCAGCCGCATGAAGAAAGCCCCTGCGGCTACGATTGCCAGCCGCATGAAGACTGTTGGTTTCAGCCGCATACTGTATGCTCCACGCGGCTCAGGCTCAGTCTTCGATCGCCTCTCCTATGGTCCTGATCTCTCATGCTCCCGAAAAAATATGTCTGAGTCTCTACAACACCATTTAGAATCTTCCTACTATGTGCCCTCACGCACTAAAGTGAAGAAGTCTAGGGCAGCACGAGCTTGGCGAGCTCAGTCCGCTGTCCCGACCCCTGACCATCTGAGCGCTCCACATACTGTTATACGGGCCTCTGATAGGAAGTTGTACAGAACCAATCGAGTCCAGCCTCCAACGGCAAACGGACATAGCGGTTTCCGAAAGTCTCCCAAAATCTAGGGAGCAAACATGGTCGTTCCAGACCCATCTGACTTGCGTGAGGTTATCCTCCACAAACACAAGAAAAGAAAAGAGGCCTCGGTGTGCAAAGAGTCCTCCCACGGACATCACTGTACCCAACTCATTGTCAACTGCTGTTGCAACAACGTGACGGAACGAGAAGATCGACAGTCCGTCTTCCAAAGATTACAACAGCCAAGCTCAGAGGACGAGGCACCTCCCGTCGTCTCCTGTAATTCTGCTTAGAGAATCCCCACCGATGGGAGAGGGAAGAAGATAAACGTTTCCAGCCCGAAGATTTCAACCACTGTGACTAAGAAACTGTTGTCTAAATGGTTGTCCACCATCGGAGTTTTCCAAAGTACCCGTTCGAAGACGAAATATGCTATAGTGGGAGATTCATCATCCGCATTACTGGGGGTTGTTGGAACTGGGGGTAGCACTCCTTCGAACATCCACGATAATTCGATGTTCCAAGGAGACGAGCCCGAGGAAACAACTCTTCCATTAGATACAGCAGGGTCCGACGTCCCCGAAGGCGTCCACGACTCTCAAAATGAGGTAAGCTCCGAAGCTGGGGGTACTATTCCTTCTGAGTCCGAACCAGAGGAGAACATTCCCATATACCCCGACGACTTCTCGGTACAGGGGTATGATTCAGAGGGTACGTCATCCACCGTCCATTCTACTTCTACTCATGTGAGGACGGCATTCATGACAAACGACGAACAAGATGGTCCCAATGATCGCCAACGCATTGACACTCTGGAGGCCATACTGCACACTTTGGTCAAATCGGTGGATGAAATCAAAGCAGCTCTCCCTATTCTGCAAGGAGGGACGCTTGGCCAAACAAACTTGGGTCCCGCGGTCAATACGGACTCGAACTCAGCGGCACCAAACTTGGGCAATAATCCTCCTGAAATGACGGTTCCTACCGCTGCAGATGAGGCCAGGAAGGCAAGAAGAGAGGTCCAGGAGCTCCGGACCATGTTCTATGCCCGAGAAAACTGCCAAGACCTCAGGATACGACAACCGTATCCCACTGCGTGGAGTGATGTTCCCTTCCCACCAAAGTATAAACCATTCCTTATCAATCTATATGATGGGAAGACCTGCGCAAGTCGGTACATCACTTACTTCGAGGTCACCACCGACCATCTGCCTCATAACGATGCCATCCTTACACGATTATTCATCGGGGCATTGGAAGGGGTCGCCTTCGACTGGTACCGTAACCTGCCAGACAACTTCATCCACTCCTTCGCCAGCTTCAAGCGCATGTTCTTGGAGAGATTCTACGAAGTAGGACAGGACGTCACAATGTCCACCCTCATAGACGTCGTTCAAGGGGAGAAGGAGCTGACAAGGAACTATATTGAGCGGTTTTGCCAAACCGTAATGCAGTTGCCGTCTGGTAATCCTGATTCCTCCTTAATTGAAATTTGCCAAAAGAGACTACTCCCAACAATCAGCCTCTGGATGGGCGAAAGTCAGTTTAAGGACTTGTCACGACCCGCACCCTGTGTAGGGGCACGAGAAGTGGGTACGTCCAGCCTACGCCGCAGTGTCGGCGGTAGAACGCTGTCCTAGGTTACTATCTAATCAACAACTCATGCAATTATATAATGTACTTGTCAAATCTCAACTCCGAACGGAGGACAAGTATAGATATAATGAATCTCAATCACAGTCTAAGAACGATAAGATAACACAGAAGTTTATAACTAAAGACTAAGCAACAACATTTATAACTACTAAATAATAATATCTCAAACAAACTAAATTATAAACTCGTATCTCAAGTTATTATAATTCAAGTTCTAAAACATGAAAACTAAACCAAGTCTACTAGCTAGTCTCCCGATCACTCCTGAGTGTCGGGGCCAAAGGTAGCTAAGCCATCTCCTGCTCCAAGGCAAGTAGGGCTAATGTCCTCAGGGCAATCATCTGTAATATTTTCAACAGGTCCAGTCAGGACATGAACGAGTACAATTCATCAAGAAATTCCAAGTAAATGACAAAGAACTATAAAGCAGTTATAGACAGTTTTATTGATGAACATGGTAGTTTGTATATAGGTGATGGTATAGAGAAACAGTTAAAATACAAGGGAAGTAAGGTAAGTAAAACAAGAGAAGAATCATAGCAATGAAGACTGTAAATAGAAACTAGCTGAACTAGAGCAACATGATATAAGTCCAGAACGTAAATTTAAAAAGTGCAAAAGCCAAGTAAATCCAGACAACATGAATCTGATACTAGGTGATTCCAGTACAAGATGAGTCCGGTATGAGTTGAGTCCAGTCGGTGATTAAAGGTTCCAGGGTGAGTCCAGCCTATACTCTAACAGTGTGTTTTAAAATACCGAGATCGACATGTAAACGGCTGTAGATAATACGGCACACCGTACACTCGGCCAAGTGTGGGATGGCTATCGTTCCAGTATAATTCCAAGGGAGTGGTTCCAGTATTTGGGAATGTTCACATGTCTACTCCAATATTTTCCTGCCCACAAGTACAAGTGAATCCAGAAAATGACACGAGAAATCGAGATGAGTCCAGCCAAACATAATGATACCAGCAAAAGATTCCAGAGTGATTCCAGTAGGTAGTTCCAGTAGTGATTCCAGAAATAGAGGCCAGACAAAATGGTATGTGTGTCGCATACATGAATCTAGAAATATCCATACGTGTTGTAAGAATCACATAAAACTAACTAGAATTGAAGTACAGTAATTGACAAGTAAATGAAAGAACTATCATAGAATGTACTCGCCTGTTACTCTGAAAAGAGTAATGTAATATCAGATGTCTGCACCGGAGTCACAATGTCCTAAATAAAGCAGTATGGGTTATAATGTGTTTAAAACAAGGTAAATAAAGTTTACAATACAATCTACATGATTTCTAAGTCAATCTAGGTCAAAGTCAACTCTAAGTCAAACCTGGTCAACTGTCTAGATCAAACTAGGTCCAAGTCAAACTTGGTCAACTCTGGGTCAATTGGTCACACTTAGACTCAATGTTGACTTTGGTCAACTGTCTAGTCAATTTAGGTCAACTAGTCCAATCTAAGCCAATGGTCAACTAGTCTATCTAAGTTAAACTCTATATCTAACTCAACTAACCCTTAGGCTAGGGCACTAGGATACCATATCCTATAACAATGTGCATACCAACCCAAGGCTAAGGTATCTCATATAATATAGTACATACATATATGCATAGCTTATATAGAATCCAATAACCTATCACACATATGTATATACATATATACCCTCTCATATATATATGTGTTACATAACACATTCTTTCATTCAAATTCAACAATGCATACATTATGTATATTACATCCTTACATCCATTTGCATATGTCATTATATACATACATGCATATTTACATATTTCCATACATAGATATATATATATATTGAGATAGAGGGCTAAGGAAGGGGGCATGAGGAGTGGTGTGGTGTGTGTGTTAATAGAGTAATGTGTGAACCTATCTTTGTGTATAGCAAGTGGGTAGGTGTAGCATGGCAAGGGGTTTATGTGGCATGTAGGGGTGGTGTGTGTGCATAGCATGGTGTACATGTATGGAGTTTAGTCTATATTCATGACATTTGTGCATATATAGAAAATAGTGTGTAAATAGGTTCTTAGTTGTGATATGTTTCAGAAATTGTGTAACTTGGCAATCACTGGTACAAAGGGAAAAGGATTTGGGGTAAGTATATATAAGCTAACTCATGGGGCTCCATATATATTATTGCTACTCCTACTGCTGCTATGGCTACTGCTGCTGTTTACCAAGTCAAGGCCAATGTGTGTGTGTATGTGTGAATAATCTCTTAGTTTGCAGGACATTCACAGGGTTCAGTCACTGTCCAATCCCCATTCACAATGTCTATACCATTCTCAGGTTTTCACTACAGTGAAACCAAACCCCATCACTCCCTTTCTATTTGCTACTGCCATGCCCCTCTTCCTAGACACTCTTCCTACAGTCACATAGGACAGCCACATCCTAACTCATACACACATTTATGGCCTTCATCAAAAACTGAACAAATAAGGTAGTTTGATGCATTCCTGATGCAGGACAGGACAGGGCATGTAGTCCCGTGCTGTGTCAAGGTAATGTGTATGTAGGTTAGGTGATAGGGTGTGTGTACATAATATATCAAAGGGAAATGAATATCAGGAATTTCAGAAGGTGCCTATAACAGTGCACAGTTCATGAATATCAATTAAACACCAATTCAAAATTCATTCTACAAATTGAACCCAACTCCTAATCTCAGGTATTTAACTATTAACAGTGAATCCAGTTTAACCATTCAATTAATCCAACTAATTTACAGTAAAACCAAGTTAGGAACTCAGTGAAATTCTCAGAAAAACCTATCATGCACTGTATTTGAATTTATCAGAAAACCTATTTTCCTATCTACTGTCAGTTTCAAATACTGAAATGATGAATGATACATAAATTTAATTTCTTCAAAACTCAAACCTAATCTCAGGTTCTCAGGAAATGAATTTAACATGGTGATTAAATCGTGGGAAGAATGGTTTTAACTTCATTCAATTAGAATTTTGAAAACAGACCACTGTTTCAGTTCATTCAACAGTCCAACCCTTTTGTCCAATTTCCATAAAAACTCGAAATCAAAAAATTGAAATAGGTGTACAACATTGGAACATGTCCCTTGTGTCCAGGGAGAGTCCCTCGTGTCCAGGAATTGGGACACATTGTGTCCAAACTAACATTCGAAATTTCAGAAAACTTGGAAAAGAAAACTCATCGTGCAGCTATGTCGTGTCCGATTGGACACGACACAGAGCTCGAGAGGTATCGAGCCTGTGCATACACGTTCGCCCATGATAGGGCTAGAGTTTCATCACCCTGCAACGTGTCGAAACCCTGTCGTGTCCAATCTACAGCCCCGTATCAGAGACACGAAACATGTGTGCACAGTGCAGGGCAAAACACGTGCACACGCGATTTCTTTGTGCACACACATCGAGGTCGTATAAAAATTTATGGGTAGGATGTCAGTCACTAGGACAACATGTGTACCAAGTTTCGTGGCTTGAGTCGCCGTGTCGTGTCCGATAGGACACCCGAGCAGCAGGGCAGCCGTACGAGCCCCGTGCGGTGTCTCGTGTTGCATGTCCAAGGGCTAAAACAGTGTCCAAAGTGTACTAAAATCGACTCAGTCGATTAGGGTTGCAATATACACCTATTAGGCTACATGTACATGTAATTTGTTTTGAAATTTAACAATATTCATTTCATTCAAGCATTTCCTCAAACACCTATTCAAATACATCGATACGTGTCCGATACGGACACGAAATGGACACGGATTCCTACCAAACTTGGGCTACACCTAAGGGAACCCTAAATGAATGCATCTATGAAGAAAAATCATGATTTCAATGGGTGTAGATAGGTTTACTTATTGAGAGCTAGAATCTCAATGTAAAGAGCCTCGATTCGATGTCTTCCTCGGTTTTCTCCAGTTCAACCGTCCTCGAACCTTGCTAGCAACCACCCACAAGTATCCTCTACTGTTGGGGATGATGATACAATTGATTTGACTTAATTTGGGCTCAATTTGGATTAATTGGGAGAGTTTAGGGAAGAACAAAGTAGGGCTTTTTCTAGGTTTTGTAAAGGAGGCAATTATTTCTTAAGTGGGATACTTATAGGAGGGAGGGGGCTTGTATGGCTGTTGAAAACATTAGGGTTAGGGTTTTAGATGAGTGGTTGAGGTTCCTCCACCCAATTTCCAAGCTTCCTATTGGTCCAAGTCTTCTTTTCACAAATATCTTAAAAAGAAAATATCCTTCCTAATAATATCTAGATATCACTAACCTTGGCATTTAGTAGGAATGTTCTAACCTTAATTTTAATCTCATGACTAATCTAGGTTAGGTTAACTTCTAGGTTAAGGCTTCACTAAAAGATTAGCAAAATATTTAATTAGTCAAAATTATAATTCCACAAAATTATCAAAATGACCAAAATACCCTTAGGCTAAAAATTGGTAATTTGAATTCCTAATCACATGACTAGGCTCCCTTGGTCATGGTTAGTCTCTAGGTTTAGCAAAACTAGGGTTTAACTAGTTAACCATCAAAATCACCAATCAGCATTTTAAATAGTTTTAAATTAATTAAAAATTACCAAAAATCACAATATGATTTAAATATCATTATTAAATGATTATAATCATAAAATTTCAAATTTACCCTCATCTGGAAAACTGGGTGTTACAGGACAGGAAAACGTTTATCATCAGTGCCACTAGCGCCGAAGACAGGTTGAAGAAGGCTCGCCAACTGGGATTGCACATCTCGGAGGGAGAGGACAAGGGCAAACGCCCTAATACCAATAACAACAATGGTGGTAACGCCTCCAACAATCGGGACAACAAGGGCAAGCAGGCTATGGTGGCCGACACAGCCCAGAAACCTGAGTCAAAACCGACAGATAAGCAATGGCCGCAAATGACCTACTCCTTCGAAGACGGCCATGTCAAGCCCATCTTGGACATGCTCATACAAGGAGATAGAATTCAGCTCCCTTCACCAAGACGGGAACCTTGGCCGACAGAAATGGAGAGCCCAAACTACTGTCACTACTATCGCTACGTCCACCATGCTACACACGACTGCTACCAACTGAAGCAATACATACAACATCTCATCGATTCGAAGGCTCTGGCCATTGATTTCGAAGAGGTGACCGTGGCGGCCAATATGGTGTCAGTACAATTCGGCAGCTTCCCTCTAACGGAGACTCAAGACGGTGTGGTACCCATCCCTCGGGCGATAATGGAGATTACTAATCTTCCACCGCCTCGAGATCAGGCTAGTGGTCTAATACCCCTTACCACGTCACGAGGGGAGATCATGTGGGTCCATCTAGACTTGGTACCTGAAGTGACTCAGTCCGCACCACTCCCCATTGGCAAGAAAGAGAGTAGAAAGGTCAGAGCCTGCCGTACAATTTCGGCAGATATCGAAGAAGCCACAGCTGTCGTCACTCGGTCAGGTGCTTAATCCCAACCTGCACCAGATAACGCAACTGAAGGACATCAGCCGGCTACTGCTGACGCTTCGGGACCTTCTCAACCTCCGACGACCGACAAGCCTAGGCCGAAGAAGACTCGCTTCGACAAATCCCTCCGAAAAGAGGTACCCCATGGGCTGGAAAGGCTCTACAACTTTGACATCCTGGCACAATTGGCCAACACACCGGCTAAATTATCATTATATGAGTTCCTGAGACTCTACAAAGATGTTTGCGCGACTTTGAGTGATGCACTCCAGAATGCTGACGTATATCTGGCTCAGGACAACCTCACGGGAGAGAGTCCGCCTGCAAATCTCCAAGACAGCACTTGCACAGGAGCGATGTCTAACATTGTCTTCACTCCACATGATATGCTCATCAAAACCAACCTGTACGATCGTCCGTTATACTACACTGGATACATCGGTGACGTAAAGGTGGATCGGATGCACATTGATCCTGGTTCTTCCATAAGCATCATCCCGAAGGGTCTGTTACATCATCTTCGCATTCCTATGCATCGCCTGACGCCAACAAGCACCGCCATTAGCGGTTTTAATTCGGACAGGAGCTGCCCGATTGGAAAGATTCGCTTGAAGTGTCAAATTGGCAATCTTCAGTCAGAAGTGACCTGTTACATCATAGATGCGGACACTTCCTACAATATCCTCCTGGGGCGCCCTTGGATTCATGATTACATGATCGTGCCTTCCACGCTGCACCAGTGCTTCAAGTATGTCGACAAACACGGCTTCGTGAGGACAGAATTTGCCGACATCGATCCCTTCAAAGGGGTCGAATCCTACTACTCAGACTCCTGCTTATACGAAAAGTCGAAGTGGCACCTTGGCGAAGGAGATGTGCAAGCTCGAACGGAGACAGCCACAGGATCAGAAGAACCTTTGACGAACCACCTCCAAGCTCGCAAATCTGGTAAGACCGCACCCCTTACGGCCGCTCTGCGTAAGGATGCAATCAGCCTCTCGGCACAAGAAGGGAAAAATGATAATCGGGCTGCCAAGGTCCGGCCAAGCGCCAAGGCCCACAACGGAGCTACTAACAATCAGACTGCCGAGAGTCGGCCAGCCACAAACGGAGAAGCTCAATCCCTCTGACAAGCCAATGACGATACATCTTCCCAAGAAGAATCGTCACCCTGATGCAAAGTCGGAGGCTTCTAGCGAGCCAACAACTCCCCGCCCAGCATCGAGTACCAAACTGGGGGTCGCTAGTTTGCCAACGACTCCACGTTCTGCTCCACCAGCAGAACTCCTGATGATCAAGTTGCCCAAGTCATCCTCCTAGTCTTCATTTATACAAGGGGTGGCCGAAGAAGAACCAGAACTGGCCAAGTATGTGGCTGCTCATACTGATGTTCCATCCGCAGATGATGTAATCCCGTTAGAAAAGATACCTTACTTCATCAATAAAGGGTTATCTTTGAACTACATCGAGCTTAATAAGCTCTGTACGATGTATGCTATGGAGCACGGTATAGGTACTCACCTACACACACAGGTGACAAATATTTACACTGCAAATCAACTCACTCCCGTGGAAGATGCTTACCGCATAATCGAGGGAGGGGATCACCTAAACATATTCGGCCGAAAGAATAATCCACAACCCTTCAAGATGGAAGAAGTTGAGCTCAAACCCGACACCGAAAGATTGCCCCTTTATCTGTATAGTTCCCAATCCAAGTACCTTATGCAAAAACAAGGATATGATCTGGGAACTACACCAGGCTTGAACTACGGCACTAGACGGCGGTTACCCTAACAATCACCGATCTAGGCTGGGAAATCACGAGATTACTAAAACAAGACCAGACGTGGGATAGGTTATGTCACACCTGCGACAACACCCAAAAGCTCAGACGAAGAACGCGACTGGCACTCACACTCAACCGGATTACCCACTTCCGATTCGGATATCAGCATCGGGGACATGCTCATGCAAGTCTGGTCCGTCAATATGGCACTTGCCGATGACTATGAAGAAGATGAAGACATTTCCGAACTTCTTGAGCTAGAGCCATGGGCACAACAACTAGATGCGCAGTGGAAGAAGCGGTTCGAACAAAGAGAGCCTCCTACCGAGGATGAGGTTGCACAAGTTGATCTCGGTGATGAATCCTCCCCAAAACCCATCTTCGTCAGCAAGAGTCTGACTGATGAAGAGCGAGAATCACTACTTGAACTTGTCAAAGAATATATTGATGTGTTCGCCTAGAGCTACGAAGACATGCCAGGACTAAACTCCGATGTTGCTCTTCACAAGCTCAACATTCGGCCAGATGCAAAGCCAGTCAAACAACAGCAACGACGCTTCTGCCCAGGCATCATGGATGCGATCGAAGCCGAAGTCAATAAACTGATAGCCAGCGGCTTCATTCGTGAGGAACAACATCCGGACTGGGTCGCCAACATAGTACCGGTCCTCAAGAAGAATGGGAAGATTCGAATCTGTATCGACTTCCGCAATCTGAACGAGGCGTATCCCAAAGATGAGTTCCCCCTCCCTATCACAGACATCATGATTGACAACACATGCAGCTTCGAACATATATCATTCATAGATGGTTTCTCGGGGTACAACCAAATCAAGATGTCTCCCGATGACGAAAAGCATACATCATTTCGAACACCAATAGGCACGTTCTGCTACACAGTCATGCCTTTCAGTTTAAAGAACGCTGGCGCCACATATCAAAGAGCCATAAGTATCATCTTCAGGGACCACTTGCGCAAGACCGTGGAGTTCTATGTTGATGACATCGATGTCAAGAGTCGCTATAAGGAAGATCATCTGCAGGATCTGAGGACGGTATTCGACCTCATGCGGGCGCACAACTTAAAAATGAATCCTACCAAATCCTTCTTGGGTGTATCCAGTAGAAAATTCTTGGGTTTTATCATTACCGCCCAGGAAATCTACGTAGACCCTGAGAAGACATAGGCGATCATGGAGATGGGTCCCCCGAAAAATCTTCATAAGCTTCGAGGCCTTCAAGGGAGGTTAGCTTACATCAGGAGGTTCATTTCCAATCTCTCTAGAAGATGTCAGCGATTCACCCATCTCATGAAGAAGGGCGTCTCATTCGTATGGGATGAAGAATGCCAGCGTGCCTTCGACGGCATCAAAGAATATTTGTCGAACCCTCCAGTCCTGGTGGCCCCGTTTGCTGGAAAACCATTCCTGCTCTATGTACAAGCAATGGAGCATTCCTTCGGCGCTTTGCTAGCACAAAACAACGATGCAGGCCATGAGCAAGCTATATATTACCTTAGCCGAATGATGATCGGGCCAGAGCACCGATATACCACCGTAGAGAAGGAATGCCTCGCCCTGGTGTTCGCCATTCAAAAGATGCGACACTATGTCACGGGGCAAACCATACATGTGATATCACGAGTCAACCCCCTCAGGGTCCTCATGACGAAACCAGGGGCACTCAGCTCTCGCCTCGCTACATGGACAATATTACTGTCCCCCTATCATATGATCTTTATCCCACAAAAGGTTGTTAAAGGTCAAGCTCTGGCAGATTTTTTAGCAGCCCACCCAGGCTCGGAGTCGGCCAGAATATATGAAGAAATCCTAGATGAGACCGCCGACTCGCATGCGGCCTCTCACGATGATATATGGCGAATGTTCTTCGACGGTGCTTCAAGGACCGGACCCAAGGGCAACATCGTCGTTGGAGTCGGGGTGGTGCTGGTTTCTCCTTCCGGACTGGTGATCAATCGTGCTTACTTCCTCACAGAACCCTGCTCTAACAATATGGCCGAGTACAATGCTTTAGTCATTGGCCTCCAACTTGCAAGAGAGCTGGGGGTAGAATATCTTGAAGAATACGGCGATTCACAGTTAGTCGTCAATCAGATCCGGGGTTCATACGAAGTCCGCCATGAAGACATGATCCAAATAGCGATCAACATCATCTCGTCATTTGAAGGGTTCTTCATCGAACACGTCCCCAGACTCCAAAATATCGAAGCCGATGCCCTAGCAGGCCTTGCCGCCTCCCTAGCAGTGCCGAACCATATTCACCATTTGGTGGATGTGATAGGCCATGAACTGGTCTGTCCTAAGAACAACGTTCAATTCGTGGCGAGTTATTCCGCTCAGACGATCGACGAAGTACCAGACTGGAGACAACCATTCATTGACTTCGTAGTCTACGACATTCTATCGGAGGACCCAAAGGAAGCTACCTCTATCAGAAGGCGTTCTCTCAGATTCTTCTACGATACAGAGACGAAAACACTGTATCGTCGATCCTACGATGGATTATTGCTTCGATGTCTGTCAAACGCAGAAGCCAAAGAAGCCGTACGCGAAGCTCATGACGGTGTCTGCGGGGCCCATCAGCCTGGCCCAAAATTGTAAGACCGTCTTCGCCGAATGGGCTACTACTGGCCCATAATGGTAGCAGATGCGATAGACTATGCAAGAAAGTGCAAAGCCTGCCAAGTCCATGCGAACTTCATCTACCAGCCATCCGAATTCCTACATCCGACAGTGGTATCCTGGCCATTCGAAGCATGGGGAATGGACATCATTGGTCCAATCACTCTGTCCTCGTCCCGAGGACACCGCTTCATACTTGCAATCACAGATTACTTCTCCAAATGGGTGGAAGCTGTCCCCCTCACAGAAGTGAAGACTTCAAACGTGATCAGCTTCCTCAAGCATTATGTCATCTATCGCTTTGGACTGCTCCGAAGGATCATCCACGATAATGGTCCGCAGTTCGCAAGCCACACCTTCTATCGATTCTGCGACAAACATCGAATTCAGAATATTGCTTCGACGTCATACAATCCGACGACAAATGGGTTGGCAGAAGCATTCAACAAAACCATCATCAAGTTGCTCAAGAAGTTCGTGTCGTCCAACAAATGCGACTGGAACGAGAAGCTCGGTGAATGCTTATGGGCGTACCGTACTACAGTTCGAACGGCCACTGGAAACACACCATTCTCCCTGGTGTACGGAAGTGAGGCAGTTCTCCTATTGGAAACTCAAATACCCTCGCTTCGTGTCGCTCTCAATTACCAATTGACAATGGATGATAACTACCGTCGCCAGCTACAAGAGTTGGAGGCCTTAGATGAAAAGCGCCTCTGGGCTCAGCAACGAATCGAGCTATACCAAGCACGCATCTCCGGTGCCTTCAACAAGAAGGTTAAAATCAGAACATTCCAAGTGGGCGATCTCGTTCTGGCAGTTCGGAGGCCGATGGTTATGACTCACAAAATCGCCGGCAAATTCCAGCCAAAGTGGGAAGG
Source organism: Iris pallida (assembly GCA_029216955.1). Taxonomy (NCBI): domain Eukaryota; kingdom Viridiplantae; phylum Streptophyta; class Magnoliopsida; order Asparagales; family Iridaceae; genus Iris; species Iris pallida. Next base: position 4,218,815 of record JANAVB010030418.1, read on the forward strand.
GCCATTTATCATTGAGGCTGTATTCTCCAACGGTGCTTACCGCCTCGCGAAATAAAACGGAGACTTGCTCATGTTGCTCGTCAACGGCAAGTTCCTGAAGAAATATTTTGTCTAAACCACATTCTCCAAATCCCGGAGTGTTGAGTTATGTACCCTCCGGTACCGCGGAACTCACATTCTTCCTCCAAAAAAATCCCAAATTGCTGAGTTAGGTACCCGTCGGTACCGCTGAACTCACATTCTCCAATCCCAGATTATTGAGTTATGTACCCTCTGGTACCGCTGAACTCACATCCTCCAAATTCTAGATTATTGAGTTATGTACCCCCCCCGGTACCGCTGAACTCACATCCTCCAAATATCCCAGATTGCTGAGTTATGTACCCGCAGGTGCCTCTGAACTTACATTTCGGTCACTCTTTTAGGTAGTAAGTCATGTATGACCATACCTCTGAACTTATTCTTTTGAAAGAGCTACTCCATCACGATCCACTACCCGCACTCTCAGTACACAAAAAGGGTAACAGATCCATAAAATTCCCAAAACGACCACGTTGATGTTACCTCTGAGTCGTCTCACTTCCGCCAAAAACAAATCACCCCTCTACATAGAACTTCTATGTCCTTATTACCTCTGAGTCGTTCTATGTACCCCTTTATGGAGCCCACTCCTACTACGTCCTCATTATCTCTGAGTAGGAAGGCTCCATCGAAAAAACCCTCATGCTTGTCATGTCCTCATTACCTCTGAGTAAGTATGCTGGTTCCCTTTTGACTTATTATTCGTACCCAAAACTGGAGTACGCCAAGGATAATAGGTCCACAAATTGTAGGACCGTTGAGCACCTCTAGAGGGGGGTAAATAGAGTGTGTGCGTGTGCAGCGGAAAATAATCACCAATTAAAAATATTAAGCAGTTATATATTATGGCAGATAAAAGACGGTAAATAAATGCAGTAAAGTAAGAGTCAAGAATTCAAACTCAGTGACACAGCGGTGTATACTGGTATCCCTCTGAGAGGACTAATCCAGTCTCGAGTACTCTTGCTCGATGTTAATCCACTATGACACAAGCTTTAACTGAGCGCTTGCAACTCTTACAACACCGTGCTTGGCGACAAGTGCACGACCGACTTCACAACACCGTGCTTGGTGACGAGCGCACGACCGGCTCCAGAAGGCAATTGGAAAACTGGAACATTTTCTGAATACAACCTCCGATACAACTCTTCAACACCAAATTCTAGATTAAACAGAAACTGTACTGGCTTGGCTAAGAGTCGTAAAGGCTTAGATATGAAAGTAAAAGCTCATAACACTTTAGATAGAGAAGAGAAGAGATGAAATTGGATTGTTGAAATGAATGGTAATCTCAACTCTATTTATAGTGTTTTTGGGGAACCGAACTCGGACAGAGTTCGGGCAGAGTTCGGATGCTAGGATTTCGCATACGAACGTTGGATGCAGATTTGGTGGGAACTGTATTTCAAATAACCCAGACCGAACTCGGGCCGAACTCGGTCAGAGTTCTGTCAGAGTTCTGCTGGTTCAGAACAGTAAGGAATAAACCAAGTTTGCATAGGTTTTGGGCCTTTTGGAATTGTGGATTTTTGGGATACTTAGGTAGGCTTATTTTTGTTTGTGGACTGAGAAAAACCTAAGCCAGTACCGATCCGATCAATCTCACATTTTTCCTAGACTCAATAAAAGGAAAAATACAGAATAAATATGAAAACTAATAGCCCTTTTGATGACGTCTTTTTCCTGACATAGAAGACGCATTTTTTCTTGACGGCAATCGTCCAAAGATAAACAGATCTGAAAATTTGAATACCTTTCGGGGGCTTCGCCCCCGAACCCCTGACGGGGGGCGCTGCCCCTTCGACCCCTGTCCGCTGACCGGGCAGCGGAACCCCCGATGCGAGGCCCCGAATAGGTCGTTGGGCAGTTCAGAGAAAACTCCTTGTATAACGCCATCTTTGGCCCATTAATAATTCTTCGTTGCATATGTCCTGGTTTGATCATGTTTGATCATGCTTACAGCATGTCTACAAATACATGTTAGGCAAACAAAACAATATAACTGATACAAGCATAGCAATATGATATAAAGAACATTTAGGACAATGCTAAGTATAAGTAGCAATATGATAGGGATTACATGAATATTAGTGACGTCATTATGTTAAACTTAATTGATTAGCCATATTCAAAAATATGATATAATCATTGGGCTAACAATCTTCCCCTTTTTGATTATGGCAAATCCTTTAAGTTTAAAACATATACAGTAGATACATGTATCGCTAATAAACACATAATATTAGAATATTGTGTGCTAACTTAAACTTATTTCTCCCCCTTTGACATGATCAAAAAATAAGCTCCCCCGTAATAAAGAGATAAAACGAACTCAAGCATAAGTATAGGAGGAAGAAAAAATAATAATAATCATGATCAAGAATTAGGAGAACAGTGAAACGACAAGTGTTGAAAATTGCATAACTAAATTAGAAAAATTTGTCAAAATAGTTGGTTGAACAAAGAACATTGAAATCAAACAATACATAGTTTACCAACTAGAAATCCAAAAATAATATTCAAAACTCAATATTATGATAAATATAACTCTAGTTTTGAAATATACCAATAAAGGATTTCAATAAGAAATAGATATCAATATAGCAGAAATCAATCATTGGTCATAAATAATTCATGAAAAATTCACAGATCTAGTATATACCAAATAAAAAAATAATGAAACTTTTAACAATGATCACAAAAAAATATGATTCATAATTTGCCCATACAAATTAGTGAGTCAATTCCATAAAGCGTATAATCATCGAAAAGAGATCAAAATAAGTATACTAGAATCTATGCAAAATTTATACCAAAGTTCATGCATTTGAATTCAATTACCATAGCATGATAAATAAATATCCACCAGATAAAAATGAAGGTAATGAAGACAAAATACTTGAGAAGGAGAAATTCAGTCGACTTGAATGCTCCCCCGCAAAGTATGATCAGTCTAAGTATAGATAATCATGAACTTTGAGATAAAATCTCAATAAGAAATGCCAAATCAGTTCAACTCAAAAGAATTATTAAATTAGGATAATTAACTATATTTGGAAATATATTTAAAAAAATAAAAACTCGAATGAGAGAATTAAAAATAGATAAATAAAAAATATAATAATCATATATTCTCTCATGAAACCAATATAAATCCAAATATCATGAATAACTCAACAAGATATTTTAAGAGTATATGTCCATGATGAACTAGTTATACCACATATTAAGGGCATAAAGGAATTGAAACAATTAATTTGCTCCCCCTTAAAATATGAGTATCTAGTTCCGAAGAAATTTATATGCAAGAAATAGATAAAATAAATAATCACAAGATCTTAGGGATATCCAAGATATGCATCTTTTCTTTCCTTTGATCAAATGCATATAAAATTCCAAATTCAAAACAAATATCATCTTTAGGCAAGAAAAAAAATATCCAATATAAATAAACGCTTAAAGATGAAGAAAATATGTATCTCCAATATATATATAAAAGAAATATTTCAAGAAATTAAAAGATTTTGAAAACTATCTTTAATAATAACATTTGAGTACCGGACAGATTCAATAAATCAAAAAGACTTTTCAAAGAATATGAAATTTATTACGAAAAAAAACTGTCTTAATAAATGTTCGAATTCGTCCATTTAGTCCTCAGACTGAAAGCTGGCGATTCGAATCACAGAAACAATTTCAATAAAAGCATCCATAAATCACAAATAAATCCATTTGAACAAATAAACAAAACTAGATATATGTCCGAAGAAAAGTGTATTCTAGATATATGGCATGTCAAGGGGATAATTAACTTGAAACAATTAACTACTCCACCTTTACATGGTTATATCCAAAAATAATAGTATAGATTTAAAAATTTCAGAGACATATTTCCAGAAGTAGAAAGTTAATCCAAAAATATTAGGTCTTCTTATCAAAGTTCATTTCTTCCCTTTTTAAAGCCTTAGCATGGTGTCCACTGACAACCGTAAGGTTAAAGAAAAGAAACGCTTTGAGAGAGAGTGAGTCAATTTGCTTGACTTCTCCCCGCAAAGAATTACTGCTATAGGCAGTTAGTAACTTGAATAAGAAGAGAATAATAAAGCTTAAAATCATGAATATTATGCAAGTTAAAGACGAAATTACAAGATCATAATATTCACCGAGTAGTCACAAAATCATTAAGTCTGAATATCGAAAAGTGTGACAAAAAAATATATTGAAAGATGACAAACATTAACCTATGAAAGATCAATGTATGTTACCTTTTGTAAAATTAAATAATATTATCCATCAAATCTAAAATCCAAAATCCATCAGATAACAATTACAACTAGATCTAAATAAACCTTTAGTTTATAAAGCGTTGATCAATCTTGGGTTAGCTGTAGAGGTACTGTCCCAGCTAACGGAGGTTCACCGGGGAACACTTAAGTACCGCTTCACTTCGACCGTAGTCGTGGTGACAGACAGACCCTTTGTAGGCTTGTACCCAAAACAAATCTCTTCTTTAATAACCGAGAATTTAAGAAGAATTAGTGCAATATGAAATAAATTATATTCTATGGACTTAAAAAAATCTTAGAATAATGTAGCAAACAACATAAGATGTATCAATTATATTAATCCATATGTGCTACAAAATTATTGGGTAACAATAAAATATAAAATATTTGTAAATCAAAAAGTAAGACCTAGATACGTTGATGTATTCTGGAATCTACGGGACTGGGTTCAGTACCTTAGATCCAGAACTAGATAATAGTTGCATTTAGACCTTAATAAATCTTAAGTCTATAAAGTATTGATCACTTCGGGTTAGCTGTAGGGGCCGGTTCCCAGCTAGCGGTAGTCCGAAGACTAGTACACCGTGTCGCTTCTGGCTATTTACACCTGTATGACAGAAGGACCCTTTCGGCTTGTTTCCAAAATGATTTCTACTCTTAAGAACTTAGATTCAAAGGAATATATGCTGTATAATCGAACATCGTCGAAATCTAGAATTCCTAAAAGTAAATACCCAAAGAATGGTTTATCAAGATCAAGATATTAAAAACATCATGTATACAAAATGTCAACCAAAAAGCCAAAAAAAATACATCATTTTAAAAGAGGCTTTGAGGAAGAAGCTAATAAAGAGAAGTACATGAATTTGTTAAAAAAAATTAGCTTACATATGAAATAAGCACAAGTTTGAAACTACTTTTCAAAATAATATAATATAGAACTTGAACTAAACTCATATATCTCCATAAAGATATTTATACAATATAAGAAACATGTGAGCAATATATGATTGATAATGAATTATTCATATATCATTAACAAGCATAAAAAATATCACAAGATCAAAAATATGCATAAATAAACTTTATCAGACAAAGATGTAATTGATTCATAATAAAATTAATCAAAATAAAATATGAGAATCAATAGTAAAGTATATTATGCAAGCACAAGGTTAACATAAAAATATATGTATATACTTTTCAAGTAAATAGAAGACTTGTGCTAAACATACATACTCACAAAATACCGATCAAAGTAAATATGACATGTTAAAGACAAATCGATAAGAAGTGACCATTAAAAGTATTAAAGACAAAGAGTCAAAAGCATAAACCAACAACAAAAGCTTCTATGGACTAGAGTGGTATGCAACTTCATAGATGAATACTACGAGTAAAGAGCAAACCTAGATAAATGTGTCACACTAATAAAAAAAAACTATATAGTGTGAAATAATCATTTAAGCTAATCAACTAGTCATGCTAGGATTATAACTCACATAAATGATAAACAATTAAAAGATATCAATAAGAGCTAATATCAATACATCAATAGGAACATGCTAGATATTAAAAACTATTTGGGAAGCATGTTACCGAAGTGGTTCTAGTGACCTCGCTTATGTTGGTACAATTGCATAGAAGATGACCTTTGTAGGTTTGCAATCACCAACATGTTCCATGGTTCTATTTGACATGAGAAGCTTCACCTGCAATATTAGGTGAAGACTTTGGTATCCAATACTTGATCCATATTTGTTAGCTTTGGGAACCCATTTGCACAAGTTCATATCAACAAGTTTTCTAATCTGACAATGATTAGAAATATGTCCATTCATACCACAATAATGACATAAAGAATTAACATTAGTGCTATGTACAGCAGTATGAGAACATGCAGTGGGATGACATGATGTGCGTGGATACTTGTAATAGAAAGCATGGTTGTGTGAAGCTTTAGCTTTGCTTGCTTCCTTTGTAAAAGATTTGACGTGTGTGACTTTGTGATGTGCTAAGTGTCTTGTGTTAGACTGAGTTGTAGGTTGTACTACCTGCTTTCCCAGTCTAATCTCTAACTTTTTAGAGTTAGCACAGATCTCATCATTTTTAGCAGAAAGAGCATCAATTCTACATGAAGCAATAGAATACTTCTTCTTTTCAGATTCTAGTTCCTCCTTAAGTTTAGCATTTTCTTGAGTGCTTTTCTCAATGCATTCAAGTGCCTCATGCAATCTAAACTCATGTGTGGAAATCTCAGTAGAATTATTAGAAGTAGAAGTATTTCTAGCATCATTCAATAAGCAAGTAAGTTTTTCATTCTTACGCTTATAGGATAGAATATCCCTTCTAGCTTGCTTATACTTATCTAATACTTTCTTGTGTTCTTCTAACAGATCACTGAAAGCATCAGATAACTCATCATAAGAAAATTCATTCTCTTCAAGAAGGGAATTATTCTGTACCTCGTTAGATAATGCCATTGAGCATAAATTTGCAGCTTGATGAGGTCTCACTTCTTCTTCAGAATTTGTTGCTTCACTTTCACACCATATGCCCGATGATCTTCCTTTATTTGATTGTTCGTAGTGACTCTCCTTTCTTGTAGTAGTACAATCATCTTGGATGTGGTCTATCTTCTTGTAGTTGTCACATACAAGCTCTTCTTCGTATAAGAAATTGTGTTGTACCTTAAATCCCAATTCCATCATACACATATTTGAATCATTATGAAGATTATCCTCCTCTCTGGAGTTGCTAGCACTGCTTTCGTACCTGCACTCATAAGTAGCTTCAAGAAGTTTCTAAATTTTATGAGATGTTGTGCAAGTAGTAATGAGATTGAATACATTAAAGTCTACAGCACAATAGAAAGCATGCTTTGTTTTTGCATCAAGGCTAGCTAACTTCTTCTCTTCCTCTGTGTAACTATAATAAGGCTTGTTAATAATAGAGGATGTGAGAATAGAAGTGATAGTAGGCTTTTGGTAGCCATTGACAACAATTGACCATAAGTCAAAGTCTTGAGACTTCAGGTACAAGCTCATCCGTGTTTTCCAATAACTATAGTTCGTTCCATCAAATAGTGGGAGTCTATTTGTGGATTGCCCTTCACCGTTGAATATTGAATTCACGGCTGCCATATTTATACTCTCTAGAGTGTTATATATGAATACAACCCGCTCTGATACCAAATTGTAGGAACAATTGGGATCAGAATATAATACCTCTAGATGCAGCACTGGCTCTGATACCAATTGTAGGACCGTTGAGCACCTCTAGAGGGGGGTGAATAGAGTGTGTGCGTGTGCAGCGAAAAATAATCACCAATTAAAAATATTAAGCAGTTATATATTATGGCAGATAAAAGACGGTAAATAAATGCAGTAAAGTAAGAGTCAATAATTCAAACTCAGTGACACAGCGGTGTATACTGGTATCCCTCTGAGAGGACTAATCCAGTCTCGAGTACTCTTGCTCGATGTTAATCCACTATGACACAAGCTTTAACTGAGTGCTTGCAACTCTTACAACACCGTGCTTGGCGACAAGTGTACGACCGACTTCACAATACCGTGCTTGGTGACGAGCGCACGACCGGCTCCAAAAGGCAATTGGAAAACTGGAACGTTTTCTGAATACAACCTCCGATACAACTCTTCAACACCAAATTCTAGATTAAACAGAAACTGTACTGGCTTGGCTAAGAGTCGTAAAGGCTTAGATATGAAAGTAAAAGCTCATAACACTTTAGATAGAGAAGAGAAGAGATGAAATTGGATTGTTGAAATGAATGGTAATCTCAACTCTATTTATAGTATTTTTGGGGAACCGAACTCGGACAGAGTTCGGGCAGAGTTCGGATGCTAGGATTTTGCATACGAACGTCGGATGCAGATTTGGTGGGAACTGTATTTCAAATAACCCAGACCGAACTCGGGCCGAACTCGGACCGAACTCGGTCAGAGTTCTGTCAGAGTTCTGCTGGTTCAGAACAGTAAGGAATAAACCAAATTTGCATAGGTTTTGGGCCTTTTGGAATTGTGGATTTTTTGGATACTTAGGTAGGCTTATTTTTGTTTGTGGACTGAGAAAAACCTAAGCCAGTACCGATCCGATCAATCTCATATTTTTTCTAGACTCAATAAAAGGAAAAATACAGAATAAATATGAAAACTAATAGCCCTTTTGATGACGTCTTTTTCCTGACATAGAAGACGCATTTTTTCTTGACGGCAATCGTCCAAAGATAAACAGATCTGAAAATCTGAATACCTTTCGGGGGCTTCGCCCCCGAACCCCTGACGGGGGACGCTGCCCCTTCGATCCCTGTCCGCTGACCGGGCAGCGGAACCCCCGATGCGAGGCCCCGAATAGGTCGTTGGGCAGTTCAGAGAAAACTCCTTGTATAACGCCGTCTTTGGCCCATTAATAATTCTTCGTTGCATATGTCCTGGTTTGATCATGTTTGATCATGCTTACAGCATGTCTACAAATACATGTTAGGCAAACAAAACAATATAACTGATACAAGCATAGCAATATGATATAAAGAACATTTAGGACAATGCTAAGTATAAGTAGCAACATGATAGGGATTACATGAATATTAGTAACGTCATTATGTTAAACTTAATTGATTAGCCATATTCAAAAATATGATATAATCATTGGGCTAACACAAATGTCCTCTGTTGACCACAAATATCCTCCTCTGAGTTCACTCCTGCCATGTCCTCATTATCTCTGAGTAGGAAGACTCCGCGGTAAAACCCCCATACTTGCCATGTCTTCATTACCTCTGAGTAAGTATGTTGGTTTTCTTTCTTCCTATTATCTGTATCCTGAACTAGGGTACGCCAAGGATAATAGGCCCACAAATGACCTCTGCTGACTACAAATACTGTACTATGTTTCCTAGTACATGCACATCATTCCTCATCATGCCCCGGGAGCCCAGCTGCTCCATGGCATTCTTTCTCCCGATACCTGGAACGTCCATGACCACCTTACCATGGAATTGTTCCAGGTATCCCCATCAAACTTGTTATCCATATCTAAAACCCAGGTATGCCAAGGGTATCAGGTCCACAAACAGTCCCCCAAGCGGGGCAAACACCACCATAACACCACAAGCACAACAAGCAGTACAAATAAAGGGTAGAATATAGCATACTTTTTTATTTGGAAGGCGAAAGTACTACATGTGCTAGGGACAACGTCCCACTTAAAGAAAGAAAAAGAACGAAAATAAAAAAAAGAAAAAAAAAAGCCGTCTATGGTTCGACGGTACATAATTCCATGAGACGATTCCTCACCAAGGCGGTCCCCCGTTCAAACCGCTGCTTAGCTCGGCGCTCGACCTCTTGAGATAACTGCTCCGCATCATCCAAATACATGTGCGCCCGCCAATCGTCTTCCATCTTCTTCAGGGCAAGCTCCAGGCTAGCAGAAGCTCGACTAACTCTGTCAGCCTCCTGGATAATCAGCCCCTTTTCGGTACGGGCAGCTTCGAGCTCAGACTCCAGGAAAACTAACTTCCTCTGAAGCTCAAGGATCTGCTCCCGCGTGTCAATGACCCCACGAGAGGCAATCTCTTCCCGAGCCGCAATATATTCACTCTCGCGGCTCAACTGATCATATAACTCAGACAGATCACGGAGGTCCTTCAGTATGACCGGCTTGGTCTTATCCAGAGCAGCCCTTATCATCTCTACGACAGTTAGGAGGAAACTGCGCTCTTGATCTATAGCAGCAGGCAGATCAGCCTGCCGCAGCACCTGAAGCTGGGCTACCAGCTGATCAGTCTCCAGCAATTTTGTCTCCAGAAGCGCAGCTACCCCCGTCCCACCGAAAAGAGTCTTAAGAATATCAATATGACCCTGGACGCATTATCGGGCCAAGGCAAAAGGGGTCCCCCGTTCTACAGCAGCCGCGACCCCTCTCTTCATGTGGCGATAGAAGCTGTCAACCACGTCCTGTGACGCTTCGTCCAGAACTTCCGTAGAAGATGGCGTCAAAGGAAGTGTGGCTAGCAGTGTCGAAGGAGGCACGCTAAAACTTGCCACCAGCGAGACAAATTCTGAGCGGAAAGAGGCGCGGATAGCAGCTAACTCCTCCTCCGCCACCCGAAGAGTCTGGACACTCTGCAAAGTAGAAAAGTCGATTCGCGGAGCCGCCTGAGCAGAGGAGGACGCAGGGACCATTGTCCCCTGCTCCGGCTGTGCTGCCATCTGACTTTCTGAGCCCGAGCCAGCAGGAGGCCCTTCGATATGAGTCAGAAAAGGAGGAGGTACGCTCCCCTCCGGCAGAACCCACCCTGACGATGTCCGTCATCGACACTGGAGTGGCAGGACCTGTATGTCCAGAGCAACCATCAACCAGTCTAACCCGAAGGATGTGATGATAGAGCAGATAGGCCTCCTCATAAGTTAAGATTTGGCTTATCTTACCAGGGGAAGAGCATGGAGGCTGCGGTTCGCTCGCAGCTGCCGTGGTCTCCTCACCAGCAACCTCCGAGTCAAGTTCAGCCGGTTCTTCTGCCCCAGCCATCCTGAAAAGGGATCCAGCTGGTTCAGCGTCACCTCGCCGAAATTCAACTGTCTCAGGGACAGGTGCAATAGAGCCCCCGTTATCATGATTTGAATCCTCGGCAACATGGGACTCCTCGGCTGCCTCCGGAAGAACCCTAGCAGAAATAATAGCGGTACACATGTCACTGACCAAAGTAGTCAGGGCTGGATCGACCTCAGCGGCCGGTTCTTGAGAAACCGACTCCTCTGACGCCAACAAGAGCAAAGGGAAATGATTAGGCCATAGTGCAGGAAAACGAAGAAGAAAATGGTTGTAAACCAACTCACCTCAGAAACAGCGTCAACATCCTCGATAAGTAGCCGACGGGATCTGACAGCAGCCTGTTTTATGGAATAAGTCATGTCGATATCAGCAGACTCACTCCTGCTCTACTTACGCAAAGGGCTAGGCACATCAGGTGACTGATCTGCCACCACTTCATCGAACGTAATGGGCGGTTGTTCCACCGCCACCTCGTCTAGAGGAGGGAGAGAATCATCGGCACCCTGCTCGCCATATTCTTCATCCGCAGGGGTGGACTCCGAGTCCGACATAGGAACCGTGTTCGCCCTCTGCTTCCTCTTCTTCGACCCTTGGGGCTTCTCCGCCAAGCCGGTACCAATAATAAAATTGGTACGAGGGTCAAAGTTAACCGGAAACATGCTCGCAGTGACGTAGTAGAGAGCCGCTAAATACAAAATCTCCCCTTGCTTCTCAGCGTCAGGAACCGAGAAACTAGCGCGGGTATGAGAAATATTATAATTAAGCCAGGCTCTGATGCCATCCAGAACACTGCCTTCAAAGCCCATGCAAGAGCTGGGACTCTCTAGGAACAGCTGGCTATACCCAAACTGACAGGAGAACCGGCTGGACAAGTAAGGTTCCAGATAGACGATATTACGGTTGCGATATACTAAGTGTGAGGGACGGATGTTACGCAACCAAAGAAGCATCCTCTTAGGTAAGAGGAGAGGAGGCCCAGTACCATCAACATGTACACTCTCCACCTCCTCAGCAAAAAAATAGGGAACAGACACGAAGAAGTTATGTCCATCCACCCTCGCCAGCGCCCTCCGACAGGCGGGCATAGTATTGCACTCCCAGGACATCCGGCGGTACTAGAAGATAAAAGCATCATCGTCGGATACACCATCTTCTGGGCCAGGTCTAATCAAAGATCGGCAGTGCATTAATAGCCACCCCATCAGATAGTGATAAGGCAACTCGATTCGCTTAAAGTTCATCACTGTGTCACGTACAATAATCTTAGATGAAAAAGTACGGAGGCCACGGTGTATACTACACCCCATGGCCGGAAGAAGAGCCAGTCTGACCCCGAAGTCCAGCTTCACAGCAGGAAGGATAAAATTATGGCTGATCCTCTCAATAGAACCAGCTCCTCCTTAGACCACGCAATTTCGTAGCCATACCATCAAGAACCCTGCCAGGATTGCCTTCTCCGACAGCGGTTGGGTATCCTGATAAAAATAATCAAAGGAATCAGTCTGACTCCCAAATGTGTCGCTCAAGGCCTTCAATTTCTTGGCAGTTAACACCAGATCCTGTACTTGCTCTCGGGTCAGAGGATTCCGGGGAGTAACCCGGCCTAAGGCACCTTGCTGAAAAAGATGGGAGAGCCAAGCCCTAGTATGCGCGAAGGTTCCCTTTCGAGTTACTATCCTTCATGGTCATCTGCTGACAGTAACTGTGATGACACAGTAACTCCTGATAGACAACAATAAAACCCGGATATCGTTGCTCCAAATCTTTGAACTCTTCGTTCGTCGGAGTATATAATTCAAACACTTCATTGCCCCAAGGCAGCCTAGAGACGACGTGCATCTCAAGAAGAGCGAGACCCATCTCCCCTCCTGGCGCGAAGAAAGTCCCCGTCCGCCGGTTGTACATCTCTAAGAGAGCCATGAACAACTCCTTATTAATGGGCAGTCCGTGACATGTACCCCGGATGACATGGTAGAGACCAACCTTACGCAGAAAAGTCCAATATTCTCGTAAAATCCACCCGGTAAAATTGGCCCACGAAGGGATGGGTCGTATCCAGTTCAAAAGCGAGAGCCGGCCAATGGGATAAAATTCTTTCCGAGCAAGTCGATTCAGGAAAGTGTCGGCTTAAGAGAATGAGAAATTGGGACCTTGCGCATTTAAGAAGGTACCTGAGGCTGGCCCCATCACGGAGCAGCTGACCGGTTCCCTGCCCGCGTATGCTGATCTAACATGCTTATTGTAGTGGATGTTACCCACAATCATTCCCGACCGGCTCGGGGTCAAGGATTCCTGCATCCTCCTGTCCACCGGCAATATATTGAACCACACCAATGGAAAATGACGCTCCATCTGGGGGATGTGGATCGCCCTCCCAGCAGAAATAAAATTCTAATTCTCGAATATATCCAATACCCGAGAGTTCTTCACAGTCAGGGCGTCCCCGAAGAAGAACGCCGGCTTCAGGTACTTTCCCTCCAATCGTCCTGAGTTCAGCATGGCACGGAGAAAGCGAAAGGGCTGGTTCTTGATAAGAGTCAGCCTCTCCTCAGGCTCGTTCTTGGGCAGCTATTCTACCACATGTCGAACTAGGTGGTCAAGCCGGACTCCTATGGCAAATTGGGCCTGACCCACCAGAGGTTCCCCCGCGGCATTAACTGGAAAATTCACTGAAAAGATGACAAAAGAAATAAGTTAAAAAGATGGACAAGAAGAACTGATTGGAGCTTATGCGGCTTCAATTTAATGGAGTCTTATGCGGCCCAACTCAGAAAACACTTATACAGCTCCGTCCAAACGAAGGTTCATGCGGCAGTATTTTTATATGGCTCTGTTTAAACGAAGTCTCATGCGACAGAGTTCGGATAAGTTTATGCGACTCATGCGACAAACAAATTCGTGCGAGCCTATACGGCCCAGCGTAGCTTATGCGGTCCCGTTGGCGAAGTGCTTATGCGGCCACAGTAACAATTCTCATACGGCTCGGACATGGAGCATACCCCATACGGCTCGGACATGAGACGTACATGCGGCACACATGAAGATGAAGGCTCGCGCATAAAGCATGCGACGTAGCCACAGCAGTTAGGATTTCAAGTTCATGCAACATCCTTACCAGCAATGGTGGGGTGGACGTCGGGGTGAACTACGGGCACGTCGGCTGGCGGAGGAGCTACAGCATTATCAGTCGTCATCGCAGTCAAAGTAGAAGCAGCTTTTTTGTCCTTCACCGTCGCAGACGACGAAGACGCCGCCTTTTTACCCTTCGCCGCAACAGTCTTCTTAGGAGCCATCGGTGATCGAAGAAGAGGATGACAGTTAGGGCAAGAAAGGCTTGAGTTGAAGGAGAGAGTAAAGAGATTTCTTCTCTTAATTACTCTTATTTATAGGAGGACAAAAGGGAGAGGACGCACGTGGACCGATGGAGCGCTTCGGGTCGTGTGCTGCAGACATAACCGACTCCTAGGATTTCGCCCCCTCTCATGAAGGAGATTCATCCAAAGAAAATCCAAAATTTAATAGGCCGACTCTTGGGACTTCTCCCCAAAGACGGCTCAAATCAAAGGCAATCAATGAAAAGATTTGCACACATGGCATGAAGACGTGGCAAGGAGCCCATACGGCTCAGATGGCCATGCGGCTGAGGAATCCATGCGGCTGGAAAGCCCATGCGGCTCAGATGGCCATGTGGTTGAGGAGGCCCATGCGGCTCAGATGACCATACGGTTGAGGAGGCCATGCGGCTGAGACATCCTCAGAACATCCTATGCGGCCCGAAGAGTTTTTACATGGCCATGCTTCTTATTCAAAGTATTTCAATTTTGTAAATTGAAAACTTTGAAGGGGGTCTTGTAGAAGCATGGAAAAGAATAAAGAAAGATCTATGCGGCTCCAACAGAAGGATCCCCATGCGGCTCAGGATCCCCATGCGGCTCAGAAGTCCATACGGCTCGGATAGTTCCATGCGGCTCAGAAAGAAGCCACGTGGCCTTCAACAGTTCTTCTCTACATTCGGCTGCATTTAATGCCCTGACGGCTGCTCTGACAAATAACAGCTATGATAGCTCTGACATAAGGACGTAATAATGACTCTGACATGATGGCGTGATCCTAGGAAAGAGGAGAAAATCTTCTAAGAAAGCTGGCAAAATCCACCAAGTCCCGAGGCCACTCCATACGGCCGCTGCATTTATGCGGCTGCCCATCTGCATGCGGCTGCCTATCCACATCTCCATGCGGCTGCCCATCCGCATACGGCTGCCTATCCGCATTCCCATGCGGCTGTCCATCTGCATATGGCTGCCTATCCCCATGCGGCTCCCCATCCACGTGCAGCTGACCATCCTCATGCGGCTACATACTTCATGTGGCTGAGAAGACCACCCATATGTGGCTCGGCCAGGACGGTCCAGTTGAGACACGTGGCGCTCTTCGCAACAAGTGAGACACATGGCAGTCTTATCTTTCCTGGAATTATGGGTGCTAACAAATCCTAACAAAATCAGATTTGTTGCCATCATCATAATTGCCCAAGTCAAATCAAATCAAGCAAATTGGACACGTGGAAGGCTATCACAAATCACGAATATTCATGGCAATCAACATTTATTGTCCACAGAGATTTGATGCAATCACATTAATTGTTCAAATTTATTATATTCAAGATGAATGGTCCAGATTAATGGATCCTTAACCGCCGACTTCTGAAGGAGGCAATTATTTGCAAACCCTAATGATCACACCCCATTCCTATAAATAGCAAGGTGCCATTCCCTTGCAAAAGAGAGAGGGGAGAGCGGAAAAAAGAGAGAGAGCACTACAGAGACATCCAGAGATCTAGCAACCTAAGGTGCAAGGGAGTCTCCCCACACGTCCAATAGCATTTCTTTACCAGAGTCAAGGCTACATCCGATCGTCCAAGGAGTAAGGCAGAGCTGCCGTCGCTTTCTCGAACCTCTACCGTCACCCCCCAGAAAAACTAAACAATTGTACTTAGATTCCTGTACCTAGGTTTTCGTCCCTAGGCTTTCTTTGTACGAACGAGTTTGTATTGTGAAGTAAAAGTCCAGTCCTCCGATATAATTGTTCTGTTCTTTTATAATCAATGGCAAACAATGCTGTGTTGCGGTCCCCTTCCAGATCCCACTTTAGACGTGTTTTTTGTTTCTAGCTAGAGTCCTTATACGAGACTCTTTATTTCAGCATAACAGTAGCCTTCTCACCGATTTTGTACTGAACCATCCACCTCATATTCAAGTTCGGCTCCCAATACATGGTCCTCTGCAAGACGTGCTTGTTGAAAAATATTCCCGAATTTACTATAGCTCCATGTGGATATAGCTTTCCTACATGCAGCCAAGCGCATGCACACCCTAATCAAGCCATTAGGATGGTGAACTGACGTCCATGCAGTCTCGACAAGTGGGAGGAAGTCATCTTGGTTCGACCAGAAAGATAAAAATTGGAAAGGCTTTTGCCCTCCAACAGCTTGAGCTAATAACTTGATCAGAATTGGTGCATGGTCTGATTCAGTTCTGTTAAGATGTTCTTCCACTGAGAGGGGTGCCATATTCAACCAATCACTGTCCATGAGCATTCTGCCCAGGCGTGAGCCTTGCCTCTCTCCATCCTTAGATTTGATCCATGTAAAACTGCTGCCAACATATAGAAGCTCCATGAGGCCAGCGGCCAATTGGAAATTAAGGAATTCTTGTATGGACACTGTGCTCGGTGAAAGCCTACCTATCTTCTCATCCTCCTTAGTCACCATGTTGGAATATCCCCCCACCGCCCAAGGAAATCTATAAAGTTCCTTAACTTGTAGCAGTCGGTCCCACGACTCCCTTCGATCTTCTAATTTATTGTGCCCATGCACGAAAAAGAAAAGAACTTCTGTAGGCAAAGTCTCATTATGAAAACTGATCGTGATAGCTTGATCAAAAGAGTCTAGTAAATTCATAGAGCAACCTGCCTTTGTCAATACCCAGATGTTACCCCTAGTGTTTGAGAAAGATGTCTCAAAGCCAAGCTTAAGCTGATAAGACATCAACTTAGCAGGAGACACTTTAGGCTCTATAATGGCCAGTAGCTGCACTCTATTAGTCCGACAAAGAGTTTTGAGACGTTTAGCATCCATCGGCTGCACCACACCCCTAATATTCTATATAAGAATATTAAACATTAGGGGGGAGGGGTTACCAGCTTTTGACCCAACCACAGCCGAGCGTGTGAAACGAGTTTTTGGCTCCAGCTCCTTCTTCTTCCTATGGGGCTTCATCTGACCTGTAGTGGACGCCATGATGGCTCCTTAGACTTCTTCTGCCTCTGCCACATCCACGCAGTTCAGAGAAGCAGCTGCGGGTATTCTTCTTCTTCACGAGTACTTTCAGGGTCTTTTTTCCTATTCTCATCCGCCGAGTAGGAATCAACAACAGCATTTATCACTTCTTCTCCACGTGGATGTACACCATTAGTAGCTTCCCCCCACACCAACTTCGACGGGGGATTATTTTGCACGTTTGTTGATGGAACCATGGGGGGTCACAGTCCCATCATTCTCTTGGTTAACGGGAGCCGGCGTAAGAGCCTTTGAATGCTCAGAGGCATAAATTTCTTGAGTCTTGTCCTGGGGATCTAGTGCTTCTCTCTCTTTACCCAGTGGATCGAGACTCGTACGCTTTTGATTTGCGGGCTGCCGCACAACCAATGAATCATTGCCTAGTTCAGTATCCCTTCTCTGAAGAATTTGAGTTACTGTAGGAAGTCTTGTGGTGGGGGCCTGGTCATTCAATAGCGGATCTTTTCCTTTTTTGTTCTGTTTAACTTTGCATGCTTCTGCTATGTGGCCTTGATGCCTACAATACGAATAGTACAATGGGGTAGACTCATAATCGACTTGTTGCCAGAAGCATTTACTGCGGGGCATGTTTATCCTGATGCGAGTTTGCAAAGTTTTAGATGCGTCGATCTCAACGAATATGCGTGCCATGCTTGGCCGGGACAACTCCGATGTTGCTTTGTCAATCTTCAGAGCATTCCCAATTGCTCCAACTATTACGAACAGAGCATCCTTGGCGTATAAATGATATGGAAGATTTGTAAGGGAAACCTACGCCAGGATCAGCGGGGACTCATGAGATGAAGAGAAGTCGGGATCCCATTTGAAAACTCGCATGGGAGCTCTGGCGATGAACCAAGTATCCTTAGAACGAAGCCGTAAGCAATCAAATTCACAAGAAGTCCTGATAAGGATATGTTTAGGATCAATAACTCCAGTCTTGATGGGGCCTTCAAGATTGAACCCTGAGAACGCCTTACGAATTAAATCGATCGACGGCCTCGCATGTGAGAACTTCCCCATGAGAGAAAATCTCAGCGGGGACTCATGTGTAACGCCCCAGTCCCAAAATACGCAGGACTAGGTACATCGACATGCCAACTGTATTCATATAAAGTATACTCCAATATATGGAAACCTCAGTATGGATACATAAGCTGTAAAATGCAGTAGAACCATAACTAATCTCATCCACCCAAAAATAAAAGATATCATATAATGATAAAGAATTGTCTTGATACAATATGTTGGGCGGAGACAAATCCACTACCAACAAGTAAGAAAAATGCATGGAAAATGAAATAATTTTGGCGAGCGAAGCGAAGACGATCTAAGCGCAATCATCCTCGAAGAAATAGAGATGGTCACAGCTAGAGCTAGAGCACCTGCGAAAGACAAGAACACACACTTGGAGAGATAACCAGGTCCTCAGAGGGACATAACAAGACACATAATATCATGCCATATAAAATGAATAAAATTGCTCAAATAAATAAGGAATGCCTACAATAGGGTACCTAACCATACTATAGTGAAAATGCAATAAAGAACAAACCTTTGACACATGGGCCGGATCAGGAATATCAGGGATCAGGACCGTACCTCCTATTGGAGATAACCGGCAATCAGGACCGTACCTCCCACTGGAGATAACCAGCTATCAGGACCGTACCTCCCATTGGAGATAACCGGCTATTAGGACCGTACCTCCCATTGGAGATAACTGGCAATCAGGGCAGTGCATATATGACCCATACATTAAGAAACTGTTCTTCCCACCCAATGCCTATTATGTTGTATCCACAACATAAATCCTCTATTAACCGCTAAGTCAAACTAAGCATGCAACCTCTATTAGCGGTTATTCCTATCGCACAGCTTGTACGTACTGGTGGCCAGCCAATCATGCACGTTCGTGTTCTACATGCGACACACAACCTTGTGGTACAACGTGTCAAGGCCATGAATGCAACACACAAAGGTGGTCCCTTAAATCTAGGTTTAATGTGTAAGAAAAATAATACATAGCAGGAAATATAAATGAACAGTAAGTTCTAACAGGTTATGCCATGTATCACAGTTTATTTTGCATAAAGAAAATAAATAATGCATGAAATATAAGCTAAAATAAATAAACAGCGAATGACAAGGTGTCTTGCCTGAGGTTATGTGCAAAAGAGAATAATCCAGTAGCTCGAGCAAACAAATAAACGAAGCAAGAAAATTCAAATCCCGCAGATGACTCCGGATGCTGCAACAAACATCACGAACGAGTTTGGAATATAAGATATACCTAGAAAACGCCTGTCCAAAAGTTAAATTCTGGAACAGGGGAAAAATCATAATTTTGGTTCAAAACGATGTCCGTCGTTGGATCCGCTTTGCACCGAAATGCGTGCCAATATCTACGGTCTTTAAAGTCGTCAAACTACATGTCTACAGATTTTTTTGATGAGACGAACCCAACGGTATGTCCAATTTTGGATTCCGGTGGGTTGTGCACAAAATCGCCCGTTGAGTGGGATTATTTCGAGTCCAATGGCGCAAGTTCCGTCACGATTTGATGAGTGTGCACAAAATAATTGGAAAATATCGAAAAGGCCCGATACGGAAAAAATTGACGGATATGGATCAAATTCGTCGCGTACACGCAACCAACTTGAATTCCGTCAAAGCCCGTACGTCCGCAAAGTCGATACGGACCCTTCGGTACTCTCGGTTTACGACGGGGTCGCACGGTTTATCGGGACGTACCTCGTACCGGGTTTTTTTTTAAGTTTATAAAAACTGATTTTTCGAGATTTTTAATTTAATTAAAACTGAAATTTATTGCAGAATAAATAAATCTATTTGAAGGGGATGCTAGAGGGTCATGTGGGCTTTCTACAGGAATTTACGGATCAAAAATCGGAGTTAAAATGAGAGATGTCGATCGGAAAAGTGGAATACCTTCTAGTTCAATTCTGTTGTTGTCGTTGTCGCCGTTGTCGTTTTCGCGGGTGAGGATGCTGTCGCGGCGCACGAGAACGACCTGGCTCGCCGGAGAGAGGAGGAGGAAGGACGTGGAGAGGAGGAAGGAGATGGAAGGAGATTAGGGGTGAAAGGAAATTAGGGTTTTAATTTGCTAAAACTTTTATATATATATATATATATATATATATATATATATATATATATATATATATATATATATATATATACATGTAATGGGTTCGGCCAAAGCACCTTGGCTGCTATGCTTGCTATGTAAAGGGGGCGCATATAGCTGTTGTTTGCTCTTCATGTGGTCGGCTCCCACATGGTGGGGCCGACCACTTGGTTATTATTATTATTATTTTTTCAAATCTTATCTACTTATATATATATATATATATATATATTTTTTTTTTTTTCTACTTATATATCTACTTATATATATATATATATATATATATATATATATATATATATATATATATATATATATATATATATATATATATATATATATATATTTATACATGTATATATCCATAAATACTCCAAAAGTCTATTTAAAATCCAAATGCTATTTAAAAGTCAACTATCCAATTATTAATATATTTGAGCATATCTACATATATATATATATATATATATATATATATATATTTTTTTTCTTTTTTTTTATCATATATATATATATATATATATATATATATATATATATATATATATATATATGATAAAAAAAAAGAAATATATATATATATATATATATATATATATATATATATATATATATATATATATATATATATATATTCAATCCTTAATAAATCAACTCAAAATAATAATAATATTTAAATAGGAAAACATGTTTATTAAATCTCCACAAAATAACTTTAATAATAATAAATTAATAAAATCGTCCCAATGAGTGCACTTATACTGCACACCCTTTTCCGGGTCCACAAAATGTACTATTTTGTAAAATATTATTTAAATAATAAAATACCAATAATTGCACAAATAATTAAATGATTTTAAATTGTACATGAAATTCTAAAATAATTTAGAAATTATTTTTACGTACATAAAATATGTCTACATGGCCACTTTGGTCCCACCACATGCCTGCTTGGGCTAAAATTTGGTTCGGACCCAGTTCGGGCTGAATTGGACAAACCGGGTCATCTAAAAATATATAAAATAATATTTAATTAAAAAACTATAAATAAGTCAATTCATAATTTAGTCTGGTTTTCCTAGTTTGGACATTACCATGGCTAGGCTTCCCCCGACATGGCTAGTACACTAGTCAAGGCTCACTGCTACATCTTTCGTGCCAAAATTCATGGTCGTCTAGTGCTCCAAAACTCAACAATGGCTGAGGTCATTTTAAAAAAATAAATAAAACCATAAATTGTATAAATTCATTTTTATGTCTAATAAAATAATAAAAATAATAATTAAAAAATAGGGGTTTTACATCCTACCCAACTTACAAGAATTTTGTCCTCGAAATTTAGGATTAATAGGGTAGGTAGGGTTGAGGAATAGGAAGGATAGTTTAAGGCGTGGATATAGCCACAGGACTAAAGTGATACCTTGGGTCTATCTATCAAGTACAGTATCTTGTCTTTCTGAAATAAGTAAAAGACAAGAATAATAAAGGTTTCAAAGACGAGGCTATTGAGTACGATTACGAGGTTCATAGGCAACGTAAATAATTCAAATGAGAGATGCCAATGCTGTCGGGATGAGACTCTAAGACAGGTTTAACTATGTCTCCATCCACGTAGAATAATACATGAAAAGCAAACCAAAGTGCAATAGGTTGATCAGACCATCATGCACCGGTTCTGATTAGACAATATGTTAGTGGGTGCACCCAATAAAATATGTCATGATCAAGCTTGGTAAAGAAATAAGCTTGCAAAACTGAAGCTACATTAGCAGCATGGGATAGTCAAAATATGAGCAGGAGAGGTACTGATGAAGGAATTTTAAATAGCCCAAGATCTTTTAAAAATCAAGGCTCGCCCGAAGTGTGGGCCTATACAGTTGGCTTGGTTGACTAGCTAAGTTAGGGTCCTCTGAAATAATAGTCTGAGCAAACTTATCAACATGGGTCACAAGGACAAAGGCCTTGTTGGGCCGTGAGGTATTCTACCCAACTTACAAAAGTTAAACTAGTAGTGTGATGGGACAATGGATCAAGCAAATAAGATAGAGCACAATTTTAAGCATTTAAGGATTTTAGTAGAACACAATCACATATCGGGTCGAAAGAATTGAGTCGAGGTTGAATCCCTATCCGTGGTCAAAAATATATCGGTATCATGGTAAAGATTATAGTTTGGCCATTTTGACCATAAGGTCATATCAAGAAATAGAGTACAAGGAGATGGGTTTTGGTGGGACATGATATGTCTACAGGAAGGTGGGCTTGTCTAGGTCTTTATATAAAATTTGTTGGGAGGAAAAGTTTAGTGTTGTACTCCAAATATACAAGTCACGGTAGGGGACGCAATAGAAAGTGGGAGTTTACGAGGTGATAATTAATGCACAAAATAAAGAAGATCAAGTTAAAGCATGAAATAAAATTAAATAAAAAAATAATTTAGGAACACAATTTCGGAAGAAGATAGTCTCCTAGATGAATACAGTTAAGGAACCATTAAATCATTGTGCAAATTGTAAGTGGGTTAGAAGGTCACAATTATAAGATCTAGAATTAAAGGAAGGTCGAGTAAGCCGAGGTGGAAATACAGTCACACAGCTAGGTAGATGACTAACCACACTTGTGTATATACTACTATCATGGTCATGGGTGACATGACAATTAGTGTGGAATACTCAGTAGGGTTATCTTGGGGCCTACAATTAAAATTTAACTCAAGTTCCTCCAAAAGTTTCAAAAATAAACTTTCAAAAATAAACCACCAAAAATTGTATTCACTGCAAGTCGTTCAATTTCATCATAAAAATTTAAATCACTCTCATAAATCTCAAAGCAAAATTTTATCACGTTACTACTAACCTTTTCCAAAATTAACGTTTAAATTCAACCATTTAACTCAATAGTTCATAATTTACGAATCCATAAAAATTTCACAATCAATCAAAAATTTAACACTCTAATTTTTTTAAATAACTCATAATAAAACTCTTAGCATATTAAAAGCAATCTCAAAAATTAAGCTCAATGCTCTCATCAATTGTAACTTCTATTCATGCTAAGTTATTCCAACAAAATCACAACTTTTAAATGGTAACTTTATTTGATCAATCAAAACAACCTTATCACATCATTAATATATTTATATTTTATTTCAAAAAAAATTTGTGATATTAGTAATCCAACATTAAACTAAATTTTCAAATAATCTCATTAGTCAAATCCTTTTTTTTTTACCAAAATCTAAATAGATTTGTAAATCCTCAATCATAGGACACAATTTAAAATAAAGAAAAATTCTCAAAAATTGTTTTTAATTATTGTAAACCAAAATTTACCATCATTACTTCCACTTAAAATTCAAAATTTACTAAACACGAAAATTGCAAGTTGTACAACTCAATTTAAATAATTCCTACGGCCATTTTTAAAAGCTAAGATCATTTTCAAACCAAATTTATAACCGTTCAAAGGTGTATAACCATAATCCAATAAATCATAAACATCAAAACTTGAAAATCAAATAAATTTTATATTTGTTCAAAGATGTATATCTATCATCCAAAACTCATAAATATCACAACTCGAAAAACAATCAATTTTATACTTGGATGTATAACTATAATCCAATAAATCATAAATATCAAATCTTGAAAATCAGTCAATTTTTTAAACCAAGTATGAAATTCTATAAATCCTCTGGTGTTTATTATTTAGAAATCTCAAGGTTAAAACTTTCCGTGGCAATATCATACTTTATAAATTACTAATCATTAAACCACACATTTAAAAAAAAACCTTTTTAACTCAATTAGAGTCTTAAATGTATTCCAATTGCCAATATAACCATTCTAGCCATGTATTTGACCTATGAGCATATACTAGTGTAGTCATCTTCCTAGTTGACACTAAGCACGAAAATAAGATTCAACGGTAGAAAGGAATCAAGCAAGATGCAATTCAAGGAAGTCGAACGAGAGTTCGAAATTTGAAGCTAAGGGAAGAGGTCAAGCTGTATGGATGAGATTCCTAGATTCTAATCCTATGTTGCAGGCTCACATCGGTACAATTACGTAACCGAAGTGACAAACTCGACCTGCATGGGCCACCACAAAAATATGTAACGCCCCAGTCCCAAAATACGTAGGACTAGGTACATCGACATGCCAACTGTATTCATACGAAGTATACTCCAATATATGGAAACCTCGTATGGATACATAAGCTGTAAAATGCAGTAGAACCATAACTAATCTTATCCACCTAAAAATAAAAGATATCATATAATGATAAAGAATTGTCTTGATACAATATGTTGGGCGGAGACAAATCCACTACCAACAAGTAAGAAAAATACATGGAAAATAAAATAATTTTGGCGAGCGAAGCGAAGACGATCTAAGCGCAATCATCCTCGAAGAAACAGAGATGGTCACAACTAGAGCTAAAGCACCTGCGAAAGATAAGAACACACACCTGGAGAGATAACCAGGTCCTCAGAGGGACGTAACAAGACACATAATATCATGCCATATAAAATAAATAAATATTGCTCAAATAAATAAGGAATGCCTACAATAGGGTACCTAACCATACTATAGTGAAAATACAATAAAGAACAAACCTTTGACGCATGGGCCGGATCAGGAATATCAGGGATCAGGACCGTACCTCCCACTGGAGATAACCGGCAATCAGGACCGTACCTCCCACTGGAGATAACCGGCTATCAGGATCGTACCTCCCATTGGAGATAACTGGCTATCAGGACCGTACCTCCCATTGGAGATAACTGACAATCAGGGCAGTGCATATATGACCCATACATTAAGGAACTGTTCTTCCCACCCAATGCCTATTATGTTGTATCCACAACATAAATCCTCTATTAACCGCTAAGTCAAACTAAGCATGCAACCTCTATTAGCGGTTATTCCTATCGCACGACTTGTACGTACTGGTGGACAGCCAATCACGCACGTCCGTGTTCTACATGCGACACACAACCTCGTGGTATAACGTGTCAAGGCCATGAATGCAACACACAAAGGTAGTCCCTTAAATCTAGGTTTAATGTGTAAGAAAAATAATACATAGTAGGAAATATAAATGAACAGTAAGTTCTAACAGGTTATGCCATGTATCACAGTTTATTTTGCATAAAAAAAATAAATAATACATGAAATATGAGCTAAAATAAATAAACAGCGAATGGCAAGGTGTCTTGCCTGAGGTTATGTGCAAAAGAGAATAATCCAGTAGCTCGAGCAGACAAATAAACGAAGCAAGAAAAGTCAAATCCCGCAGATGACTCCGGATGCTGCAACAAACATCACGAACGAGTTTGGAATATAAGATATGCCTAGGAAATGCCTGTCCAAAAGTAAAATTCTGGAACATGGGCAAAATCATAATTTCGGTTCAAAACGATGTCTGCCGTTGGATCCGCTTTGCACCGAAATGCGTGCCAATATCTACGGTCTCTAAAGTCATCAAACTATATGTCTACAGATTTGTTTTGATGAGGCGAACCCAATGGAATGTCCAATTTTGGATTCCGGTGGGTTGTGCACAAAATCGCCAGTTGAGTGGGATTGTGGGCCCGCCAAAATGGCATCCCAGTCAACGGTCTCAGAATCGGACCAAACTTGGCATACAGGACCAGAAAAATATTTCGAGTCTAATGACGCAAGTTTCGTCGCGATTTAATGAGTGTGCACAAAATAATTGGGAAATATCGAAAAGGCCCGATACGGAAAAATTTGACGGATACGGATCAAATTCGTCGCGTACACGCAACCAACTTGAATTCCGTCAAAGCCCGCATGTCCGCAAAGTCGATACGGACCCTTCGGTACTCTCGGTTTACGACGGGGTCGCACGGTTTGTCGGGACGTACCTCATACCGGGTTTTTTTTAAGTTTATAAAAACTGATTTTTCGAGATTTTTAATTTAATTAAAACTGAAATTTATTGCAGAATAAATAAATCTATTTGAAGGGGATGCTAGAGGGTCATGTGGACTTTCTACAGGAATTTACGGATAAAAAATCGGAGTTAAAATGAGAGAGATGTCGATCGAAAAAATGGAATACCTTCTAGTTCAATTCTGTTGTTGTCGTTGTCGTCGTTGTCGTTTTCGCGGGTGAGGATGCTGTCGCGGCGCACGAGAATGGCCTGGCTCGCCGGGGAGAGGAGGAAGGAGATTAGGGGGTGAAAGGAAATTAGGGTTTTAATTTGCTAAAACTTATATATATATATATATAATATATATATATATATATATATATATATATATATATATATATATATATATATATTTTATATATATATATATATTTTTTTTGCCAAAGCACCTTGGCTGCTATGCTTGCTATGTGAAGGGGGCGCATATAGCTGCTGTTTGCTCTTCATGTGGTCGTCTCCCACATGGTGGGGCCGACCACTTGGTTATTATTATTATTATTTTTCCAAATCTTATCTACTTATATATATATATATATATATATATATATATATATATATATATATATATATATATATATATATATATATATATATATATATATATATATTTATACATGTATATATCCATAAATACTCCAAAAGTCTATTTAAAATCCAAATACCATTTAAAAGTCAACTATCCAATTATTTAATATATTTGAGCATATCTACATATATATATATATATATATATATATATATATATATATATATATATATATATATATATATATATATATATATATAAATTCAATCCTTAATAAATCAACTCAAAATAATAATAATATTTAAATAGAAAAATATGTTTATTAAATCTCCACAAAATAACTTTAATAATAATAAATTAATAAAATTGTCCCAATGAGTGCACTTACACTGCACACCCTTTGCCGGGTCCACAAAATGTACTATTTTGTAAAATATTTTTTAAATAATAAAATACCAATAATTGCACAAATAATTAAATGATTTTAAATTGCACATAAAATTCTAAAATAATTTAGAAATTATTCCAATCAACGGTCTCAGAATCGGACCAAACTTGGCATACAGGACCAGAAAAATATTTCGAGTCTAATGACGCAAGTTTCGTCGCGATTTAATGAGTGTGCACAAATTAATTGGGAAATATCGAAAAGGCCCGATACGAAAAAATTTGACGGATACGGATCAAATTCGTCGCGTACACGCAACCAACTTGAATTCCGTCAAAGCCCGCATGTCCGCAAAGTCGATACGGACCCTTCGGTACTCTCGGTTTACGACGGGGTCGCACGGTTTGTCGGGACGTACCTCATACCGAGTTTTTTTTAAGTTTATAAAAACTAATTTTTCGAGATTTTTAATTTAATTAAAACTGAAATTTATTGCAGAATAAATAAATCTATTTGAAGGGGATGCTAGAGGGTCATGTGGACTTTCTACAGGAATTTACGGATCAAAAATCGGAGTTAAAATGAGAGAGATGTCGATCGAAAAAATGGAATACCTTCTAGTTCAATTCTGTTGTTGTCGTTGTCGCCGTTGTCGTTTTCGCGGGTGAGGATGCTGTCGCGGCGCACGAGAATGGCCTGGCTCGCCGGGGGGAGGAGGAAGGAGATTAGGGGGTGAAAGGAAATTAGGGTTTTAATTTGCTAAAACTTATATATATATATATATATATATATATATATATATATATATATATTTTTTTTTTTTTTTTTTTTTTTTTTTATATATATATATATATATATTTTTTTTGCCAAAGCACCTTGGCTGCTATGCTTGCTATGTGAAGGGGGCGCATATAGCTGCTGTTTGCTCTTCATGTGGTCGTCTCCCACATGGTGGGGCCGACCACTTGGTTATTATTATTATTTTTTTTCCAAATCTTATCTACTTATATATATATATATATATATATATATATATATATATATATATATATATATATATATATATATATATATATATATATATTTATACATGTATATATCCATAAATACTCCAAAAGTCTATTTAAAATCCAAATACCATTTAAAATTCAACTATCCAATTATTTAATATATTTGAGCATATCTACATATATATATATATATATATATATATATATATATATATATATATATATATATATATATATATATATATATATATATATATATATATATAAATTCAATCCTTAATAAATCAACTCAAAATAATAATAATATTTAAATAGAAAAATATGTTTATTAAATCTCCACAAAATAACTTTAATAATAATAAATTAATAAAATTGTCCCAATGAGTGCACTTACACTGCACACCCTTTGCCGAGTCCACAAAATGTACTATTTTGTAAAATATTTTTTAAATAATAAAATACCAATAATTGCACAAATAATTAAATGATTTTAAATTGCACATAAAATTCTAAAATAATTTAGAAATTATTTTTACGTACATAAAATATGTCTACATGGCCACTTTAGTCCCACCACATGCCTGCTTGGGCTTAAATTTGGTTCGGACTCAGTTCGGGCTGAATTGGACAAACCGGGTCATCTAAAAATATATAAAATAATATTTAATTAAAATACTATAAATAAGTCAATTCACAATTTAGTCTGGTTTTCCTAGTTTGGACATTACCATGGCTAGGCTTCCCCCGGCATGGCTAGTACACTAATCAAGGCTCACTGCTACATCTTTCGTGCCAAAATTCATGGTCGTCTAGTGCTCCAAAACTCAACAATGGCTAAGGTCATTTTAAAAAAATAAATAAAACCATAAATTGTATAAATTTATTTTTAAGTCTAATAAAATAATAAAAATAATAATTAAAAAATTAGGGGTTTTACACTTGTCAGTGATATCTCATCTCCAACATGAGAACAATATGATAGTAATATCCATACTCAATCACAATAAACTATAAAGAAGATAAATGACACAATAATAATATGAAAAGAGAAATCAAAAGAAGTCTCTCTCTCTCTCTTTATATATATGTGTGTGTGTGTGTATGTGTGTGAGTATGAGTGTGTGTGTGTGTGTGTGTCAAATCTACATCAAAAGTCTAACAATCTAGCTATCAACATCAATATAAATCTTAAAATAATAACAACTGAAACTCTTAGTAGCTGGAAACAAATCCAGTAATAATAACTAAACTAGCTATGTCACTACTAATGGTGTCTCCTCTATAGGAACAACTCCTTCTGTGGCTCCTGGACGTATCCGTCATCTACTTTCGGTCCATAATATGTGGGACAAATGTCCTTGAGATCCTCTGAAAAATATTATCCAGTCAAGATCAGAGCAAAGCACAAATCTCTGAAAGCATTTCTAAATACATGGTAGAGAATATATGATAAGTAAGAGAAATAAATACATGACGAATAAGTAATCAATAGACAGGTAAAATAACTAGGATAAACATGTATACATAGTATACAAGTGGTAAGAATAGTAACATAGAGATATGGTGTGAAACAATGAGCAATATAAGTAAGAGTCCTAGTTATGTGATTTGAAATATAAGTTCGTTATGTGATCGACTTTGTATGCACACGAGCTATACTCAATTATACGTGAGATGTATAATTGGTATGCACACGAGCTATACTAAAGGTTTGATCACACAACCAACTTGTATTTCCTCTTCCCCGACTAATACTCATGGATTTGAATCATGACATGTCACGGTACAATATCATAATACACGATCTAATCATGAGTATAATGATCACACGGTCTAATAGACTAGAAAGTAACATTTCTTGACCAAGATGCATATAGTATCAATCCGTGTACCATCATGTCGAAGATCAAGTATAACATTTCTAAAACATGTTATATAGCCACTATCAAGTAAATGAAAACTAATAGAGAAATGTACTCGCCTGCAGTCCTGAGCTGTGAACACAAATCAGTATCCGAACTGGAGTCCAAGTGACCTATATATGAATTTCCATATCAATAAGAGATTTAGAATCATAAACATGCTTAACTAGTTTTAAATTAGGTTTTGAGGTCAATCAGGTAAAACTAGGTTAATACCTATTTGGTTGGTCTATATAGTCATACCAAGTCGATTCTAGGCATCAAATGCTATTTACATAGCTATCTACACTCATACATAATATCTACTAGATACTAGGATACCTATCTAGGTAAATACCCTGTAAGGGTTATCTAACCTATGTCTACATGTACATATACCTATTAATACATGTATAAGTATATTAGTATTTCCCCTGGACAAAACATGCTACCACATACCCTACTCTCTAGCGTATCACACCCTCACATACACAAGGACACTCATATTACACATGGTTCAGCTACAACCTGCACATTCAGTTTCTACTGTGCACACAATCATAAATACTAGAACATCCATTCTAAAAAATGCACATAGAAACTCAATCTGAAATTGCAACCAAACACACCGATTACTCCTCCTGGACATACTGCAGTTTGCTTCTGTTTAAACTGCTTCACTACTGTTAGAAGTTTGTTGCTACTAAATAATCCTATTCCCACTCTACAACAGATGCTCCTTACAATGGTGCTACTACACTGCTAAGCTTGCTTGCATAAGCTGCTTCCTCTTACTGTAGTTTACCTCCAAGAGACACACATATACACTCCCACAAAGACTGGTATAACCAGCACATAGGAACTATCACACATATAAAGATCCCTACCAGTTGAAGTTCCTGGCTTCATTACACTACACAAACTCTTTCTACTGCACATACACAGGTTAACAGCTCTCATAGGAGATTGTACTACTACTCCCTGCAGTCTCCTGTAGGAACTATCTAACTGTTTTTCTTATAGTCACACTTCTACTGATATACTAGGACAATGTTACCTACTTAGGAACCCCCACTGCTGTAGTTCACCGATACTGTACCCTATAGTATGAAACTATAAACCTGATGTAGCATTCTAACAGTTCTGCTGCTACAACTAGAACAATTCTCCCCATACACACATAGGTAACCTCTATACTCACCCCTCTACAGCTAACTGCTACTCATTGCAGTCAAGCACCATCTCTACATGGACACATATACACTGGTGCCATACTGCTACAGAGATTACTCTGCACCACACACATAGACAGTAATTGGACCGCAACGACCCATGTACAC
This sequence comes from Iris pallida, assembly GCA_029216955.1. Taxonomy (NCBI): domain Eukaryota; kingdom Viridiplantae; phylum Streptophyta; class Magnoliopsida; order Asparagales; family Iridaceae; genus Iris; species Iris pallida. Next base: position 4,250,369 of record JANAVB010030418.1, read on the forward strand.
ACTCTACCTCTACTAGATACACCAGATACTACCCAATCCCCATCTATGACATCACTATGGTATCTCATGATACAAACACGTATTTCATGCTAATACCAACTCATCCCATAGCTATATATATATATATATATATATATATATATATATATATATATATATACAAAATGGAAAAGGGTAAGGGACAGGGGCTCCGCCCCGCCGGCCCCCTTGTGGCCGGGTGGCTCTGGTGGCCGAGCGGCCCCCTTAGCCTGGCAGCGACGCCGGGGCTCTTTCTCTCCCTCGGTGGCCATCATCCCTCCTTTTCCCCACCCTTTTGCCACCCTAGCTGGCCGGGGTTCCCCTGGCGGGCGGCTCCCCGCCGACCGACCTATCCCCTACCTTCTTTCCCTCCCACCATCCTCTCCGTCTTCGCCGTCCCAGACGGTGCCACTGGGCGAGACGCCGGGCGGCTGGTCGTCCTCCGTCGCCGGTGGTCCCCCAAGTCATTCCACCGCCCCCCTTGTGTAATGCCTGTGGTTCGTATTACGTATTTCTGGAATACGTGTTCGTATCTATTCTTGTATTGCATGATTGGCTTGGTCTATTCCTGGTTCGGGTTGGTTGGTTCGGCTTGGCTTGGTTTTGATTGGGTTCATGATGAACCCAAGGTGAACCCCTACCTACCACCACCATTTTGTATTTATTAGCCTTCTTTATTCTCTCTCTTCATTTATCATCTTCTTCTTCCTTATTTACTTTCCTACCTACCAGAGAGAGAAGAGAGAGGTCTAGGCAAGTGCAACTTGCTTCATGGAGGAACTTCAATTTTATTACTTCATTCTCTTCCTTACTACATTCTAAAGACTTTAGTACTTGGCATTTTCACTTTCCATGGCTAGATTCTAGTAGATCTATGTTTATTTTATTTTCGGATTTCTTGGGTTTTGATCTACTCAATCTTGTTATTTCTATGTTTTGATGGTTCCATGTTGTAGAGAATTTTGTTCTACCCCATTTTGACCTATGGAAGTTCGGATTTGGGCTCCGGATGAAAGTTTTATGAAGCTTGGAAGGCATGGGTTCCTAGTGTTCTTCTCCTCGGAATTTTGGAGAAGAAGAACAGTTCCCTGGTGCATGGCTGTACTTGACCGCATGAGTATTCATGCGGCAAGTCGCCATCAGCCGCATGAGACCCTTGTACTTCTAAACCGCATGAAACTTAGTCCCAGCCGCATGAGGCTGAGTCACATACTCAGTCGCATGGGCTCATTTCCCATCAGCTGCATGAGTCTACATGGACTTAGTCGCAGGGCTGGGAAGGAACTCTTCTCGAGCCGCATATGCAACTGTTTCTCCCCCCAGCCGCATAAGCCATCGCATTGACCCATCCTCATGCGCCCTCACTTCTTCCGGGCCGTATGGGTTTTGCTATGTGAGCCGCATGGACTTGAGTTGGCCATCAGCCGCATGAAGACCCCTTTCTAATTCGAGCCGCATATGCGCTCACCTCCCTGAACCGCATAAACTCAAGCACTCGCCAGCCGCAAAGGCCCTGATCCTCGAGCCGCATGAGAACCCTAGACCCTGGCCGCATGGACTTCTGAGTCCGGGCCGCATGATCCCGATTAATTTCAGTCGCATGCGCCTTTGCATTTCCAGCCGCTGGCGCCCTTGTACTCCCAGCCGCATGCGCCCCCTCCTTTCCTGGCCGCATATGACTGAGCCGCATGACTTTCTCATGTTCCTGTGTACTATTATTTATCATTATTTGCCCATGTTTTGTAACTCCTTTATTAGATATTTTACGCCCATTTTATATCCTTACGCCTTTTGTCATGAACTTGATTTTACTTAATATGTTTGGAATGATTATTGTACTTGACATGGTATAACAAGGGACTAGCACAACATGACAGTGACCCGTAGTGGTGCACTCCTGACATGACCAACCTGACATGATAGTGGCCCGTTGTGGCGCACTCCTGACAATTACACCTGACATAATTTATCTTGAACAGCTGTTGCGACGGCTACCTGACATGACATGACCTGTATAATTACCTGGACACCGTGGGTGATTGTACTTGTACAAATAAACCAGTCCTGTCTTGCATCATGTCTAGGGAGGGAGCTCCTGAGTACCACGGTCAGGAGTACCTATTAAAATGGACTAAGGCTAATAACTGGCTTAATATATTAGTCATGAAGAGATTTCCCAGCTACAGGCAATCCCGTTACCTGGGCGCGCCTGGGATCTGTAGCCTGCCGTCGAGTAGGGCACATTTCCAGCACACTGTCATGTGTTGCACCCTTCAAGCTACTTAAGGGTACATGCGTTTCTTGGATGATGTACCCACCTGAATTCAACTCTAATCTTTCATCCTGGATAACCTGGATGGACTGCAGGACTTGTGGCTGTGGAATAATCTTACTGCATCTTGTTAGTAATTAGGCTTGTGACAACCCTAGTTAGTTAAAGTATCAAGCCGTAATTCTTGCTTGGCCGTGAAATGATTGGGTGGAGTCTAACCAGTCTAGTCTTGTCCTGATCCTGTTCCAGATTATTGAATGACCATAATACTTGTATTATTTTACCGATAAATGGTGAGAATTCCAAGTTCTGTTCAGACGAAGGGTTACAACCCCGGTCCTTGTTTGGTTTACGGGTTGTAACCTGGTTATCTGAATAGTTTCATGGTTATCTCGTCGTATATCATCCTGATGTATTTTTTTTATTTCCAGTTCTTACTTTTATTTATATCTTGTGCTGATTGCTGGTTTTAGTTCCTAAGTGAAGCTTCCTTTGTGGCACTTGCTCTTTCTGGGATCTGACCCAGCTGGTTTTGTATGGCCAGATTTCGGAGCAGCTCCAGAGGATCTACCGACCTTCCAGCCAGATGGTGGCCACTAGACGGAACCCTGGCAACGAGTGGGTTTATTTTTGATCTCCCATTTTATTGTAAAAATATTCTTTTGAGGCGTTTAGCCGACGAGCACCTGTTTAGCTCGATTGTATTTACTTACTGTCTGCCTACGGGCTGTAACATGATTGACAGATCCTAGGGTTGATCATGTATGACTAAACTCTTGCTAGTCCTGACATTTTGTAATGACTAGCTTCATGATCAGCTGAATATGTAATGTTTGGAACGCCTTACTATTGTATATTTAATGATCATACATCTTGTAACTCTTACTTACTTACTTGTGATTGAGACAATAGGCTTGTTCATGACCTTAAGAGACTGTTGGCTTGTAGTAAACCCTCATGTATCTAGACAGCCGTGATCGTATAGCGAGATGGAATCCATTTCAATATACGTAGCTGGCTATGTCTGCCCCCGCTCTCCAGTATTCTGGTTCTGGGGCGTGACATAGTTTAAGTGGTGGCCCATGCAGGTCTTGTAAATCAAGATATGTAAGGGTTTACCGAATAGATGTCTCAATCAGTATTCGTCCTTGATCTCTGCTCATATCTTCTGAATCCCTGGATTCTTGTCCTGATCATGTGCTTGTATCGTTGATCTGTCCTGGTCCTTCCTTATTGTTCCCTATGTCGTTTTCTTCAGCGGCATTGTTCCTAGACCTGCCGGCCAGCAAGGCGGAGCACCTCCCGCGGACCAGCAGCAACCCGGAGATCAAGCCCAGCATTCAGGAGTAGCCTCCAGAGTCGTGCCTTCTGGCGGAGAGCTACCAGTTCAGCCAGTTCAGCCTGCCGAACCTGATGATGGCACATTAGTAGGACTCGTCAGGACCTTGATAGCTTCTCAAGATCGTCGTGGAGATGCCTTGCAACAGGCAGTGACGGATGCTTTGACCAGAGGAGGTCATCAGGGTAACAGCGCGGCCAACAGCTTCAAGCGCTTGAACCCTCCATTCTTCGATGGTAGTGAAGATGCTATTGCGGCAGATGCATGGCTTCAGGACACAGAGGTGGTTCTAGAAGCAGCCAGGACTCCAGAGAACGAGAAGGTGGCAGTTGTGCGCCTGCAGTTGTTAGATCTTGCCCGCAGCTGGTGGGCAGCTCAGGCCGTTGGATTAGCAGCACCTATTGCTTGGGCGGTGTTCAGAGAGAGATTCCAGACCAAGTATTTCGATGCCGTGGCTCGGTATGATCTACAGACGAGGTTTACCAATCTGAAGCAAGGAGGCAGGACGGTCGATGGATATGCGGCCGAATTTTCGAGACTCAGTCGATTTGCTCCCACCTTGGTGGCAACCGAGTATGATAGAGCCCAGCGATTTCAGCAGGGCCTTCACCTAGAGATCTTGTTGGCAGTTGAACAGTTTGAGCATCAGACTTTTGATGCAGTCTTGAGAGCAGCTAGGAGGCATGAGTATACCTCCCAGAGGATCGTGGATAGGGCCGGGGGTCGAAAGAGATCTCACGGCCAGATGAATCAGTCTTCAGCACCAGCCCCGGCAGCCAGGGCTTTGACTATTGGAGCTCCGAGGCGGGCGGCCTCAGTAACGTCGGTTCAGCATTCCACTCCGACGTACCCTCAGCAGCAGAAGCAGAAGCAGTCTTCCGCAGTGGGATGTTCTCATTGTGGGAAGCCAGGCCATGTAGTGGCAGAGTGTCGCAGGGCACAGGGATTGTGTCTGGCTTGTGGAGCACCAGACCATAGGGTTGGATCCTGCCCGAATAGGGGTGGTTCATCATCGTCCAACCTTTCTAGCTCTTCGGTGAGAGGACCAACACCGGTCCAGCAGCAACAACAGTACCCATTGCCGAGGCCTTTGCCGCCTCAGTCCCAGATGTTCCAGCAGCAGAACCCCCAGCAGCATATTCAAGCCCAAGCCTTGAGTCAGAGCAGGCAGCGAGAATTTCAGTAGAGGGGACCAGCACCCCGAGGGCACGGTCAGGCTATGGTGATGACCGCAGAGGAAGGATTGGCACCAGGAGAGGTGGTGGCAGGTACTATTCTCGTCAACTCCTTTCCAGCTTCAACTTTATTTGATTCTGGTGCATCGCATTCTTTTATGTCTGCACGATTCGCGACACGGGTAGGATTGGAGCCCGAGTCATTATCAGTAAGGCTCAATATACTCACTAGTAACGGACTTGTGGGAGTAGATAGAGTGTTTTCCTCGTGTCGGATCGTAGTTAGCGATAGAGAGTTCCCCGCTAGATTGATAGAATTTCCAATGGCCGATTATGATGTGGTCTTAGGGATGGATTGGTTGAGGAACCAGTATGCTAGGATAGACTGCCACATTGGCAGGGTTGTTTTTAGCATTCCAGGCGAGCCAGAGTTTTTCTTTTCCCGAGGTGAAGTTGAGCCTTCTCCTCCGATATTGCGGATGGCAGTAGCAGCAGTTCAGTTGCCCAGGATAGTGGATGAGTTCCCAGATATTTTCCCAGAAGAGCTTCCAGGTATGCCTCCGGAGCGGGAGATCGAGTTCACTATAGACTTAATTCTCGGGACAGCTCCAGTATCAGAGAGAGTCTACAGGATGGCGCCGTCAGAGTTAGAGATATTGTACAAGATGATTGAAGAACTTCGAGCCAAGGGATTCATTCGTGCTAGTAGATCGCCTTGGGGAGCCCCGATGCTTCTTGTGAAAAAGAAGGATGGTACGTCCAGGTTATGTATTGATTATCGTACCTTGAATTCAGTGACAATCAAGAACAGATACCCTCTTTCGAGGATAGATGACTTGTTTGATCAACTCAAGGGGGCTTTAGTATTCTCGAAGATTGATTTGCGCTCAGGTTATCATCAGATCAGAGTCAGAAAGCAGGACATCCCGAAGACAGCTTTTAGATCGAGGTATGGGCATTGGGAGTTCCTTGTTATGCCTTTTGGAGCAACCAATGCGCCGGCAGTATTCATGGACCTCATGAATCGCATCTTCATGCCTTACTTAGATCAGTTTGTGATCATGTTCTTGGATGACATCCTGGTCTACAGCAAGAGTGAGGCGGAGCATGAGCAACATCTCAGAGTTGTTCTTCAGATCCTCAGAGAGCACCAGTTATATGCCAAGTTCAGTAAATGCGAGTTCTGGCTCGATCGTATTTCGTACTTGGGTCATAACATCACCAGAGGAGGAGTGGAAGTGGATCCCCAGAAGATTGTGGCTATTGAGTCATGGCCAGTGTCCAGCACAGTTGCAGAGGTTCATAGTTTTCTTGGATTGGCCGGCTACTACCGGCAGTTTGTTTCGGATTTTGCTCGAATTTCAGCGCCATTGACGCAGTTGACCCGCAAGGATGCGCAGTTTGCTTGGACATCAGAGTGTCAGAGTTCTTTTGAGCAGTTGAAGCGAGGCCTAATAACAGCTCCTATTCTCACGCTTCCAGATGGGACTGGAGGATTCTCAGTGTACTGTGATGCTTCAGGCAGAGGTTTAGGATGTGTTTTGATGCAGCATGGGAAGGTAATAGCTTATACGTGACGACAACTTCGTGATCATGAGAGAAATTACCCAACCCATGACTTGGAGCTGGCAGCAGTAGTGTTTGCACTTAAGTTATGGAGGCACTACTTGTATGGAGACAGGGTGGAGATTTTCACCGACTACAAGAGCCTGAAGTATGTTTTCACCCAGAAAGATCTTAACATGCGTCAGAGGAGATGGCTGGAGCTTCTTGTAGATTATGATGTCAATTTGCAGTATCATCCTGGGAAGGCCAATATTATTGCAGATGCTTTGAGCAGGAGAGCCGGAGTTTATTTCCTAACAACGCAACCAGAGCTGTTAGCAGATCTTCAGAAGATGGGTATAGAAGTTGTTCTCCCTTCTAGTGTAGCATTGATGGCCAGCATACAAGTTCAGTCTACTATAGTCGAAAGGATCCGGATGGCGCAGTCAGTAGATTCCAAGCTTCAGCGACTGAGAGCAGAGTACGAGGCAGATCAAAGACCAGAGCTATGCATTCATGAGGACGGTACACTTCGACATGGGAAGCGTCTTTGTGTACCCAGTAGAGATATCAGGCAGGAGATCATGTCAGAGGCACACAGTTCTCAGTATTCCATCCATCCTGGCAGTACGAAGATGTACCGTGATATCCGGCAGCATTTTTGGTGGAATGGCATGAAGCGGAAGATAGCTCGGTTTGTCTCTCGGTGTTTGGTTTGCCAACAAGTCAAGGCTGAACATCAGAGACCGGCTGGACTTCTTCAGCCCTTGCCGATTCCAGAATGGAAGTGGGAGCATGTGACCATAGATTTTGTGACTAGACTACCTAGATCCCCAGCTGGTAGAGATGCTATCTGGGTTATAGTTGATTGGCTCACGAAAGTGGCTCACTTTCTTCCCTTCAGAGTTGGTTAGTCGACGGCTCAGCTAGCGAAGATGTACCTCAGGCAGATTGTCAGATTGTACGGTGTGCCAGTCAGTATTACCTCGGACCGAGATTCTAGATTTACGTCACACTTTTGGCGTAGTTTGCAAGAGAGTTTGGGGACTCGTCTCCAGTTCAGTTCAGCATATCACCCGCAGACAGATGGCCAGTCGGAGCGCACGATCCAGACTCTTGAAGATATGTTGCGATCCTGCACACTTGACTTCGGTGGTTCATGGGAAGATCACTTACACCTGGTAGAATTCTCGTATAATAACAGTTTCCAGGCCAGTATCCAGATGGCACCATTCGAGGCACTGTATGGTAGGAAGTGCAGATCCCCGCTAGCCTGGGATGATGTTGGAGAGAGGCAGATGCTCGGTCTAGAAATGATTGCCCAGACAGTTGAAGTGGTCAGACGAGTCAGAGATCACCTTCGAGTTGCTCAAGATCTCCAGCGCCATTGGGCCGATTCTCATCGGCATCCTCTCGAGTTTTCGGTCGGCGATCATGTATTCCTGAGGATTTTGCCTAACCGTGGCGTCATTCGTTTTGGCGTCCGGGGAAAGCTTAGTCCTAGGTATATAGGACCGTTCAACATTCTGGAGCGAGTAGGAGATGTATCCCATCGTCTTGCTCTTCCACCGTCGCTAAGCGAGGTGCATGACGTGTTCCATGTATCCCAATTACGATGGTATATCCCGGACCCGAGCCATATCCTGGATCATTCGAAATTGGTTGTTGGTACCAACCTTTCGTATGAGGAGAGGCCCGTATCTATATTGGACCGAAGAGAGAAGATCCTCAAGAACAAGACTATCAAGTTAGTCCGAGTTGCTTGGGGTCATCACTCTTTGGATGAGTCAACGTGGGAGCGTGAGGATGATATCCGATCACGATATCCCGACTTGTTTGACTCGTGAGGTATAATGTCTTCTTATGCCTCATACCTTCGATTCCTTGCTTGCATGATTGATTGTCTGCCTAGTTATAGCTTGCATGTGATTAATGTAGCTTGCCATTGCTCCTCTAGCCTCTTGATTAAATTTTGAGGATAGAATTCTTTCAAGGTGGGTAGAGTTGTAATGCCTGTGGTTCGTATTACGTATTTCTGGAATACGTGTCCGTATCTATTCTTGTATTGCATGATTGGCTTGGTCTATTCCTGGTTCGGGTTGGTTGGTTCGGCTTGGCTTGGTTTTGATTGGGTTCATGATGAACCCAAGGTGAACCCCTATCTACCACCACCATTTTGTATTTATTAGCCCTCTTTATTCTCTCTCTTCATTTATCATCTTCTTCTTCCTCATTTACTTCCCTACCTACCAGAGAGAGAAGAGAGAGGTCTAGGCAAGTGCAACTTACTTCATGGAGGAACTCCAATTTTATTACTTCATTCTCTTCCTTACTACATTCTAAAGCACTTTAGTACTTGGCATTTTCACTTTCCATGGCAAGATTCTAGTAGATCTATGTTTATTTTATTTTCGGATTTCTTGGGTTTTGATCTACTCAATCTTGTTATTTCTATGTTTTGATGGTTCCATGTTGTAGAGAATTTTGTTCTACCCCAATTTGACCTATGGAAGTTCGGATTTGGGCTCCGGATGAAAGTTTTATGAAGCTTGGAAGGCATGGGTTCCTAGTGTTTTTCTCCTCGGAATTTTGGAGAAGAAGAACAGTTCCCTGACACATGGCTGTACTTAACCGCATGAGTATTCATGCGGCAAGTCGCCATCAGCCGCATGAGACCCTTGTACTTCTAAACCGCATGAAACTTAGTCCCAGCCGCATGAGGCTGAGTCTCATACTCAGCCGCATGGGCTCATTTCCCATCAGCTGCATGAGTCTGCATGGACTTAGTCGCAGGGCTGGGAACGAACTCTTCTCGAGCCGCATATGCAACTGTTTCTCCCTCCAGCCGCATAAGCCATCGCATTGACCCAGCCTCATGCGCCCTCACTTCTTCCGGGCCACATGGGTTTTGCTATGTGAGCCGCATAGACTTGAGTTGGCCATCAGCCGCATGAAGACCCCTTTCTAATTTGAGCCGCATATGCGCTCACCTCCCTGAACCGCATAAACTCAAGCACTCGCCAGCCGCATAGGCCCTGATCCCCGAGCCGCATGAGAACCTTAGACCCTGGCCGCATGGACTTCTGAGTCCGGGCCGCATGATCCCGATTAATTTCAGCCGCATGCGCCTTTGCATTTCCAGCCGCTGGCGCCCTTGTACTCCCAGCCGCATGCGCCCCCTCCTTTCCTGGCCGCATATGACTGAGCCGCATGACTTTCTCATGTTCCTGTGTACTATTATTTATCATTATTTGCCCATGCTTTGTAACTCCTTTATTAGATATTTTACGCCCATTTTATATCCTTACGCCTTTTGTCATGAACTTGATTTTACTTAATATGTTTGGAATGATTATTGTACTTGACATGGTATAACAAGGGACTAGCACAACATGACAGTGACCCGTAGTGGTGCACTCCTGACATGACCAACCTGACATGATAGTGGCCTGTCGTGGCGCACTCCTGACAATTACATCTGACATGATTTTTCTTGAACAGCTGTTGCAACGGCTACCTGACATGACATGACCTGTATAATTACCTGGACACCCTGGGCGATTGTGCTTGTACAAATAAACCAGTCCTGTCTTGCATCATGTCTAGGGAGGGAGCTCCTGAGTACCACGGTCAGGAGTACCTATTAAAATGGACTAAGGCTAATAACTAGCTTAATATATTAGTCATGAAGAGATTTCCCAGCTACAGGCAATCCCGTTACCTGGGCGTGCCTGGGATCTGTAGCCTGCCGTCGAGTAGGGCACATTTCCAGCACACTGTCATGTGTCGCACCCTTCAAGCTACTTAAGGGTACATGCGTTTCCTGGACGATGTACCCACCTGAATTCAACCCTAATCTTTCGTCCTGGGTAACCTGGATGGACTGCAGGGCTTGTGGCTGTGGAATAATCTCACTGCATCTTGTTAGTAATTAGGCTTGTGACAACCCTAGTTAGTTAAAGTATCAAGCCGTAATTCTTGCTTGGCCGTGAAATGATTGGGTGGAGTCTAACCAGTCTAGTCTTGCCCTGATCCTGTTCCAGATTATTGAATGACCAGAATGCTTGTATTATTTTACCGATAAATGGTAAGAATTCCAAGTTCTGTTCAGACGAAGGGTTACAACCCCGGTCCTTGTTTGGTTTACGGGTTGTAACCTGGTTATCTGAATAGTTCCATGGTTATCTCGTCGTATATCATCCTGATGTATTTTCTTTATTTCCAGTTCTTACTTTTATTTATATCTTGTGCTGATTGCTGGTTTTAGTTCCTAAGTGATGCTTCCTTTGTGGCACTTGCTCTTTCTGGGATCTGACCCAGCTGGTTTTGTATGGCCAGATTTCGGAGCAGCTCCAGAGGATCTACCGACCTTCCAGCCAGATGGTGGCCACTAGAAGGAATCCTGGCAACGAGTGGGTTTATTTTTGACCTCCCACTTTATTGTAAAAATATTCTTTTGAGGCGTTTAGCCGACGAGCACCTGTTTAGCTCGATTGTATTTACTTACTGTCTGCCTACGGGCTGTAACATGATTGACAGATCCTAGGGTTGATCATGTATGACTAAACTCTTGCTAGTCCTGACATTTTGTAATGACTAGCTTCATGATCAGCTGAATATGTAATGTTTGGGACGCCTTACTATTGTATATTTAATGATCATACATCTTGTAACTCTTACTTACTTACTTGTGATTGAGACAATAGGCTTGTTCATGACCTTAAGAGACTGTTGGCTTGTAGTAAACCCTCATGTATCTAGACAGCCGTGACCGTATAGCGAGATGGAATCCATTTCAATATACGTAGCTGGCTATGTCTGCCCCCGCTCTCCAGTATTCTGGTTCTGGGGTGTGACACCTTGGCCCTCCGCCAGGTCGGAGTCGCGCCTCGCCGGACGCGCCCCTCTTTCCGGCCTCTCTCCCTCTCGCGGCTTCGCTTTTGCGGCCGGCGTCTCCTCCCCTCGCCGCACCCCTTGCCGCGACTCCTCCCGCGGTGGCGACCCCCCCGGGTTTCCCTCTCTTCCGGCGGCTCCAGCTCCCGGCGGTTCTGATGCGTCTCCCGCCTCCGCCCGTCCTGCAACGCCGGCTTCTCAGGGGTCCGAGACCCCCCTCGTGGGCGACGGTGGCCGCATCGCAGCCCCCCGCGCTGTGGCCCTCGGCTAGCTTCTCCTCCGTCCAGACGTCCTCCTCGGCGTCGGCCGACGGACCCGCGGCGCTCTTCTCCGCCGCCCTCGCGCGATGGCCTTTGGCGCATTCATCCTCCGCCGTGGCGCTGTCCTCGTCGTCCGCGACGAGTTTCTACCCCGCTCTGGTGCCCTCCTCGACGACTACGGCGTCGTCGACCCCGCCGTCCGCCCACCGATACGCACTCCGGAGTCTCTCCTAGCGGGCCAGCGGTCGAGCCCCAGCTCCCGTATCCTCCTCACTTCTCCGGCCTCCTCCGCCGGAGTCTCCTCCGGGTAGTCATGCTCCCCTCCTCCGGGCCGGCGCTCTTCTCCGGCGCTAGGCAGCTCCCTCCGACTGGCGGGCTTGCCTCGGCCCTTGCTGAGGCGGATCCGGCGCACCGTCTTCCCTAAGCCCCTGCTTCTTTATCCTCCGTCGGCGTCCCAACGCCCGCGAGCCGGAGCTTTTTTCCTCCCCTCCGGGCTGGCTCTCTCCACCGATGTCCCATCTCCCGGCCACCCTTTCCGGCCTCTAGCACCGGCCCCGCCTGGTTCCCGGCTGGGAGCCCAACCCCCCCGCCCCGGGCACAGTGCCCCACTCGCGCAGCGCTCCCCCTCGGGACTAGCGCCCCATCGGGCAGCGCACACGCCACCCCCCTTGGGCCCAGCGCCCACCCACGTGACTCTTTGACTTTCAAAATTTGTTTTTCAAATTTTGAATCTCCTGAATGCCAAAAAAAAAACTTTTAGGGCCGCGTGCCCTTTCCTCTTTGGGCAGCCAGTGTGCCAGCACGCTTCCCAATGCGCGTTTCACCCCCTCGGGTTTCGTGCGACGGTTCGAAATCGGGTTTCAAATTTCAAATTTCTGTTTAGTTCGATGTATTCTGTTACTACCTAGTTTTAGGAGCCGTTTTGTGTCTTGTTGGCTCCACAACTGCTGTAATGATCTGTAAGAGCCACCTTTACCTTTCAATAATAATCCTCCTTTTGCTTAAATATATATATATATATATATATATAAATATATATATATATATATATATATATATATATATATATATATATATATATATATATATATATATATAACTTTTTTCATCATGTTCCTCTCCTTCCCCGCCTCCTATCAGTCCCTCCCCCCGCATGGAGTGCTGCTCGCCGCCTCTATCCGACCGAGAGTCCCACCGTCCCCCGCTCCTCCCTTCCAATGTCTCCCTCGTGCTCCCCTACGGATCGCCCCCTTGGTCCCTCCTCCGAGGAGACCCTTTACTGCCGGATAATGGCCGCGTTGAGGTCACGCCGCAGGCCCCCCTGCCAGCCACGATGTACTCCGCGCCGCCACCCTCCGCCCTCCGACGGGTCATGCACCCGCCCGTCCGTTCTAGGACCCCCTTCCTCGACTGGTCTGTGGTGCAGCTGTCACTCGTTGGGCGAAGCTTCGCTGTGGTGGATCCCCCCACTTCCATCGTCTCGGCGGCGGCCTCCGCTCCGGCCGTCCAGTCCATGACCTCGCTGCGGTCTCGTGCCGGTGTCTCGGGACCCCCGCCGCCTGCACGGCTGTCGGCCAGCTGGTTTCCCGCTTCTCCCCACCACCGTTTCAAATTTCAAATCTACTTCTTCCGTCCTCGGGCCCTGTGGAGCACAGGCCTTGCGACCCCATCCCCTCTTCCAGGACATGCGCCCATGTTTAGGGACATACGCTTATGTTGTCCATAGCGGAGCCTAGCCTCCCCTATGAGCCCGTCCTGCCGACAGGTCATGCACCTTCCGGGGCCACATTTGCGCCCACTCCCCCTGGGTCAGGACCCCGCTCTCCTCCTCCTTGGTCATATCCCTGTGGAGCTAAGGCCTTGCGCCCCCCTCCCCTCTTCCGGGGAATGCGTCCAAGTTGAGGGACATGCGCCCGTGCTGCCTTTAGCAGAGCTAAGCCTCCCCTATGCGCCTGTCCTGCCGCCAGGTCATGCGCCTTCTAGGGATTTATATGCGCCTCCCCCTTGGTCAGGGCCCCGCCCTCCTCCCCTTCATGACAGACCTGTCGATGAGTCATGCGTAGCTGGGGGCCGCCTATGCGCCCGACCCACCCCCCCTATGCGCCAGCTGCTCGTTCGGGTTCGGTGCATGCGCCCGACCTTCACTCTTATGCGCCCGCAGGCCCCTCAGGGAGCTTGGCGTCCTGTTCCTTTGTCGTAGCGGGCCTCATGACCCCGCCGGCGGGTGTATGCACCGCATGTAGGAGGCCAGGTCGGCCAGCAGAATCACACTCTATGGCCGCTATCGTCGCTCCTCCTCCATGTTCTCCAAAGCCAACCTCTTCCACATGTGCCCCCCTGCACGGCAGGCCAACTACCTTGATGTTATTCCCCTTCTCACAGTCGGGTCAGCGCCCGGAGGCATTCAATCTTCCCTCCAGGCCCGTCCATCCTTCGCAGTTCCTCCTCCAGCGCTACAGTCATCTGAGCTCCAGGGCCCCCGCCTCAGTCCTCGGACATCGTCAAGTCCCCTACCCCTCATGTCAGCCCTACCTCCTTCCTTCCCCGAGTGCTTCAGCCCCCTCCGGGTCCACCCCCGCTGTCTCATACGCTGATCTGGTGAGACAAGATCGTGCTGCCCTGAACCTCCCGATCCTTCCCGACGTCCCGCTCCCGATCATTGAATATCCCCCAACTCCAGTAGGACAACCGTTATCCAACCCCTTCTCCGAAGCTGATCTTACCGCCCTACACCAGAGGTTCTCCTTCACCTTTGTGCTCCAATTCTCTTCGGGGTGCCCCAAACTCGCAATAGTCCAAGAGGCCATTACTAAATGGCACTTCAAATCGGCATACAGGGTAGCACCCCTGGATCCCAAAAACATTCTGCTTCATCTCTCGTCGGTTGAGGACCAACGGATCGCCCTCACCCATGGTACCAGCAAGGTAGACTCCAAAACCATGACAGTTTTCAGATGGTCTCAGACCCTCAATCCCAAAGAGGACTCGTCCATCGTGGCAGCCTGGGTTACCCTCCCCAACACCTCTGATCTGCTTCATCCTAGCGGCGCTCAAAAGAATCGTAAACTCTTTTGGCACATTTGTGGCCATGGCAGAGGAAACCAGGAATCTTACCAGAGCCAACAACGCTAAAATTTGCATAGAACTAGACATCTCCACAGATCTTCCCAAATCTATCAACATTGAGTTAGGGAGCCATACCCATATCCAACCTCTCATATACGATAACAACGTCCTCTTTTGCAATCACTGCCACATCAAAGGACACCTCACCGAGTTCTGCTATAAAACTCACCCGGAGTTGAAACAAAAAGAAACAACTTGCCCCTAAGGATCCCCCCACAGAAGCAACAGGAGGAGTTGCACCACGCCAACCCACCACAAACTCATATCTCAGATTCGATGATAGTTCAGACATGACCCAGGCTACCACCTCCCCTCCTACTTAACAAGGCAACCTTATCTCCCTAAAACCCATTTCGATACCAACCACTAATAGATTCGAAGCTCTGAGTTTGGAAACCACTATTCACAATAAAGAGGCACCAGGGAACCCACCCATCATCACAACACAATCGCCCAGGAACACAGAAGAAGGCACAAAGAGTACCACAACATCCAGTAACTCACGAAAAACCACAAAACAAACACCCATCACTAAGGTCCCCAGTCCAGAGGGGGGAACCCAAGATATGATACTCACAGCTCTGGAGATCAAAATCCCCTACTCGTCATACCCTGAAGACTACAGCAGGGTCATTTCGCCCCCCTTAGATTGTAAGGTCACAGAAAGTAGAGGCTCGCCGAGGAAGCCGGTTTCTTGGACCACAACAACCCCATATCAGCGTTAGCTGAATCCGAAGGATCCGAAGAAGTTACCGACGCCAACCTGACAGAAGACACCGGGACCAGCTCCTCTGTCCCCCTAGAGGGTCCGCCATACCTACCTTAAGATAGCAACGACACCCCCAACAAATCTCACAAGAAGAAGAAGAAAAAGAACAACCAAGAACAGCAATCGGCAAGGACCACCAGGTCCGCAGCCAAGCTCCACAACCCCAATCCCCTCCCCCTCCTCCTCCCAAATGCTTAACATCCTTTCATGGAACGTGAGAGGGCTAGCTAACAAACCGACACTGAATAGAATCATCAGCCTTACGAAAATCCATCGAATCGACATCTTAGTGGTCGTTGAACCCAAAATTCCTCAGAAGAGACTCAAAGGCATCCAGCTCCAACTCGGATTCCAGGCTGGGGTGGCCGGATGCCACGACATCTGGATTTTCTTCGCCGCTGGAATCAAGTTTGGCCTTGTCTAGGACTCGAGACAGGCTCTCTCCTACTGGGTGGAACACCCGGTGCTTTGGTCCCGTTCTCTCCTTTCGTCTGTCCACGGCAGCTGTGACATTATCGAGCGCAGGCTCCTCTGGGACCACCTGTTAGCCCTTATTTTTTGATCATGTCAAAGGAGAAGAAATAAGTTTAAGTCAGCACATAATATGCTAGTATTATGTGTTTATTAGTGATACATGCATCTATTGTATATATTAAACTTAAAGGATTTGCTATAATCAAAAATGGGGAAATTGTATTTATTTTTTTCTCTCATTCGAGTTTCTAAAAGTTATCTTGCCAAATATATATTTAATTATCCTTATTTGATTGAGTTTAAAATTACTTTTGGCATTTCTTATTGAGAGTTTATCTCAAAGTTCATGACTATCTATATTTAGACTGATCATACTTTGCGGGGGAGCATTCAAGTCGACTGGATTTCTCCTTCTCAAGTATTTTGTCTTCATTACCTTCATGTTTATATAATGGATATACATAAATCATGTTAAGGTAATTGAATTCAAATGTATGAACTTTGGTATCGATTTTGTATAGATTCTAGTATACTTGTTTTGATTCCTTTTCGATGATTATACTCTTTATGGAATTGATTCACTAATTTGTATGGACAAATTATGAATCATATTTTTTTGTGATCATTGTTAAAAGTCTGATTATATTTTTGATTCTTTTATATATACTAGATCTGCAAATTTCTATTCCTCATGATTTATTTATGACTAATGATTGATTCCTACTATATTGATATTTTTTTTGGTCAAATGACATTCAAAACATAAATCATTTTTGGATTTCTAGTTGGTAAACTATGTATTGATTGTTTTTAATGTTTTTAAGTTCAACCAACCATGTTGTATTTTGATAAGTTTTTCTACTTTAGTTATGCAATTTTCTAAACTTGTCGTTATACTGTTCTCCTAATCCTTCATCATGATTTGCTTTCCTCATTTCCTTATGCTTGAGTTCATTTTCGCTCTAATTACGGGGGAGCTTATTTTTTGATCATGTCAAAGGGGAAGAAATAAGTTTAAGTCAGCACACAATATTCTAGTATTATGTATTTATTAGTGATACATGCATCTATTGTATATATATTAAACTTAAAGGATTTGCCATAATCAAAAAGGGGGAGATTGTTAGCCCAATGATTATATCATGTTTTTGAATATGGCTAATCAATTAAGTTTAACATATCGACGTCACTAATATTCATGTAATCACTATCATGTTGCTACTTAAACTTAGCATTGTCCTAATATTAGCATTGTCCTAATGTTCTATATCAATATTGCTATGCTTG
This sequence comes from Iris pallida, assembly GCA_029216955.1. NCBI lineage: Eukaryota > Viridiplantae > Streptophyta > Magnoliopsida > Asparagales > Iridaceae > Iris > Iris pallida. The sequence continues at coordinate 4,267,527 of JANAVB010030418.1, forward strand.
TATCATATTGTTTTGTTTGTCTAACATGTATTTGTAGACATGCAATAAGCATGATCAAGCTTTGTCAAACCAGGACATATGCAATGGAGAATTAATGATGGGCCAAAGACGGCGTCATACAAGAAAATTTCTCTGAACTGCCTAACGACCTATCCGGGGCATCGCATCGGGGGTTCCGCTGTCAAGTGAAAAAGACGTCTTCAAGTCTGCTCAAATATTTGAAGAAAGGCGTCATCAAAGGGCTCTTGGTTTTCCTATTTTCATCAATGTATTTTTCATATTTATTGAGTCTAGGAATACGATGTACACTGCATCGTACTGGCAAATAGGCTACCCAAGAAACGTTTTCAAAATACCCTTTTATTTTGAAAACAAGCCCACTTACAAAAGTCCAAACTACTTCCTAACTGTTTGACTTTTCAAAAAGCCCAAAACTAATTTGCAAAAACCCTGATAGAACTCCAACAGAACTCGGCTAGAGTTCGGCCCGAATTCGGCCAGAGTTTGGTTAGTGAACGTTGCCTTTTGAACTTGGTCTTCCTGCAGTTACGGATCCCAACGAGATTTTCTCATAGAGTTCTGTCCGAATTCTGCCCGAATTCTGTCAGAATTCTGCCTTTGGAAAAACTATAAATAGAGAAGGATTTCGATCATTTCAACTCACTCATTCACTTTCAATCTTCTCTCTATCTAAAGCTTTCAGTCTTCCAAAGAGTTTTCTTGAGCTTTAAATTTTAGATCCCAAGCTAATTATAATCCTCTAGTCGATTTGCTAGTGCGGTACGGTCTAGAAGTTTCTGAGTGATTGTAATCAAAAGGCTTGATTGAAGAATACCTCTTCACAATTGAAGTTGGATGAGTTCTTCATATCAAAGCTCGCGTTGTAGAAGTTGCAAGGACTTCGTAAGAAAACTTGCGGTTTTGCCAATAGTGGATCAACTGGTAGCAAGAGTTCTACCGACTGGATTAGTCCTCAACAGAGGGAAACCAGTATACATCGCTGTCTTTGCGTTTGCTTTCTTATCTCCGCCTTTACATTATTTAGTTGTGATTATTATTCTGTGATCTTGCTGTTAACAATTTTTAATTAGCATATTTCTGCTGCCAACTCTATTCACCCCCCCTCTAAAGTATTGTGCTTTACGATTTTGTTCCTACACCACCTTCTTACCTCCCACCTCCCCTTCAGCAACCTTTCGTGGATCTGCCTTGGAGACTTCAACTCGATTTCTTGCAGCTCCGAGAAGTCTGGAGGCCGGCCACCCCCGCTCCCGGCCATGGAAGACTTCAACAACTTCATGTTCAACGCCCAACTTCATCCCATCCTATTCTCCGGCAATACTTTCACCTGGTGCAACATACAGGACGGAGCCAGGCGGCAGTACTCTCGTCTGGATCGTATTCTGATCAATGGCCTTTGGTCTGATATGGGCATCGTATCCAACCTCTCCCACCTTAACTCCATAGAATCGGATCATTCCCCTCTCCTAGTCGAGATCAGAAGTAATTTCCGTCGCATCAAAAAACCTTTCAGATTCTTAGATTTCTGGAGACACCACCCCCTATTCCAATCAGTTGTGACAGTGGCTTGGAGCTCCGTTGAGGAGTTGGACCCCATGGTTAGAGTTGCAGCCAAACTTCGAGCTACTAGCAAGGCACTTTTTCTTGGATCAAGGCCGCCTACGGCAACATCTTTCAGGCTATCAGAACCGCGGAGGATAACGTGACTAGAGCGAAAACTCAGGTTGCCTCAGACAACACTACGGAGGTACGGGCATCACTCAATCTTGCCAGAGCTATTCTCAAGTCATGCCTCAAGGTCGATACTGAATTCTGGAATTAAAAAGCTAGACAAGCCTAGGACCTTGAGGGGGACAGCAACTCTGGTTTTTTCTACGCTTATGTCAAGGGTCGTAGACAACAGCTCAACCTTCACCGTATCTCGGACGATAACGCTATTCAGCTTCAGGACCAGAAGAGCATTCAGGAGGCCACGGCACAATTCTACTCGTCCCTCTTCGCTAAAGAGGTGATTACCTAGGATGAGGACTTTTTCTTCGAGATCCACAACATCATCATCGAAAGCGAGAACGAGTTGCATATTATCACTCCCTCCGCGGAAGAGGTCAAGTCTACGGTTTGGGCTCTTGACGCTCACAGTGCTCCCGGGCCGGACGGGTTCTCTGGGGTTTTCTTTAGATCTTGTTGGGACATCATCGCTCCAGATTTGCTCGAAGCCGCCACTGCTTTCTTCCAAGGGGCGAGATACCCGAAATATATATCGAGAGCTAACCTCATCCTCATTCCCAAAAAGACAATCCGGAGACCTTCAGAACTTTCGGTCCATAAGCTTATGTAACTTCACCAACAAGATCATCTCTAAGATCATCGCCAATCGTATGTCCGACCTCCTGCCCAAGATCATCTCTATAGAGCAGAGCAGTTTTGTCAAAGGGCGGAACATCATCGACAACATCCTCCTTGCTCAAGAAATGGTCACCTGCATGAAATCCCCCACAAGAGGAGGTAACATCGCCATCAAACTTGACATGAAGAAAGCTTACGATCGCCTGGACTGGCAATTCATGATCTGGGTGATCAGAGCCTTTGGTTTCAAAGAACCTTGGATCGATATCATCTACAGATCAGTTAGTAACTCCTGGTTCTCCACTGTCATCAAGGGTCAAGCAGAAGGCTCCTTTTCTTCTAGTCGTGGCGTGCGCCAGGGAGACCCTCTATCTGCCACTGTCTTCATCATCGCTGTCGAAGCCCTCAGCAAAAATCTCAAAAGCATGATCAACAACCCTCAATTCTACCACTTCCACACCAGCACTGGTTGCCCGATCATCACTCACCTCGCATACGCTGATGACGTCCTTATTTTTTCTTTAGACGACATCGAATCCATTGAGGTTGTCCACAGAACGCTAGAGAGATACGCCTCATGCTTGGGTCAACGCATCAATAACAACAAAAGTATTATCTATACCCACCATAAAGCGGACAAGAACCACTCAACTAGGCTCTCCAATTTGACTTCCTTCACCACTGCGTATCCCCCGTTCTTCTACTTAGGCTGCCCGTTAGTTTATGGTAGTCCAACTCCAGCATTTTTGTGTCCCTAGTGACCTCTATCAGGAAAAAGATCGAGGGCTGGCACAATGCGACCCTGTCCCCTGGCTGGAAGATGATTCTGATCAAACACGTCCTCTCCTCCATCCCCATCTACACCCTGGTCGTCTGTAGTCCCACTAAGAAGGTTATCTCCTCGCTCGAATCCCTCTTCTCCAGTTTCTTTTGGGGCCATAGTCATGGAGAGGACAAGCACCACTGGGCCAGTTGGTCCACCATGGCCAAACCCACCGAGGAGGGCGGTTTAGGTTTTTGTAGATTGGATCACATAGTGGACGCATGCTCCATGAAGTTATGGTGGAAGCTGCGAACTGACAACTCTCTCTGGACCAGGTTCATGTAGGCCAGATACTTCAGATTCGTTCACCCAATGATGGCCTTAGTGAACAACAGATCCTCGGCCACCTGGCGGCGCATGTCCCGAGGACGCAACCTCGCAGAACCTTTCATCCGCCTGAGGCTGGACAACGGTCACTCTTCGATCAACCGCGAGCGCTGGATGGTGGACACACTCCTCACCGTCAATAACCCTCACATTGGAGAGATTCGTGACCTGTAGGACAACACATCCGACTGGATTTAGAACATAGTCAGAGACTGGATAGGGCAGGAGGCGGCCGACAATCTCGCAGAAGCCAATTTTTGGATCTCCAATAATACGGACTCACTTAGGTGGTCCGCCAATTCATGCGGCTCGTTCTAGCTGGCCTCTGCAAGGATCGTAGCCAAAGGGATCGGCACCCCTTCCCTCTTCATTGCCCCTTACTGGCAACCATGCATCCCTTAAAAATGGTCGATCCTGATCTGGAGAGCTCAGCTCCGGAAACTTCCTACTGACGACTCTATCATCTCTTTCGGCTACAGCCTGGCATCACGATGTCACTGATGTACCTCCCCCTTGGGACCCACAGTCAACGTGGACTACAACATGACCACCCCTCCTTTGGGTGATGATCCCTTAGGTGCATCCGTTCCTTCGGCTGCAAATAAAGCCAAGGAGACAAAGAGGGAAGTCCAGGAGCTTCGAGCAATGTTCAATGCCCGAGACTCCTCTCGGGACCTCAGAATACGGCAACCGTATCACGTTGCATGGAGAGATTGTCTTTTCCACCACGGTACAAGCCGTTTCATATCGATTCATATGACGGGAAGACCTCTGCTAGTCGGTAGATTACTTACTTTGAAGTCACAACCGACTACTTGCCGCATAGTGACGCCATCCTCATGCGATTATTCAACGAAGCATTGTAGGAGATCGCATTCGACTGGTACCGTAACCTTTCCGAAAACTGCATCCATTCTTTTGAAGGCTTCAAGCACATGTTCCTGGAAAGTTTCTACGAAGTGGGGCATGATGTAACGATGTCATCTCTCATGGACGTCATTCAGGGAGAGAGGGAGATAACAAGTAACTATATCGAGCGATTCCGCCAAACCGCAGTGAGATTGCCCCAAGGCAATCCCGAGAGCTCCTTGATTGAAATCTGCCAGGAGAAGTTGCTCCCCGCAATTAGCCTCTGGATGGGTGACGATCAGTTCAGGATTGGACGACCTTCATCATAAGTGCTACCAATACAGAGACAAAATTAAAGAAGGCTCGCCAATTGGGATTACACATCCCAGACGGAGAGGATAAGGGCAGAAGTCCTTGTTCTACTTCCAGCAACAACAACATTGGAGTCACCTCCAACCGGGACAATAAGGGCAAACAGGCCATGGTCGCTGATGCGACCCAGAAGCCCGAACAAAAACTGACAGATGGTTAGTGGCCCAAGGTGAATTACTCATTTGAAGATAGTCATGTCAAACCTATCTTCGATATGCTCTTGCAAGGGGGTAGGATCCAGCTCCCTCCACCAAGGCGCGAGCCACAAGCGGCAGAAATGGAGGACCCAAAATATTGTCACTTCTACCGCTATGTCCATGATTCCACTCATGACTGCTTCCAATTAAAGTGGTACATTCAGAGTCTTATCGACTCCAAAGCTCTGTCGATAGACTTTGAAGAGGTTACGGTGGCGGCAAATATAGTGTCAATTCAGTTCGACGACTTCCCTCCAACAAGCACTCCAAACGGGGTAATACCTGTCTCCCGGGCAATGATGGAGGTTACTAATCTTCCACCCGTCCGGAGCTAGACATCTAGATTGGTACCTCTCACCACATCGCGAGGAGAGATCATGTGGGTGCATCCAAACTTAGTGCCCGAAGTTACTCGGGAGGAGTCATCTCCTACCAACAACAAAAAAGACAGGAAGTCTAAATCCTGCCATACAATTTTAGCCGAGGCTGAGGAAGCTGCAGTCATTGTTACCCGGTCTGGAGCACAAGTCCAGCCCATACGGGTTAATTCAGTCGAAGATTCTCAGCCGGAAATATTGCCTTCCTCTGAGGTTCCAAGGCCATCTCAGCCTCGACTGGCGGATAAATCCAAGCCAAAGGAAACCCACTTCGATAGGCCACTCCGTAATGATGTACTTCAGGGACTGGAGAGACCTTACAACTTTGACATATTAGCACAATTGGCTAATACGCCAGCAAAGTTGTCGTTATACGAGCTTCTAAGGCTCTCCAAGGATCTTCGTGTCGCATTGAGCAAAGCACTCAAAAATGCTGATGCCTACTTAGCTCAGGTCAAGCCTTTAGGGGAAGACCCGCCAGCAGATCAACGGGGCAGCAATAGCACAGATGCAATGCCCTACATCATATTTACTCCACAGGACATGTTGATCAAGTCCAATTTTCATGATCGCCCTTTGTACTACACTGGATACTTAGGCGACATCAAGGTGGATCGGATGCATATCGACCATGGCTCGTCAATAAACATCATCCTGAAAAGCTTGCTCCAACTTCTTGGCATCCCTATGCACAGGCTAGCAAGGACCAACACTGCCATTATCGGTTTTAACTTGGAAAGGAGCTATCCCCTAGGGAAGATCCGATTGAAATGTCAGATTGGTGACCTGAAGACGGAGGTTACCTGCTACGTCATAGATGCAGACACCTCATAGAACATCCTCCTGGGATGTCCGTTGATACATGACTATATGATCGGGCCATCCACCCTTCACCAGTGTTTTAAGTATGTCAGTAAGCACGGCTTCGTGAAAACTGAATTCGCCGACTTCGATCCCTTCAAAGGGGTTGAATCTTATTACTCTTCGGAGGCTTGTCTATATGAAGAATCTAAGAAGTACATCACTGATAAACTGGAGACCATCACAGGACCAGAGAAACCCTTGATAATTCATCTCCAGACCCGTAAACCAGGCAAAGCTTTACCCCTTGTCACAACCTTGCATAAAGAGGTGCCCGGTTCTCTCGTCCAAGCTGCGTAGTCGGAACCAATAGTCATCCGACTCCCAAAGTCAAAAGCCAAAGCCCGTCATAGGACCGATGGTGATCCGATTGCAAAAATCCATTCAAGGCAATCGAAAGACGCAAAGTCCCTAGCCAAGCCAATTGTCACCCGTCTTTCCAAGACGAGTCGGCAACTAAGTGCCGATCCGACATACTCAGGCAAGCTAATATCACAAGTTCAACCCTTGGTGGTCAAGTTGCCCAAGACGGCATCCCAACCTTTGGGATCGCAGGGGGTAGCCGAAGAGGATGTAGAACTCGCCAAATACTTGGTGGCACAGACGGATAGTCCCTCTCCTGATGATGTAAGCCCCGTGGACAGAGTTCCTTATCTCATCAATAAAAGGCTGTCGATTGGATCAAAAAAATAAAAATACTACCTTGAGTGTCGAGTTATGTACATCAGGTACCTCTGAAATTATACTCTGTTTTTTCCCTCGAGGGGACTCGTATTGCATCTTTATGAGTGACAAGTCATGTATATTGATACCTCTGAACTTCCGCTTTGATGCTTCGATTTCCATATATCACGTCTATTGGGTTTTGTTTCAAAATCTATTACTCGAACCACCAGTGCACAGAAGGGTAATAGGTCCAATAATATATCCTAATCTATTACTCGTACCATCGGTGCACAAAAAGGGTAATAGGTCCACAAAATTCCCCAACGGGAAAAACAACCACGTCCATATTACCTCTGAGTTGTTTTCCCGTCCGTCACAAACAAACCACCCAATACATAGAACTTCCATGTTGATGGCACCTCTGAGTTGTTCTGTGTATCCCTATTAGGCCTACTCCTACCACGTCCTCATTACCTCTGAGTAGGGAGGCTCTACTTCAGACCCATATTTACCACGTCCTCATTACCTCTGAGTAAATACGTTGGTCTTCTCCCCACTTATTATCAGTACTCGTATCACCAGTACACAAAAAAGGTAATAAGTCCATAAAAGATATCCTAATCTATTACTCGCTCCATCGGTGTACCAAAGAGTAGTAGGTCCACAAAATATTATTCAAATCTATTTGCTCGCATTTCCAAATGCACAAAAGGGCAATAGGTCCACAAAAAGTCCCCCCAGGGGAGTATTCTTTAGCAAAATTAAACCCTCTAGTACAAGCTCCTCAGAGTGGAGTGAATGTATCCTGCTTATTCAAAATCAGTTACATTCACAAAACTACATCTCAAAAAAAATGGAGGGGGAAGGAAAATTCACTACTCATCGGCAACACATAGCTTGATGAGGATGCCCTCCAGCCGCACAATTGAGTGCTCAATTCTCAGTTTGACTCGACGTTCAGCTTCCTGGCATAACCTTTCGGCATCCTCAAGATGCGCATGAGCCTGCCAATTTTCTTTCAATTTCTTCAGTCCTCCCTCTAGAGCAGTAGAGGCTCGTGTGACTTCATCAGTCTCCTTGCAGATCTTCTCCCTCTCTTGACGAGTGGCTTGGAGCTCAGTTCCCAGAGGCGTTAGTCTAGCTTGGAGTTGGAGAAGCTGCTCGTTAGTTTCTGCCATAGCATGAATGGTGGTCTCCTCACGAGTCAAGCAAATCTCTCCCTCTCGGCTCAACTTGTCATATTTAAGGGATAGCTTCTGGAGGTCCTTCTCCAAGGTGGGCTTGGTCGTCTCTTGAACAGCCTTCACCTTTTCTACTGCTTTTATAAGGAAAGCACGCTCCTGCTCCATCGCAGTAGACATATTGACTTGCCGTAGTTTCTGCAACTGGATTAGGCACTGATTAGCCTCTACCAGCTTGTGCTCCAGAAGGACGGCCACCCCTTCTCCACCCGGAAGCATCTTCAACAAGTCAATCTGGCCTTGGGCGCAGTGACGGGCCACGGCAACTGAAGTCCCTCTCATTGAAGTAGATTCCACCATTCATTTTAGATGACGGTAGAAGCTCTCAACTATATCCCTCGACGATTCGTCTAGATTTTCCAAAGATGACGGCGTCGAAAGAATATCAGCCAAGGAACCTGAAGGTGTGTGAGAAGAAGGCATAGCGGAGCTTGACGACCCTGTAAGAAAGGAAACAAACTCCGAGCGACGAGACTCCCGCACAGCAACGATCTCCTCTTCTGCACCCCAAAGAAGTCGAAGACTAGGCAGAGTGGAGAGTTTAGTCTCCGGAGAAGAGGCAACTTCAATCAACACTGCATCCACCGATTCTGGTGTAGGAACCACTGCCTCTACCTTTGGTACTTCTGGTATAAGCGGCTCTGAACTCGGCTCAGCAGGGTTCTTTTCGATTTGAAGGAGGGAAGGTCCATTTCTTCTCTTCAGTAAGAGGTCCGCCCCGACATCGTCCGCTATCTCCTCCTCCGCGGTCACATCTGCCATCGTCAATGGAGAAGCAGGTTCTGTAGGTCCGGAACAACCAACAATCAGCTTGACTCGAAGGATATAAAGAAAGAGCGAATGAACCTCCTTGTCGGTAAGGATATAACATAGCTTACCAGGGAAGGGCGGTGGAGACAGTGACTCGCTCTGGACAGTCATGATTCCTCTTAATGTCCCCATATCCTCCTCTACAATAATATCTAAATCACCTACATTTGTCACTCCAGCCCCGGTCAATCTAAAAGAAGGTGAAGCCGGGTCAGTTACGACCAACTGAGACCCTGCAGCCTCGATATTTGATTCTGTAAGACTTGTACCTTCTTTGACCAGGGTGCCCGTAACTAGAGGAGTTTCGAAAGCAGCAATGGGCTCCGGACAGTTTAGGTCCTCCAAAGACCGCACAAAGGAAAGAAAGAAAAATAATAAGATAAAATCCTAAAAGTAACAGCATGGTCAGCTGGAATGAAACTTACCTCCGGAAGGGATTCGGCATCACTGCCCTCTCCTGCGTGGTCAAAACCTCGATTCCTAAATGCAACCCATTTTTGAGAAGGAGGCCTATTAGCAACGGAAGGTCCACGCTTACTTTGCTTAGGCGAAGGACTCGACATAGAAGAAGGCAAGCGCATCACCGGAATACTTACAAGGGGCAACAGATCAATGTACTCATCTTCCTCTTCCACATCAGTAAAATCAGAGTCAGAGACTTCAACGGTCTTCGCCTTCCCTGCCCTGTTCCCCTTTTTGGGCTCCTCGTGCTTATCCGCCAGCTTAGTACTGATTATGAAACTGGTACTCGCATCAAAGTCATGGGGAGGCCCATTTACAGAGACGTGATGGAGTGCTTCCATGTACAAGATGCGCACCAAGCCCCCGGTATCAGGAAGAGAGAAGATGGTTTGAGTGTAGACAACACTGTAGTAATGCCAGGCCCGTATACCATCTAGGACGCCGCCCTCATAACCCAAGCAGGGACTCGAGTTGTCCAAAAATAACTGGTAGTACCCGAATTGTCTAGAGTACCGGCTGGGCAAGTAAGGTTCCAAGAAGGCAACGTTACGGTTGCGGTATACCATATGTGTAGGACGGATATTCTGCAACCAGCGAAACATCTTCTCGGATAGAATCTGGGGCGCGACACTGCCATCAAGATAAAGACACTTCATTTCCTCATCAGTAAAAGGTCGGACCGACATAAAGAAGGAGTAGCTGTCCACCCGTGCGAGCGCAGCACGATAATCGAACATGGTCGAACAGGTCCAAGGCATATCATGATACTGATAGATGAATGCATCATTAGTCGTCGCATTCCCCTCAGGACCAGGCCGCATCAGAGTGGGGCAGTGCATTAGCAGCCACCCCAGCAGATAGTGGTAGGGTAGTTCAATTTGGTTGAAATCCTTCGTAAGGTCACGAGCTATGGTTCTGGCTGTAAAGTTACGAAGACCCCGATGGATGCTGCACACCATGGCTGAAAGAAAAGCTAGCCTGCCTCCAAAAACTAACTTGACAACAGGGAGGATCAGGTTACGGCTGATTCTCTCAATCGAAATAACACCTCCCGATACCACACAGATCCTCAGCCATACCATCAGAAATCCAGCCAAGAAGGCCTTATTGGAGAAGGGTTGGGTATTATGATAGAAATAGTTGAATGTGTCGGATTGGCTTTCGAATTTGTCAACAAAAGCTTTGGTCCTCTTGGCGCTTTGAACCTGAACATCCACTCCTGCATGAGTCTGAGTACTACGAGGAATGACCTGGCCTAAGGTGCCAAGGTCGAACAAATAACTGACCCAGGCCTTAGTGTGAGGAAGGGTCCCCTCAGAACTTTCATCCTTCTACTTTGATATTTGTTGACAAGTACTATGATGACATAACTCCTCCCGGTAAATGGCAAGGAACCCGGGAAACTGCCGCTCTAATTCCTCAAACTCTTCATTCGTGGGAGTATACTCTTCATAAACTTCATCTCCCAGGGCAACTTGGAGACGTCATGCATCTCGTGAAGGGCGAGCCCTATCTCCCCAGCAGGTGTATAAAAGGTCCCCGTACGACGATTATACATCTCGAGGAGTGCTATGAACAGCTTTGCATTTATAGAAATGCCATAGCAAGTGCCCCTTATGGCATAGTAGAGGCCGAGCTGCTACGAAATATCCCCATAAGTCGACAGAATCCAGTGCGTCAAGTTGACCCATGGAGGGGAACGACACATCCAATTTTGCAGCAACAGTCTACCCGTAGGATATGATCCTTTGCGGGTAATCTGGTTCAGGAAGGTGTCGGTCTTAGATAATCGATTATTGGGCCTCAGTTCAATTATAAAACTACCGGGGGCTAGCCCGACAACAGAACAACTGACCGACTTCCTGGTCGCGACCGCTAACTACACTCGTCTATTATAATGGATATTGCCTATAAAGATTGCTTGCCGGTCCTGAGTTATGAGGTCCGCCATTCGCCTCTCGATAGGCACCATGTTGAAACTTGACAGAGAAAAGTGGCATTCCATCTGAGGAAGATGAATCGATAGCCCGTTGGAAAGAAAATCCCAGTTCTCAAATAGCTCTATGGTGCGGGGGTTCGAGAAAACTATAGCGTCTCTGAACAAGAATGCGGGCTTCAGATGAATGTCCCCTAGCTTCCCAGAATTCATCATGCTGAGTAAATAAAAAAATGATTGGTTCCTGATCTCCCTTAACCTGGCCTCAGGTTGATTACGGGTGATCTGAGTCAACACGTGTTCGACTATTTGGTCAAATCTCACACCCAACACAGATTAGACATATCCTATCAAGAGCTCCCCCAATGGAGCTATGGAAAAGTTCACTGCAAAGGATAGAGAAGTAAAAAGTTAGAAGAAGTTCATCCCTTCAGCCATGCGACCCAGCCAAAACAGAACCTACGCGGCATAACGACTTAAAGAACATGAGACGAATGCGGCTAGGTCATACAGTGCTCATGCGGCACAGTCGCGAGACACTTAGGCCGCTCAGTCAAAAAGTGCTCATATGGCTCAGTAATAAGGTACATATGCGGCTTAGTCACAAAGTACTCCTGCGGCTCAAAACATGAGATATCTATGCAGCTCAATCAGGAGGCACTTATATGGCACAGTTACGCAGTACTCATGCGGATTAGACCTGGGTCACTTATGCGGTTCAGGTTCGAATGTGCAGCACTTATGCTGTTCAGTCCATGCGGTCCTATCATACAGAACACATGTGGTCCAACTGAGATAGGGCACGCATCGAACAGGCTTAAAGCACAGAAAGCAGTATAGCACAGGTCCGCGCATAAAACATGCGATATGGCCATCATCTTCCCACTGTCCTTACCTTTAATAGGGGTGCACGTCGGAATGAATGAAAGGAGAGCCCGCCGCTCTCGATGGAGAAGCAAGTGCCTTCTCTTTGGCCGCAGTACCAGTCTACTTAGAAGCTTTTGGAGCTATTGAGACAGAAAGATGAAGATGAAAGAGAAGAAGGTAAAAGAGAAAAATCTCTCTTCAAATAATCCCAATTTATAGAGTTTCTAAAAGAGTCCCGCTTCAATTCTCGAAATCATTAAAGATAATGTTGACGTTTGGGGATTTTATCCCTAGTAACCGTCAACTTTACCTCGAAAAGAGAACCCGAATCCAAAATCGAATCAAGAAATTAAATGCAGCAGTGACAGCTGGCAGGCTGATGGGGTCTTCCTGCGGCTCAAGATTTCCCTGCGGCTCGAGATCTCTCTGCGGCTCAAAAATTCCCTTCAACTTGAAGACTCCCTACGGCTTGACATATCTCCATGCTTCTTATTCAAAGTATTCCAAATTTATAATTTAAAAACTTTGAAGGGGGTCTTGTAGAAGCATGGAAAATATGGGGTTCATGCGGATCACAAATTATCGCATATGAACTTTGGGCCAAACGGGTTCGCATAAAGGAAAGCCATATGACAGATACAATACCTTATGCAGCCTATCGACAACCAGCTGCAGAAGAAAGATATACGGCCAAACGGATCAGTTCGTCTGATAAAGCTGACAAGTTCTGTTAAAACTGACAAAAATGACAGCTCTGACACTTTGACAAAAAGATAAGACGTGAGACGTCACCAAAAGTAGGGTTCATACGCTTTCTTGCTGCCAGAAGGAGTGTTACCTAAGCCGTATGAACCTTTTGCGGCTCAAACATATACGGCCCCAAAGTCTCCGAACTTCATGCGGCCAAGGGTGACTGTGATCCAAGCCATATGAGCTTTATGCGACCAAAATACAGAATCTATGCGACTTAAATCCTTAAGCTATATGTGGGCTATAGAAGTTTGCGACTTAAGCCGCACGAGTCTCATGCGGCCCCACATGGTCGAAAACTGAGAGACTCATGCGGCACAAAATAATTACTACGACAGGACACGTGGCAGGTTCACCAAGTCTTAACTACCCAAAGTTGCTGCAACAAAATCCTAACAAATCGACAGATGGCGGCCAGAGAGCGGGTCTTCACGTGCTAATTTGCCACATGGCCACAGGCCATCTATGCAGCTTAACATACCTGCCATTATAAATAGCAGGGTACTACACCCCTGCAAAAGGCTGGCAACCTTCGAAAAGCAATTTCTTCAAGAGCTAAAGACTGCGTCAGATAGTCCAAGGAGTAAGGCAGAGTTGATAACACTTTCCTGAGCCTCTACCGTCTGTAATGCCCCAGTCCCAAAATACGTAGGACTAGGAACGTAGATATGCCAGCTGTATACATACGAAGTACATAGGCCTCGTATGGATACATAAGCTGTAAAATGCAGTAAACCATAACTAACTAATCTCATCCACAAAATAAAAGAATAAAAGATATCATATAATCGACTATAAAATTTTTTTGATATAATATGTTGGGCGGAGACAAATCCACTACCAACAAGTAAGGAAATAAATACATGATATACAAAAGAATAATTTTGGCGAGCGAAGCGAAGACGATCCAAGTGCAATCATCCTCGAAAAAATAGAAAGGATCATGGCTAGAGCTAGAATACCTACGACAGACAAGAGTACACGCCTGGATAGATAACCAGGTCCTCAGAGGGACGTAACAAGATACAAGAAAATATCATGCCATAATAACTGTGATATATAATATAAAGAAAGAAATATGTATGCAATCAGGTGCCTAACCAGTCTATAGTGATAATGCAATAAGAACAAACCTTTGACGCATGGGCAGGATCAGGAATATCAGGAATCAGGACCGTATCTCCCACTGGAGATAACCGGCAATCAGGACCGTACCTCCCACTGGAGATAACCGGCTATCAGGACCGTACCTCCCATTGGAGATAACCGGTAATCAAGATAGTGCATATATGATCCATACGTTAAAAAACTGTTCTTTCCACCCAATGCCTATTAGTGTCACATCCATGACTCATATGTACCTCTAGTAACTGCCAAGTCTACTAGCATGCAATCTATTAGCAGTTACTCCTATCCGTCGTACGCCTCATACGTATCGGTGGCCGGCCGACTACGCGAGTACGTATCCTACATGAGACTCACAATACGTGGTAAAGTACGTGTTAAGGCCGTATGAGATATACTAATACCTCACCAACAATGGGTAGTCACTAAGCTAAGTCAATGCAAAAAATAATGTAAAAGCAAATAAAACGACCGATATGGTCGTTTGCACCCAAGTGTGACTTGGACGCACGGTGATGTAACACATAGAGCAATATATATGAAACTAAAAATAAATAACGGGAAAATAAAGTAAAATAATCACAGAGTAAGGTCGCAAGGTATCTTGCCTGATGGTACAAAGTGGCAAGTCTAGAAAATCACAATATCAGCCAAGAAACGTCACAATCTCCAAACAACTCCGGACGCTGAAACAAACATAAAAAACATACTCGGTGTATAAGATATATCTAGGAAACGCCTGTCCAAAAGTCTAATTCTGGAACAGGGGCAAAATCGTAATTTCGGGTCAAAATGATGTCCGTCGTTGGACTCGCTTTGCACCGAAACGTGTGCCAAAGTCTATGGTCTCTAAAGTCATCAAACTACATGTCTATGGATTCAGTTTGAGGAGACAAACTCAATGGTATGTCCAGTTTTGGATTCCGATGAGCCGCGTACAAAATTGCCCGTTTGATTGGGTCGCGGGCCCGCCAAAAAGGTGTTCCGATTCGACCTTCTCAGAATCAAACCAAACTTGGCATACAGGAACAAAATTTTGATTCGGACCTGTTGGCACAAGTTTTGCCTCGAATCGACGACTGTACACGAAGTTAGGGTCAAGTTTGCAAATTGGCGATACGGGAGTATCTTGACGGATACGGACTGATTTCGTCGCGCACACGCGACGAAACTGAGTTCCGTCAGTTCCCACACGTCAGCAACATCCATAAGCGTCTTTCGATGCATATTACGTGCGACCATGTCGCCCGGTTCGTCGGGGCGCACGTCGTATCGATAAAATTTTAGAATTTTATATAAGTTTAAAACAGTTTTTCCTTCAACTTCAACATCAATTTACTTTTTACACGTTAATCGAAATGACGATGCAGAAGATGCGTTACGATCTTGGTTATGTTGTCTTCTACTGTTTTTAATTAGTTTCTACAAATCTTTAATGCACAGCAAAAAAATTTGCCGACAAGTGGTCGTTTTAAAGCAGTTTTTAGTATTACAGAAAACAGGTTTTTCTTTAACTTCGTCTCGATTTTTCGAGCAAATCGATGGGTTGTTTCGAAATCCACCTGGAGGATCTCGAAGAGGGTCAAGTCTACTTTCCAGAAAATCTTACGGATCGAAAATCGGTGCTACGAGTAAAAAGTTACGTCATCGGGAAGTAGGGTACCTTGAGTGGGAAAACTGCTCCGTGGATGACGAGGGGCTGACTTTCGATGCTCTGTTCGTCGTGCACACAACTCCATCGCTGGTGAAACGAACTCATAGGCGAAGAGGGTATGTTCTGCCACAATTTTCATTTTGGAAGTCTAGGGTTTTGAGGTTTGTGGAAAAAGTTATATATATAACAAGATAAGCAAAAACCTAATACTTTTAGGATTGATCAACTTAATCGGGTTGGGTGCCTTCACGGGATGGGTTTGTTGCTATGCAGCGAAAATAAAAGAGGGGCCCGCCCACTTAAGTGGGTGGGTGACTTTTATATATATATATATATATATATATATTTTTCCTTTTTTTTCTTTTCTTTTCCTTTTTTTCATTCTTTTTTTCTTAACAACTAAAATTTTGGATAGGAACAGAAGCTTGGTTTGAAGGACAATCAGTGATAACATAATTGTATGTGAAACGAACAGTAAACACTGTTCTTATTTATCCTATATATATATATATATATATATATATATATATATCACCGCGCTTTCGGTGAAGCTCTGGTGGCGGGTGCGGACCGAGTCCTCCTTATGGATCGACTTCATGCGGGCGTCGTACTTCCCGCGGACTCACCCTGCGCTGGCCGGTTCCAACAACAACGCCTCCAGCGGGTGGCGCCGCCTCACCTCAGGTAGGGACTGCGGAGAGCCCCATATTTTCGTCGAGCTCGGTCGTGGCGAGGTGGACGCTTTCAACGAGGACTGGACAGGGAGAATGACAACGCCTAGGCTGCCGGCGCAGCAGCGCAGGCCGACGCTGCTGGTGCGTCATCTGCAGGCGGATGGGGCCTGGGATTTGCCGCTCATTGCTGAGCTTTTCGGCCAGGACGTGGCGGGGGGCATTGTCGAGGACAGCCTGCAGCTATCGGAGCAGGATGACACTTTCAGGTGGCGGCCGGCGCGGGACGGGACTTTCTCCACGCGGTCGGCCTGGGAGGTTAGTCGGCATAGCACTGCTGGTCCGCCTGGGCCTTTTCCGGTTTGGGGCCGTCGGATTCCGTTAAAGTGGTCCATCCTCCAGTGGCGGTTGATCAGGAAGAAACTTCCGACGGACGACTGGCTTCGTCGGACCGGTTTTGCCATAGTATCTATGTGCCACTGCTGTGACCCTCCAGATGTCGAGAGCATTGATCACATTTTCTCTTCCGGAGACCTGGCGGTCAAGCTTTGGGATCGCTTTCAGTCGGATCACGGGATCCCCAGCGGAGGGCCTCTTCTTCCCCTCAGGCTTGCGGCTTGGGGCAACGCCCGGTCTGAACAGAATGATATCACAGCGTCGACGATCTTATGGGTTCTGTGGAAGAACCGCAACAAGCACCGTTATGAAGGCCGTTCCCACACCTACTCGCTTCTCCAGCTGGCTCGGGAAGTTGATCGGCAGTGCTCGAAGGTTGGGGCTCCTCACTGTAGGGAAGGGTCGCTCGTGGGGGAGAGGGAGGGACTTGGGTGATGTTTTTGGCCCTGGGCCATTTTGGTTTTTTGTTTTGCATGTGGCTTGACCTTCTCGTCGGCCACAGGGCGTGGCGTGCTTGCACTTTTGGGCCCCCCGTGTAACCGTTTTATCCTCACATGCAATATAGAGTTCTGTTTCCTTTAAATATATATATATATATATATATATATATATATATATATATATATATATATATAAATATATAAAAATATATATATATATAACAATATTTATATGCAAATTTGCCACAAAAAAATATAATAATATCCTATAGAGTTTTAAAACTCAATAACACTTTATAAAGTATATATTTATTTTTATTCTATTTTATTTATAACTATTATATATATATAAATATATGTATATATATATATATATATATATATATATATATATATATATACATATACATATACACACACACATATATACTTAAAAAAAACCCAATAAAATTTCTATTAAAACTCCCAAAATCTAAACAACTTCCTAAAATACTTTAATAATTATCAATATATAAAAAGTAATAAAGTCCATGATACACATATATATTACCACTATTTCTAAAATACAACAATCCTATAAATACTTATTAAGTTCCTAAAGAATATATTCTAGAAATTTTATAACAAAATAATAGTAATTTCTGAAGTATTTGTAACCTATATTGTAGAGTTATTTGTATAAAATAACCCACACATAATATCAAATAAAAATAATAATAAATTTCTACTCACTTTATAATGCTAAAATATAAATTTTTACCACTCCTAGGAGTTAAATTATTTCTTTTAAAAAAATACCAATTAATTATATTTAATAATAATAAATAAAAGTAGAAAATTTTAGGGGATTTACATCCTACCCAACTTAGAAGAATTTCGTCCTCGAGATTAAGAAGTAGTAGGGGGTGAGAAGGCATAAAGGGGTAGCGATGAAGAAAAATTAATTCACAACGTTCAACACAAGATGCATTAGGAAATCGTGATTTATAATACGAAAATAATCGTGGGTATGGCTAATTAATGCAAGAGTGAAATTGATCACGGGTTAAAGTTTAATCAAGATAACCTGCAATAAGAAATTGTATGGTATCATGAGAAAATAAATTAGAGACCTAGAAGATAAGATTTCTTGAGAGTAGGTTGAGAGTACAATTAAGAGGACGAATTTGATTTACTCCTAAATTAAGTGATTAGAAAGTCATGATAGTAAGTATAGGAACGAGAAAAAGGACGAGTAGTTTAGAATGAAGATATAGCAACATCGAGTGAGAATGGTCACAGTCGATAGGAAGGCTAGAGGAAGTTCTAGTATAACGCCTTCGTCCTTCTAAAATAGATGAAGGCGAAAGCAATATGGAATTCGAAGGAGGTGTTATCGAATACGAATACGTGGTTCAAAGGCGACCGAATAATTCAAAAGGAGTTGCCAAGGCAGTTGCGGATGGAACTCTAGAGGGCATGTTTAACTATGTCCCCATCCACGTAGAACGATAGATAAAGCGAACCAAAATACACTAGGTTGATCAGACCATCATGC
>JANAVB010030418.1:4291254-4408761 GCA_029216955.1 Iris pallida
TAGAAAGTTTCTATTTATAGAAAGTGTCTACGTGTAATCCTAGTTGACATTAGATTATATTTGACCCAAAGTCCACCCCAATCCTAAGTAGGCATGTTGGACATTAATAAATATTAATAAATACATATATTTTGTATTTAATTCAGATTATGGATTGTATTTATATAGATAGATTTAATTAGTCTATATTAGGAAAAACCTTTTTAATCCTCAATCCAATCAATTAGCCAACTTACCAAACCACTACCCCAACCAAGTGGGAGCACTCTTGGCTGCCTAAAGCTGCCCCTCCCTTGGATATTTGGCCAAGCATCTCATTAGGAATAGGATTCCTACTACTTTTCAGGCATGCAATCCAAAAGGCCCATATATGTACATCAACTCATACCCAAACCCTAACCCTAACCCTAACTTAATTTCTTCTTTTATCCTTCTTGGCGGAAAAATACCTTACTTTCCCCTCATATTTGGTAGCACCTCTCCCCCATAGCCCTCCATACATCATCTTCTCCATTGCACATCTCTCCATCGTTCACAAAAACTCATCTCCTCCACCATACATCCACCCAGCCACTCAAATAAACCCTAAAAACTCTATCTTCTCCATCCAACCATCTATAGCCATTTTCAACCCTTCCAAACTAACCAAGAGAGGATTATCAAGCAAAGATAGCAAAAAAGGTTGGAGCTTTGGCAAGGATAAGTCTTTACAACCTCTCTAGCAAGGACTTTTGGTAAGAAACCCTAATTTTTCTATCTCAAACCCTTACTAAATTTCTGTAAAAAATATGTTATTAAATCTGTAGAAATCATATTTTTATGGCTTTTGCTATGTATAATCATCTATAAAAGTTTCATAATTTATAGTCGTAATATTCATGTTTCGGTAGGATCAAATTAACCCCGTTGTGAAGGAACTATAAGTTATTGGTGGTTATTTCAAAACTGAATTTTACGTGTGTTCATATATATAAATTAGGATTTTTAAGTATTTTTCCACGAATTTATCAACTCAAATCTGGTCGAAAAAATTATAGGTCAAAATTAGCTAATTTCGGGTAATCGACTGACCTAGAATTTCCCAAACTACTACTATAACTTAACCCTTGTACCCATAATGTTATTCTAAGAAATAAGATATTTTAATTCTATTTAAAATATATTTTTGGTTATTTTAGCAATTTTGAGTAATTGACTACGTTCCGGACGAGTTTCGGGTAGACTAGCTGACATAGTAATCAACTAGTCATAAATTTCTTTAGAAATATTAATTCTGGAATTTCAGAGATAAATCTATAAAAAATTTGTTTAAATATTATTTTTATGGAATTATATGATTTTAAGTATGTTATTGAAGTAGGGGCATAACCGACCAATTGAGAGTTGAAAACCTTAAAACTGTGTTTCGATGTCTCATGGAACCTGTGTGTGATTTTATGAATCTAAATGGTTCCACGGGAGATTTGAATATAGTTAATATAATTTTAAAACATGACTTTAACTAATTAAGTCGTATCATAAGTTTCTTGAGTAGTGACTTAAACTAGCTAATTAATTATCTAGGAGCGTCGGGTTCCGGAGACGTGGACGCGGGAGCGACGTTTATTTTAACAGCACAGAATTAGGCAAGTATACCTTGCCTCCCTCTACAGTTTATTGCATGCCTATTTCTTTTAGTTGGATTGGTTTGATTGGTATGCTTTTCTTATTATCATGTATATGAGTTATTGTCCCGTCTATATACCGTCATTGTCCAGAGTTTGACATTATAGACTATACGAGAGTTGTCTTTATATGTACCTTGACTGAGTCGTATCGTGTCGTGGAGTGAGTGCATGTAACTGAACTGCTAATTCCTGTTTCGTTTTCTCAACCTGCGAGTCCACAATCGGGGCGAGGGTTGACCGTTTGCACCTGCGAGTCCACACTCGGGGCGAGGGTGTTTGTCTTGATTTGTTTGCACCTGTGAGTCCATACTCGGGGCGAGGGTGTTTGTCGTAAACTAACCTGCGAGTCCACATTCGGGGCAAGGGTTAGTGTTTAGTTCAAACTAACGAGTCCACACTCGGGACGAGGATTTGATATCCTTTGATCTCTTGTTCACCAGTTCTCTCCCTATCAGCCCCTGTTTTTCAAATTTGATTTAATTAGTGTTAATTAGATGTTAATGACCTATTTAGTTTTAAAATGAATTAATATAATTACTAGGAATTTTTCTAGAATTTTTTAAATATTTGTAAATGAGTTTTATTTGCTAAAAATATAAGTTTGCAATTTGACAAAATGTTTTAATTGAGTTTTTCAATTATTTAGATTATTTAAATACTGCTTGCAATTTTCCAATGTTCTATGCAAATTTATTTTGCATATAAACAGAGCGGGATGGGATTTGCAAATTCATTTTTTGCGTTAGACAGTGGGAAAGACCTAACTGTAATTACCTAAAACCTAGGGCCCTTACTGCAAACCTACCCTACCCCCCACACGACTTTCTCTCTCCTCTCTCTCACCTGCCCCCGACGACCGACGACCGAGCGGCGACCGCCACCGCGACACCGACCTAGCCCACTTCAACCGCCCTATCCTGCCTATAAATACTCTCCGACCCCGAAACCCTAACCCTAGTTTATTTTCCGACCATCCCAACCCATCTCTACCCTACTTTACCTCGCCGAAACCCTAACTCCGGCGACCCCTAGCACCACCTCCATAGCCACCTTCACCGCCATCAACCACCACCGACGTGTTCGTCGAAGCAAGACGAGTGCAGCGCCACCCCAGCGCCGTGACCACGACGCCCCTAGCCGCAGGAAGCCCCCTCGACTTCAAACCCCAACGCCGGACACGAAGGTAACGGCCCCAAAATCGTGTCGTGCGTGTCCTAAACTCACGCATGATGTTCGCTTGGACACGGGGAACCTAACAGTAGGGTGGGACACGCGTTAGCAGTGTCGTACGTGTCGGGCTGGGCACGGACACACGACACTGGGTCAGATTCATTGCTCATGTCCTTAACAGTCTAGACACGAAGCCGAACTGTTACATAGATTAATGGGTTAACGGGTTTAGTTTTGTGTTATCGGGTTTAAAAACCTATTAGCTTAAACCCTAATAAATCTAATCCAAACCCTTTCCCTAACAACTGACTCGGGCTGACCCCTTGGCCAGCCCGAGCGCGCTAAAAACCCCCCTTGCTCCTGGCTGAGTTCAAGCCCCCCTTTTTCCTTTTGTTTTGTTTTGTTTTAGTTTTATTATTATATATATATGTATAAATGTATATGAGGGGAAAATGTACCTAAGGTCGACCTTAGGTAAGTTACCTAAGGTCGACCTCATTTTCCTCACTTTACAACATTTTTTCTCTTGAATTTTTTTTATGGGATTCATCTACACCTTATTGATTGGCAACATACCAAATTTCAAGAAAAAATAATATTGTTTAGCCCCCTATCAATAAGGTACAAAATCGACGGTGTAGCAGCAAAGTTTTAGACCGTCGATTTTGCAAGGGATAGATAGGGGACTAAACAATATTATTTTTTCTTAAAATTTGGTATGTTGCCAATCAATAAGGTGTAGATGAATCCCATAAAAAAAAATTCAAGAAAAAAATGTTGTAAAATGAGGAAAATGAGGTCGACCTTAGGTACATTTTCCTCAATGTATATATGTATTATATATATATATATATGTATATATGTATATTATATATATATGTATATATGTATATGTATTTGTTTATATATATTATTATATATACTGTTATATAAAAAAAATATATATATATATGTATATATATATATACTGTATTTATGTATATATATAATTTATATTTAGTATTTATATATATATATGTATATTTATTATATATATATAAATATATATATATATATATATATATATATATATATATATATATATATATATATATATATATATATATATATATATTTTATATATATATATAAAATATATACGTATATATATAAATATATATATAATATATATATATATATATATATATATATATATATATATATATATATATATATATATATATATATATATATATATATATATATAAAATATATAATATATAAATTCCTATATATTTATCTATATATATATAATTGTGTTTGTTGTATAATTATGTATATATTTTCAAATACAAATTTTAGTGCTAAATATTATTATGTAAAATTTCATATGTTATTTTATTAAATAACTTTGTGACTTGTATATTTTACCACTTCAAATATATTATTTATATTTAAATTCCTGTATTTTATTAATCATGGCCAATTGATGTCCAAACCAAGCATGGGTTTTTTGGCCCAATTATGTCTAATACATTCAGAGTCTGTACAAGTCATATTGGACTTGATTCATGACTTTGGGTCCTGTATCTGGACTTCGATTCAATTTCGAATACATGGACAAAATAGTAAATAATTAATATTTATTTTTCAGAATTTGTTCCCTGCTGTTTTTGAATTTTTTAAGTGCTGTAAAAATTTAGAAAAAAATGTATTTAAATACTATGTTAATTTAGCTAATTTATTATAATTTATCCAGCATTTAATATGTACTTTTGGTATTTTATAAAAATAGGAAAACAAAACTCATTTTGAGGATACATATGTTTGCTGATTTTTAATAAATATTTATGAGGGTTTATAAATTCCAAAAAAATTAGTATAAATTTTTATAATTAACAAGGATCATTTTGGTACTTTACTTTATGTAAAGTTGAGCTTTTGTCTATCTCAAAAATTGTTGGAACACAGTGTACAGTTTGATTTATTTATTGAATAATTATGACTTTCAATGTTTTGTGTTGTTTTGAGTTATAGACGTATTGGACCTCACCCTACACTAGTGTAAAGACCCTAGAAAGTTAGTTTGGATATTGCGACACCCCACATTGGTCTCCTATGCTAAAGTCGTCATTTGGCTAGATGTCCAGTCAGAAAGTCGTGTTGTACCACTAGTGTCTTAGTGTTTAACTTAGTATAAAAAACTAAGTTTATGTATTATTTCTACGGTGACGAGTTACCAGGCATCTATAGCATTCCTATCACTGCTTTGCTTTGCTAAAGGCAAGTACTTCTATAAACTTTACAGACTGCTATAATAATAAACTGTGATTTCCAACCATGTTAAATGCTGATCCTTGGGGTAGCAAGTTAAAACTTCACATGTTGTATTACTTTCAGTCTCTACCATGTTTAGGACAGTTTTCATATCTCTCACATGTTTAAACAACGTGTTAAGGGAAACTGT
The DNA here is from genome assembly GCA_029216955.1 of Iris pallida. NCBI lineage: Eukaryota > Viridiplantae > Streptophyta > Magnoliopsida > Asparagales > Iridaceae > Iris > Iris pallida. The sequence goes on from JANAVB010030418.1 coordinate 4,296,538, forward strand.
TAGTAGTGTACGTGATCATGACCCCCTTCTCCGTATGTATTTACCGAGCACTGTTACATTCTATATGTAACTTTGTCGTATGTCTGATCCTGCGTTTGTGTATGGATATACACCGATGCTATTAAGGGTACGTATGTATACTTCAAAAATTGATATGTACCACTGTACATCCTGATTACCTATTGACTGATCACTCACCTACTACAGTTTTAAACTTTAAAACAAGTACTTATTTCCATGATGGAATATATCTAAAACTGGACGGGAACCAACTGCTCACAGTCCCAGCAGGACCCGATACGCCCACCACCATCCATTACTATACCTTTCCAGGCTTCCGTCATACTCGATGGGAACCAACTGCTCACTCTGATCCAGGGGTTCCTAACAACCCATCAGGAGCAGACCACCTTACTCTGCCAGAGCATGGAGCATTCTGAGGAACATACCGTTGTCCTATCGCTTGTAGAGCCATGGCAGAGAGCAGGGACAATCAAGGACTTCATGGGTCTGAACCCCAAGGAGTTCTTAGGGACTGAGGGCATAGTAGTAGCAGATGACTGGCTAGACTCGGTAGAGAGGAAGCTCCTTGGAGCTAGGTTGCCGAGTGACCTCCAGGTTGAGGCAGCGGGATTTCTGCTGATAGACTTGGTAGGAGTTTGGTTTCGGAATGAGCCGCTATTCGCGAGAGGGAAGGCCACTTGGGATCAGTTCAAGACCCAGTTCAAGAAGAAATTCTTCTCGACCACCGCTAAGGTAGCTATAGGGCTACGATTCCAGAACATCCAGCAGGGGAACCGTTCTGTTGACGAGTATGCAGCAGAGTTTAGTCGCAAGTGTCGTTTCGCTCCTAGTCTAGTTGCAGACCCAGAGGAGATGACGCGTAGGTTTTGCCATGGTCTAATCCCAGATATTGGCATTCTTATAGTGGCGAACGGTACGGCTGAAAACTACCAGAGGCTAGAGTTGGCCCAGAGCATAGAGGAGCGTCTTCTGTCTTACAAGAGGCCGGCTTTTGTACACCTCGAGGGACCGTCCAAGCGTCAGGCTTTCCAGTCGAGAGCACCGACGCCGCACCAGCAGACATACCGTCCTCCCATACCTCATCACCCAACCCCATTAGTTAGAGCCCCGGGACACTGGCAGCAACAGAAGGGAGCCTTGTGTGTATTCTGTAGGAGGCCAGGCCATGATGCTATCGTCTGTAGGAAGAGATTAGGGCAGTATTTAGCTTGTGGGTCTCCTACCCATCAGCTTCGGGACTGCCCAGTAGCGAGGCTACTAGGTGCCGGACCATCGTCTAGAGGACCGCCGCTTCTGACTTAGCAGCAGAGGTTTAGGCAACATCTGTAGCAGCAGAAGGGACCCCAGGGGAAGGCTTATAGCCTAGCTCTTGGGCCGGAGCCGGAGCAGATTTCGGAACCAGATTATTTGGCTGACGTTATCACAGGTCATGTTTATTTGCATACTTTTCTAGCTCTATGCTTGTTTGATTCCGGTGCATCTCATAGCTTCCTATTATTTGAGTTTTTGCATAAACACCACTTAGTAGCTACACCTACCGAGGAGATGAGTAGAGTAATGATGGGAGGTGGACCAGTGCCCATTAGAGCTATCTATCGATGCTCTATTACTATAGCTGGGAGAGAGTTTAGAGGACGATTCTTTGTGATGCCACTCCCCGGGTATGATATCATATTGGTGATGGACTGGCTTAGCTATGCCCATGCAGCTATAGACTGTCATGAGGGTAGTATTCTGTTCAGTCCTCCAGGCACGGCACCATTCAGTATCAAGACGACAGGGCCGGAGATCAGCCTAGAGCCGAACTGTTGTGCGACTATTGGGGAGTTAGCACCGCCACACCCTATCATTAGGGAGTTTATGGATGTATTCCCAGAGGATCTTCCAGGACTTCCGCCTGACAGAGATGTGGAGTTCACTATAGATTTAGTACCGGGTTCATCACCAGTATCCCGGGCTTGCTATAGAGTGAACCCCAAAGAGGCCGTAGAGATGAAGGAGCATATTGATGACCTATTGAAAAAGGGTTTCATTCGATCTAGTGCTTCTCCATGGGGAGCGCCAGTACTCTTTGTGCCTAAGAAGAATGGTACAGTTTGGTTGTGCATTGACTACCGGGCGTTGAATACCATCACCATTAAGAACAAATATCCTCTGCCCAGGATAGATGATTTGTTCGACCAGTTGAGTGGGGCAAAAGTGTTTTCCAGGATGGATTTGAGATTCGGTTACCACCAGGTGAAAGTTAGGGCTGCAGACATCCAGAAGACGGTGTTTAACACGAAGTACGGACAGTACGAGTTTTTGGTGATGCCATTTGGTCTCACAAATGTGCATACTGTCTTTATGAATTTGATGAATAATATATTTCACCAGTATCTGGATAAGTTCGTCGTAGTATTTATCGACGACATCCTGATATACTCGAAGACGCCGGAGGAGCACGCAGAGCACTTGCGGACAGTTTTGGGAATTCTGGGGCAGGAGAGGTTATTTGCCAAATTGTTGAAGTGTGAGTTCTTTTTGGACCGAGTGGAGTTTCTCGGTCATATAGTCACTGGAGAGGGGATCTCGGTGGATCCCAGGAAGATTGCTGCCGTTGAGACATGGAAGGCTCCGACACCAGTTTCAGAGATCAGGAGCTTTCTGGGTTTAGCCGGCTATTATAGGACGTTCGTCCAGGACTTTGCTAGAATAGCTAAACCCACGACAAAACTAACGCGGAAGGACGCAGAGTACATCTGGTCAGAGGACTGCTATGCAGCATTTGAGAAGCTGAAGAGGAGGCTGACGACCGCTCCAGTTCTGACATTACCTTCAGGGTCTAGAGGTTTCACCATATACAGCGATGCTTCGGGAAAGGGGCTAGAATATGTCCTACAGCAGCATGAAAAAGTGATTGCTTATGTATCTAGGCAATTACGGACTTATAAGGAAAACTATCCTACCCACGACCTAGAGTTAGCTACGGTGATCTTTGCACTCAAGTTATGGAAATATTACTTATACGGAGAGCGTGTGGAAATCTTTACTGACCACAAGAGCTTGAAGTATGTGTTCACGCAGAAAGAGATGAACATGAGGCAAAGACGATAGTTGGAGTTGATGAAGGACTTTGACATCGATTTACAGTATCACCCCGAGAAGGAAAATGTGGTGGCGGATGCGCTGAGCAGGCATCCGATGGCATGGTATCTGATGATAGATCGGCATTTGCGGAAAGATCTGGAGAAGCTCGATATCGAGATAGTTTGGCCAGGATCAGTGATACAGATGATGGCACTTGACATTCAGTCAGGTTTGATAGAACAGATCAAGGAGGCACAGTCTACAGATGAGAGCCTTCGCAGACTTCGAGCCCAGGCTTTAGTTGGATTGCTGGATGACTTCACCGTAGCAGAGGATAGATCCTTGAGGCATGACAGCCGGTTGTGCGTGTCGAAGGGAGAGCTGATAGAGCCAGTCTTGCCGGAGCCACACCGATCGAGATATTATATTCACCCTGGTGCTAACAAGATGTACCGTGACTTGCGGGAACATCTTTGGTGGCACGGGATGAAGAGAGATGTATCACGTTTTATTTCGAGATGCTTAGTTTTCCAGCAGGTCAAGGCGGAGAGCCAGAGGCCAGCTGGTCCATTGCAGCCGTTACCTATTCCCGAGTAGAAGTGGGAACACATTACGATGGACTTCATCTCAGGGCTTTCTCGTTCCCAAGGAGGGAAAGATGCCATTTGGGTCATCGTGGACAGGATGACGAAGTGTGTGAACTTCATACCCTTCATGGTAGGGCTTTCCCCCGAGAAGTTGGCGGAGCCATACATGCAGCAGATAGTTTGCTTGAACGGAGTACCAGTGAGCATCGTGTTGGACCGAGACAGCAGATTCATGTGCTACTACTGGAGGAGCTTGCAGGAAGAGTTGGGCAGTCGGCTCAAGTTCAGTACAGCGTACCACCCACAGACAGATGGGCAGTCCGAGAGGACGATACAGATGCTAGAGGACGTGCTGAGGACTTGTGTGCTGGACTTTGGCAGATCATGGGAGAGCCATCTGTACTTGGTAGAGTTTTCATACAACGACAGCTACCAAGCCAGCATCGGTATGTCTCCTTTCGAGGTACTATATGGACGACGATACCGTAAGTCGCTCTTTTGTGATGATATTGGGGACAGAGTTATGCTTGGGCCAGATATGATCACGGATGCAGCAGAGAAGGTCGGGATGATCAGAGACAGGCTCAGAGTCGCTCAGGAGAGGCAGAAACACTGGGCCGATGCTAGTCACAGACCGATGGAGTTCACTGACGGAGATATGGTGCTAGTGAAGATATCACCAACTAGAGGGACGATCCGGTTAGGACGAGGAGGCAAGTTGAGCCCCAGATACATCGGGTCGTTCGAGATACTTGGTAGGATCAGAGATGTAGCTTACAGGGTTGTACTTCCACCCAATCTTGCAGGAGTTCACGATATCTTTCATGTGCCTCGGCTAAGGAGATATGTTTCGAACCCCAGCTATGTGCTAGACCATTCAAAGTTAGAGATTGGACCGAGCCTTGCAGTCACTGAGTAGCCAGTGGATATATTGGACAGGAGGGAGAAGAGGCTGAGGAACAAAGTTATATCCTTAGTATGAGTAGCTTGGAGCCGTCACTCTCCGGGTGAATCTACTTGGGAGAGGGAGTCGGACATGGGGGAGAGATATCCTTACTTGTTCGACCCAACAGCTGCGAGGGAACCACCCGTTCCCGCTTGATACCTTAGAGGTTAGTCCTAATAATAGCCTTAGTCATCCTTTGCATTGCTTGTTATATTAGAATGATTGTAGAGTTTTCTATCCTTGTGAATTTCTAGGACAAAATTTTTCAAGGAGGGAAGACTTGTCAGCCCCTGTTTTTCAAATTTGGTTTAATTAGTGTTAATTAGATGTTAATGACCTAATTAGCTTTAAAATGAATTAATATAATTATTAGGAATTTTTCTAGAAATTTTTAAATGTTTTTAAATGAGTTTTAATTACTAAAAATATAAGTTTATAATTTTACAAAATGTTTTAATTGAGTTTACAATTATTTAGATTGTTTAATTACTGCTTGCAATTTCCCAAATGTTCTACGCAAATTTATTTTGCATATAAACAGAGCGGGAGGGGATTTGCAAATTCATTTTTTGCATTAGACAGTGGGAAGGACCTAACTGTAATTACCTAAAACCTAGGGGCCATACTGTAAACCTACCCTACCCCCCACACGACTTTCTCTCTCCTCTCTCTCACTGCCCCCGACGACCGACGACCGAGCGGCGACCGCCACCGCACACCGACCTAGCCCACTTCAACCGCCCTATCCTTCATGTAAATACTCTCCGACCCCGAAACCGTAACCCTAGTTTATTTTTTGACAACCCCAGCCAATCTCTACCCCACTTTACCTCGCCTAAACCCTAACTCCGGCGACCACTAGCACCACCTCCACAGCCACCTTCACCGCCATCGACCACCACCGACGTGTTCGTCGAAGCAAGGCGAGTGCAGTGCCACCACAGCGCCGCGACCACGACGCCCCTAGCCGTCGGAAGCCCCCTTGACTTCAAATCCCGACGTCAGACACGATGGTAACAGCCCTAAAATCATGTCGTGCGTGTCCCAAACTCACGCCTGATGTTCCCTGATGTTCGCCTGGACACGGGGAACCTAACAGTAGGGTTGGACACGCGTTAGCAGTGTCGTGCGTGTCGTGCTGGGCACGGACACACGACACTAGGTCAGATTCATTGCTCGTGTCCTTAAACGTCTGGACACGAAGCCGAACTGTTACTTAGATTAATGGATTAACGAGTTTAGTTTTGTGTTATCGGGTTTAAAAACCCATTAGCTTAAACCCTAATAAATCTAACCCAAACCCTTTCCCTAACAACTGACTCGGGCTGACCCCATGGCCAGCCCGAGCGTGCTAAACACCCCCTTGCTCCTGGCTAAGTTTGAGCCCCCCTTTTTCATTTTCTTTTCTTTTGTTTTGTTTTGTTTAGTTTTATTATTATATATATGTATATATGTATATATGTATATATATATATATATATATATATATATATATATATATATATATATATATATATATATATATATGTATATATATGTATATGTATTGTATATATATATATATATTATATATTGTATATATATATATATATATATATATATATATATATATATATATATATATATATATATATATATATATATATATATATATATTATTTTTATATATATATATATACTGTATTTATGTATATATATAATTTATATTTAGTATTTTATATATATATATGTATATTTATTATATATATATATATATTTATATATATATATATATATATATATATATATATATATATATATATATATATATATATATATTTCTTTATATATATATATATATATATATATAAAGAAATATATATATATATATATATATATATATATATATATATATATATATATATATATATATATATATATATATATATATATATATATATATATATATATATATATATATAACAATATATATAATATATATATATATATATATATATATATATATATATATATATATTCCTATATATTTATGTATATATATAATTGTGTTTGTTGTATAATTATGTATATATTTTCAAATACAAATTTTAGTGCTAATATTATTATGTATATATATATATACATAATAATATATATATATATACAAAAAAAAATATATATATATATATACATATATATATATATATATATATATATATATATATATATATATATATATATATATATATATATTCCTATATATTTATGTATATATATAATTGTGTTTGTTGTATAATTATGTATATATTTTCAAATACAAATTTTAGTGCTAATATTATTATGTAAAATTTCATAAGTTATTTTATTAAATAACTTTATGACTTGTATATTTTACCACTTCAAAATATATTATTTATATTGAAATTCCTGTATTTTATTAATCATGGCCAATTGATGTCCAAACCTAGCATGGGTTTTTTGGCCCAATTGTGTCTAATTCATTCAGAGTCTGTACAAGTCATATTGGACTTGATTCATGGCTTTGGGTCCTGTATCTGGACTTTGGTTCAATTTCGAATACATGGACAAAATAGTAAATAATTAATATTTATTTTCCAAAATTTGTTACCAGATATTTTTGAATTTTTTTAATGCTGTAAAAATCTGGGCAATATTGTATTTAAATACTATGTTAATTTAGCTAATTTATTATAATTTTCCAGCATTTAATAAGTACTTTTGGTATTTTATAAAAATAGGAAAACAGAACTCATTTTTAGGATATATATGTTTGCTGATTTTTAATAAATATTTATGAGGGTTCATAAATTCCAAAAAATTTGTATAAATTTCTATAATTAACAAGGATCATTTTGGTACATTATTTTATGTAAAGTTGAGCTTTTGTCTATCTCAAAATTGTTGGAACACAGTGTACAGTTTGATTTATTTATTGAATAATTACGACTTTCAATGTTTTGTGTTGTTTTGAGTTTTAGACGTATTGGACCTCACCCTACACTAGTATAAAGACCATAGAAAGTTAGTTTGGGTATTATTACACCCCACATTGGTCTCGTATGCTTAAGTCATCAATTGGCTAGGTGTCCAGTCAGAAAGTCGTGTTGTACCACTAGTGTCTTAGTGTTTAACTTAGTATAAAAAAACTAAGTTTATGTGTTATTTCTACAGTGACGAGTTACAGGCATCTATATCATTCCTATCACTGCTTTGCTTTGCTAAAGACAAGTACTTCTGCAAACTTTACATACTGCTATAACAATAAACTGTAATTTCTAACCATGTTAAATGCTGATCCTTGGGGTAGCAAGTTAAAACTTCACATGTTGTATTACTTTCAGTCTCTACCATGTTTAGGACAGTTTTCATATCTCTCACATGTTTAAACAAGGGTTAAGGGGAAACTGTTACTAGTGTACGTGATCATGACCCCCTTCTCCGTATGTATTTGTCGAGCACTGTTACATTCTATATATAACTTTATCGTATGTCTGATCCCGCGTTTGTGTATGAACATACACCGATGCCGTTAAGGGTACGTATGTACACTTCAAAAAATTGATATATGCCACTGTACATCCTGATTACCTATTGACTGATAACTCACCGACCACAGTTTTAAACTTTAAAACAAATACTTATTGCCATGATGGAATATATCTAAAACTGGATAAACAAGATATGTCATTTTATTTCTTTCCATCACATGATCAGTATTATATGTTTGTTAGATTAAGTACTTGCTCCCATCCTGACAGGATAACATTGTAGGTATTCTTACTAAGGAGGAGTTGCTATGCGATTTCTATTATGGAGTTGCTGCCGAGGACCAGGCTTTATCTTACGAGGATGTACCTGCGGAAAAACTCGTCTAGTTTGCATAGTTGCTCGGAGTTTCGAGAGTAGTCATACTGTTAGACTATGTATTTTGTGACTGGACCTGTATCCAGCTTTACATTTTGGACTTGCACTTGGAACTTGCTATTATACGAGATGACTTTTGTGTTTGGAACATTTATGACTCTTTATTACATATAGAACTGTTAGCACATTTTAGTCTTATCTTGTTATCATTAGAACAGCTTACTACGCTTTATCTCAAGCGTAGGCTGGACATGACTTGGCCCGGCCCAACAATTTGGGTAGCGGATCGTGACACTCCCAACAGTTCATTTATGCGTAGTTGTTTCTCGTATCCGTGTTCATAGTCACCTGTCAGTCGCCAGTTGTCAGTTTCTGTCTCATTTCTTGTTTATAGCCTGTTTATATTCTTATACATGATAGAACTGTTAGATAGGCATATTTTTATGTATCTTTCTTTGTCCCCTGAGGACCTGAAGATCTCTTCAGGTTTAGCGATTGCATGGAGTTAGTTAGCGGAGCAGGATGGTAGATGTTTGTGATATACTTGCAAGATCCAGGTATATTGATATTACGCTTATTATCCATTCGTGCTTTCATTCCTTATCATGATATACTCTGCTTGTTAGCTTACTTTATAGACTCATGTTAATTCTTAGAGTCTAATCGGACATATATGCTAGTAGGCTGCAGACCACGACCTATAATTGTTCGTTCATGTTTTATATTCTTATTGTGGATTGAGATAGAGATTTGCCTTGCCATGATTAGGCACATTACCATAGTCTAGACAGCGTTTACATTTTTGAGTTGGGTTGGAGTCCGCTTGATACGTAGCGGGCTTGCTCACGCTCTCGCATCCCGAAAAACGGGTGCGGGTCATGACACCACCTGTGCTTTGCACTATGCTGAGATTTTTTATGCTTCTACAAGACCCCCTTCAAAGTGTCCCGAACTTGGGTCAAGCTCGGGGTACTTTGAACAGAAGCATGAATACGTGGCATGAGCATAAATGCTTGGTTGTGGGCTGGTGTCATGCCAATCCCTTGATAATCATAACAAGGGGTCATCCAGGAAGACCTGCCTAACCAGAGGTAATATGAACATGCACTACAACAAAAAAGTGTTTTAACGACACTCGAAAAGTGTCGTTGATTACTTTCCAGGGCACTTTTTTAGTGCTGTCTAGAGGGTGTGTCATAGAAAGTTTCTTTACTTTCAACGACACATCAAAAGTGTCGTGTAATAAAGTTATGACGACACTTTCTCAATGTCGTGTAATACTTATTTCATGGCATCGTATTGGTGTCATCTTAAAGTACTTCAATGACATCTGATAAGTGTCGTCATAAATTTTTTGGACTTTCAACGACACGACAAAAATGCCATCTAATAACTTTATGACAACACTTCTTGAATGTCGTTTAATGCTTATTTCACGACAGTCTACTAGTGTCATTTTAATGTTATAGATATTTTTCACCACACTTTTTATGTGTAATCTAAACTTGTAAATCATAAATATCATTAATGTCACGACACCTTATATGTGTCATCTAACTCACTTCAACGACACATTTTAAATACCTGCAAAATGTCATCAGAGTATTTGAAATGTAAATTGATTTCATTTGTATATTTATTTTCATATAATTAACCAAAATCAATTTCACAGATAATAAAACTTTAATGTGCCAAGAGTAATATATATTAAAATATCACAAATTCATGCAAAGTGTTAATAAAATGTTTGAATGCTAGTATTAAATTTATTTAAGAACAAACAAAGTCTATTACTTGACAGATAAGATTTCTACTACTACTACTACTTCTTAGCGCCCAACTCTTTCCAACATTTCTTAGTGCTCAACTCTTTCCAGCATTTCTTAGTACTCAACTATTTCCAGCATCGAACTCAAACCTAATCCGAACTCATCAATAAATCTGCACACAAAAAGATTAAAATTAATATTTTGGCTTTCAAACTATAAGATCATAATATAAGTCACTAAAATAAACAGAGTTCTCAAACCACTATAATATTGAAACTCCAAACTATACTTGGATGTGCCTAAATAAAGTGAACTATGTTACGACATTAACTAACTTTATACCATTTAAATATAAAATTCTTCTAAATGATAGAAGCACATTCATTTCACTTCTAAACAACCTTCCCAGAGTTCATTTTGCATGTAACACGAAAATTTAGTCAGTTCAAATCCAAAATGAAGAAAAGAGCTTACATTGTGAAAAATTTATGCGTGCATACTTGAAGATTGTGCAAGCTTTGTCAGCCTGGAGTGTAGTTCCTTCACATAGATGATTGAAGGAACCAATGGTGTTATAGCTAGAGGATCCTCCTGAAGCCTCTGGCAATATGACTATATAATGCTTGTCCGTGGATAGGTGGAAAGTTTGTGTTGCTTTCTCTTTCTTTTGGTATTGCATCAGCAATAGCAGCAACGTCGGTGGAAAGTGAAGCTTCAAGAGGAAGGAAGATCATGTTTGCCTGGCAAAGTTGCAACAGATATAATGAGGAAAAAAAAAGCAAGAGGTATTCAACAAATTTATATGACAATCTTAGAGAGATTTGCCATAAGAGCATTATGTACAGAAGCAGCTTCCTTTCCCAGACTATAAACATCATGTAAACCCTCTGCTGTAGCCAGAACCTACAGAAAAAGAAAAATAAGAGAGAATTAAGAGCAAATAAAAAAAGGTATTTGTATAAGATATCAGGAAAAAAATGTTCAGCCTCAAATATTTATTCAAACATATTACAATGAGTACGCTCCTGATTACACTTTCCAATGTTCGATCAAACAACTTTGAGAAATACATTAGAAATAAGAAAAGTTGGATCCTTTAGATCAATAATGTCTTTTGGTAAAATGGAAAATATTGTATCTACATCCACAAGATGGATATTATAATCTTGTTACTTCAATTCAGTACACAAGTATCTTTATTTCTGAATCAAGATTTCAAAATTTATGAGTCATTACATCAGATCAACTTCTAGAAATTTTCTTTGAACAATAAATATTTTGTAGGGAAAGAAAAAGCTTGGCATATAGAGAGAAAGAAAGAAAAAGTTGCTCACCTTGAACTAGAAGCAAGAAGTAGAGAGAGGTCATGACCCTCTCCTTAATGTTGTGGTCCACGACGAAATGGATCTTGAAGGGGATCAACGCGTCGACAAGGGGCTGGGAGTGGTCGTAGGCCTTGGTGGAGGTGAAGAAGGAAGATTAAAAGATGATAAGTCATATGTGACGCCCAATATTTACCAAACTTAAAGATACTGTATTAGCTAGTCTTACAAAATCTTTACCTGGAGTGCTACGGATATTTGTGCTCACTGGTTCAAAGCTGATTGCACCACTTCTTGAAGCATGTGCAAGACCGACCTCATCACCCTATTTAAAACTATTGTCATCACTGGAACTAATAAAGTGTTGCGGCAATATTTGATTGGCCTTTAATTGCATCACATACCTTAACAACAAAATTCTCGTCCAGAAGAATTTTGCTCGACTTTATGTCTCTGTGGCACAGAGGAGGATATAATAGAAATGGAGGTACTAGGCCCTTATGTGCAAAACAAAGCATAAAAACATGAAGACATGTTTTCTAACACTACAACCTCAATAATTTTAGGTTCAAAAAGTTCCAATTTTCATCCCAATTCAATAGTTTGAGTTCATGTAGTTTCAATCAATTTATTTTACTCTAAATCTCAGTTTTGGCACTTGAAACGAGTCAATAGATTGTAAAGAACAAAAATATCACAAACAAATAGATGAAATGCAATAAACTATAATCTATATTACCAAAAATTTCTTCATCCTTAACACACCATAGCTAAGGATTTAACCACTGTAACATACCTCAATTTGTCCCAATCTGCAACCTATATCACACTTCTCAAACTAAAAAAAAAAGTCAGCAATAACATATAATATGTCCTAACGTCCAATAATGGGAAATTGTATTAGTTTGTAGCAAGTGAAAATGGCATGGTCAAATCCTTAAAAGAATCAATTTTATGACTGAATATCTTCCCATCCAAATCAAGTGTTTTAAAATGGCCAACACAAAACAGAACATAACCAAAAAAAACAAGAGATTTTCTTCCCACCCAGAATGTAGTATCTTTGTTGTGCATTGTTACTTCATTTATCTGTTTATTCAATGTGAATTATTGTCTATATTTGAGTCCATGTCAAATGATATATGAGAAAATTATGATTTTTTTTGCTCCAGTACCAGAATGTTAGTTTTCCAGAGGAAACTACATGACTGCTCTGTGCTGAGACTAGATGTTTTTCGTTTTATTCTTCAGGTGATCTGGTTATCAAGATGCAAAATTTTCTTCAGGAAACTACAGGATGTTGAAGGAACTTAAGTAGTATGTTAGAGTTAAACTTCAGCACGTCTCTGAGGGTGATTCCTATAGAGTTCTCAGCATAATTCGAGTTGAACATGGTGTGATATTTTTTATGGCACTATTGTATTAATAAATTCAAGACAATTCTTCAGTTAATTGTCAGTGGAAATTCTTCCTGTATAGTTTATTTTTAGGTCACCTGTTTATTTATATATTAGTGTGTGTAGTTTCTGGAACATCTTACTGTGTCCATCAATATTGCAAGTTGCTCCATAAATTCACTCTATTCGTGGATACCTATACCTTTCTTGTTCTTGATTGGCTTACTAGTATGCTTGTCAAATATTTCCTTATCTATTGTATTTTAGCTTAAACTTACTTTTGGTTTATTATCTATTTCATTCTCATTTTTCTCTATATATGCCTATTTCTACTTATTTCTTGTTGTATACTTGTTATACCTTTTAAGTATACAACTTATTATTACTCCTTATTTATATTGCTTGTAGAGATGAAAGTAAATTTATGCAGGGATCTGCTAAGTCTGCTTTCTTCCAAGCTAAGGAAAAATTTATGCAGTAAATTTATGCAGGGATCTGCTAAGTCTGCTTTCTTCCAAGCTCAGGAAAAATTTATGCAGTAAATTTTTGTTGTAGTGATATACTGTAAAAAGCCAGCTCCCAGACCAGATAATATGAGTAAAAACATTGTCTGAGAACCCTAGGAGTTTCAGTAAGGTCTGCACCAAGCTAAGGAAAAAAAGTAGCAATATTAGTGAAGAAACGAACAAAAAGAGATATATTCATTAAATAATAACCATCAACAAGCAATATGATATCAACCTGATTCACTAAAGACAGAGACATTAATCACTAAAAAAATGGAAAATTGGAGATTACAAGGTCTGATTTCTTCCAAAGTTCAAAAATTGCCACCAAATCCCAAGATTTCTAAGAAACAGAAGATCTTACAAGAGGGCTGATCTTTTTTTCTCACTCACCGAAATTCAAGAAATCGCAACTCATCCACCAGTACCATTGTGGCTTTCGGAAACCAAAAACTCCAAAACTCCAACCATCAAGACTGTCAAAAAAGCTAAACTTAGTTTAGCAAATAGTAGGGCCTTACCTATCTCTGACAAAATTATCATAGTTAAGGAACCACTATTTTTCAAAGCATTTGAGATCAGATTTAACTGAAGGATATACAACAGAGAGAAGTGTACCCCCACAGAATAGAATAAAAGCTTGGCGCATCTTTCCACTTATGGAATGGCACAACAAAAAGAGAAAAAAGAAGCACACAGGAACACAAAAATGAATGGCATTAGTCAGGAACTTCAAACAAAATAAGAAATAAGTTAGTATAGGTAATAAAGAGAATATCATTCCTCAAGAAGTTCAAGAATCATCAATTAAAGTATGAAAGTGCCATATCCAGAAGTAGCATATAAGTGTTAAAAATGACTATAAATCATCATTGGGCCATATAAGTCATATTCAGGTGAATCCTCTATTCGGTAGAAATGTCATGGCAGGATGTTCGGCTACAACATTTTAATCTTCAACTGGATCAGTTATTTACCAGAACAACTCATACATGGTCTAGTGATGATCATTGGCAAGTATAACTAATTTAGTTACCTCATCGAATTCACATAGAGCTCAATTGAAGCGTTAGGTGGAAAAGAGGAACCTACGGCTAAGGAAGAATGTCATAATGGGGGCATGATGAGATGTTGATGCTGACAAAAGAGAACAAGTGTTAGCTCAAACTCCTGGAGGAAGAAATCCAATCTAGGGCTAAGCAGAGAGCAAGATGCATCAGATTGGGGTCCGCTCAATCTGTTCGTGTCATCTCTCGATCCACAAAAGGATAGAGATGATCGTACTGAGTAGAATCAAGAGTGATGTAGTTCTTTAGCGCAGTCGCGTGTTTGTGTGAGTTGCTTGAGAGTTGTACAGGAATGGGAAGATGTCTCTCATTCTCCATTTTTTTATCTTATCCTTTAATGTATCACCACTCATCTAGCATTCTTATGTCATGTCAGCTATACTAACTTTATAGATATCTTGTTTCTTAATTGCCCAATACTCTAATTCACAAAGCATGGTTGATCTTATAGCAATCTTGTAGAATTCATTCCTATTTCAAAAGTATCTTGCAATCACAAAGTACTCCAGAAGCACTACTCCATTTGAACCATCCAATAATAGTGAAACAATATGGATCTTAAATCATATTTGAAAAAGGAACACTTCAATTTCGGGAAAACATTATTTTATTTTGAGAGGGAAAACATATGTTGGTAAGGTATTTTAACCAGTCTCTTCATCGGGATACTACTATGACTCATGCAGGGAAGAACCTCTTGCACAAGAAAGCAGCAAAAGATCCAACCAGTTAGAAGGTTGTTTTGGCCAGTTTAGATCCAAATTGACCTTTGACCAAGATACATAAAGTAAGATCTACAAAAGAAAAAGGAAAGGTACTGGCAGAGCAGGAAAAAAAATAAGAAAGCAGAAGTCATTTTCAAATCCCATGTTTTGATGGTAATCTTGTCCAAAAAAACATTAATGTAATCTGGTCCAACAACATTAACCTTTATATACCCTAGTGTGCGGCTGGTGTGTTCCAAGTTCCAACCATTATATCTATATACATGTATCCAGAGTTGGCCTACAGCTATTGCATATATCAGCACTGGCTGTTTCAAAACTTTCACTTGAGTATTCATCACAATAGCCTTCAAGTTTATACTATTGTCTCTGGAATTCTGTGGACACTATTGTCTCTGGAATTCTATGAACACTATTGTCTATGTATAACATGGAGAACGTGTGCATTTATGGCTAAATGAACATGCAAAGGAGAAAGCAAAAGGGTTGAAGTATCTGGAATAACAACACAAGTTTTGAGGTATTCAATGAATTCCACTCATGTTACATAAGAAACTGTGTTGTAGAAATAAGAGTACCAAATCTGGTAAGCTTCCAAAACCAAGTGCAAGATAGGAACCAACTCATTTCATAATTTATCATAAGCAGATAAGTAACTATAGTAAAAAGAACAAGTTATTGAGATGTGGAAGGGATGTTTCACCATACTATAAATAGCAAGAATATAGCCAGGTTTCAAAACACGAAGAAATATCAGTGCCAAAGTAATTGCACGAGAACATTGGTGCAGACCCCATGCTATTGTAGCAACAATCAAAACCTTTGTGTCTTCTTTTTTTGTCAGGTAAACAATAGTAAGGTGTTGATAAAAAATCTGATGATAAGTTAAGCACAAGGGTCACACGGAACACTTTATTCAATTATAGTGAGGACAACTGATTGAAATTGAATAGTAAAAGTTTCACTCAAGAAAAATAAATATTAAAATCTGAAACAAGTAACCCAAACAGATAAATACCATGCACTAATGATATTCTAATTCTTCACATTAGATACATGTTTAATCATCAGGGATTTCCATTATTGTTGAACAAAATTCCAAATGAAAAGTACATGAAAATATGAACACTCTGAGTAACATTGAACTGACACATATGTCAAAAAGAAAATATCACGAATGGACAAAACATCATTAATATGAATATGAAATTCACTGGGTTAACTTTAGTGCACCGTGCACGAATCAATTAGTATAATGCTCTGAGTAACATTGAACTGATGCATATGTCAAAAAAAAATATCACAAATAGAGTAACTACCCACGGTGGAACTCAAACCCAGAAGGCAGTGCTCTTATACCATGATGACTAACATTGCATCCGAAAGCTTGTTATGCGCCAGTAATGTATATAAAACCACCTAACATCGATTGGAGATACTAAGGTTTATGTTTATTGTTTGGCAATCCAAAGCTCGAAAGGATAACTACAAAATAATTATAAAAACTTCAATTTTGACTTAATCCTCTCCGAAGTGGAATCAAAGTGAAGACAGTGGATTCATTGTAGTATTCAGTGTTAGCTATTCCAATTTTGGGCCTTTATAGAGTCTTGCTTTGAGTTATGGGTTAACTAAGTGCGAAACTCGCATCAGTTAAGTCTTGTCAAACTCGTATCAGACACGCCACCTGCAACTCAAACTACACTAGGACACACGTGTCCGCGCCGACACATCAGTATTGTACTGTAGCCTATTTGCGTCTGTACTTGTGTAGAGTATCTAATTGACTACAAAGACTTCAAAAAAATGATTTCCCCCATAATCTTCAACAATGTTGTGGGTTCTACGTCACCAGTTATAGGGGTTACTCAAAACCCTAGCCACACATATCTTCCAAATGTTATTAGCTTGAGCTCATCATTGGCAGGGGTCAATCCTAAGCCTAATTTCATGAATATGCCAAATAGCATGGACACAATGGCACACTTGGCCAAAACCTGGGTTACACCAACCATCAGAATCTTTCTTACCCACTCCTAATAGCAGGACCAATGTCTATGGGGATGAATTACCCTCCAATCTGTATCAATTGGGAATGAACCCATGAGGAATACATCATTTGTTAATATACCATCAGTCCCCATTCCTGGCCAGATGGAAGTTTTAGCAAGTCAGTCAACAGGGTATAAACATACGAGTATACCAATATATACCTACTCCAATGCTCAGTTGGCCAAATAAAATCCTATTTTCTAGTTGGTCAGTATATGCAAACCTATACCGAAATGAACTGCCAAGAGGTGCAGAGTCTTGTGTACACTGGTAATCATTTCTAAGTTTTGCAGACACTTGGACAGATACAGACTTATCCAGAGGGCTATCACCAATATGTGCCAACAAGTCATGTAAACATGCCAATGCCTATGAGTACGAGTCAATCGCCAAGAATTCCATTTGCAATAGGACCACTACCATGGCAACAACAACATGGACAACCGCAGCGGGGACAACAGCTAGATGGTCAGCAAAATTTGGTATACCAATAGGAAAAAGAGTCATATGGTCAGCTAGATGGCAATAGAGAAGAGGAGTTACTGAAACATTCTATAAATAGGAATAATGTAAAGAGAGAAGGCATGGAGAAAATATATCAGTTACTTAGCTTTCTAGTTTATTCATTTCTACATTTCTTTAGATTCTCTTGTACTTTCTTCTCCACTGTAAACTTTCTTGATCAATGAAACCCTAGTTTCTTCCCTCCTTCAAATTGGTATTGTGAAGTCTGGAATCAATGGTCAATTTCCTTAGATCCTCTCCCAATTCCTACCAATTAGGAAGAGAAACTTATCAGGGTCGGTCATTCCATCGTTCTCTATAGAAAAAAGGCTCCAAAATCAGTTCATCCATCAAATTAGAAAATAAAACCCTAATTTCTGCATCTTGAACTAAATTTCTACAGATTGAAGGTGGAAATCACCCAAAAAACTAATTTTAGCCACCACTTACCATCTTCTCCGTCATCCTCGTCTTCCTGTTTTTTGTCGCTGTCGGCCTGGACCGAGTGAGACGCTCTTTGCGAAGCTGGTCCGATAGCCGACTTACTGGGCGACCCTCAGGGAGGAGGAGGAGGAGTAGGCGTCGAGCGCCGTGGACTCGCTGAAGCATGCATGGACAGTCCCGATCTGGGCCAGCGCTTGTGCTGCTATGTTGCTGGCTCCGTAGAGGGCGTCCTGGACGGCAGAGGAGAACCTGGCCAGCACGGTGGTGTGGATGCCGACGCAAAAATATCTGCGACCGTAATCACGACCCCATCTTGTACTTGTCGTGGCCATGAAAATTAGGTCAGAGAGAGAGAGAGAGAGAGGGGAGAAAAGGGAGATGGAGAGATTTTAAGGAAAATGCTGGTAAAGGCGCCAAAATGAAATAAACAGCAGGAGTCTAAAAATTTTAGATGACACTAAAAATGTGTTTTCTTTTGTCATTTAATATTAGATGACATTCTAATGGTGTCGTTAAATATTTGGTTACGACATTTTTAAAAAGTGCCATAGATAATAATAAATATTCCATTACAATGACATGTTTTAGCAAAGTGTCATAATAATAAAAAATTAACGACACTTATTCAACAAGTGTCGTCAAAAAAGTGTCGTTATACATCATTTTTGTTGTAGTGATGGTAGGCCTAATCTTTGTTGGGATCAAGAAAAAAATTCAGTGGTAGTATGAACGTGAACTATTTTCTAGATGGCCATGATAATTATAGGATCAACACAGAGAGAACGACTTCTCCTAGCTAATATGGACATAGTAGCCATAATTTAGGGTGTAGAGGAGCAATCCAGAGGTAATATAGATGTGAAGTGCTTCATCTACTTGAGAGAAAATATAGAAGAGAGGGATCCCCTTACCAGACCCATAGGCACCATTTTAGGAGATGTGGGAGCCTATGCTGGCTCCTTCTTCAGACGTAATACATCTTCAGGAACTTGCCATTGATGGGCATCATTAGCAAGTTGCCATTAGGTTTTGCCAGTCGGTAGGTGCCATTAAAGTAGACCGTCTCTATAACAAACGATCTTTCCTACTTGGGCTCAAACTTCCCTGCTGTTTTGTGAGTCATTACAATCAATCTTCGAACTGCAAAGACGAGGTCGCCCACTTATAATGTTCTTTTTCGTACCATTTTGTTGAAGGCCCCAAAAATACGAGCTTGATAATGCTCGATTCTCTGCTGCGCTAGTAGGCATTTTTCGTCCAGTGCTTCTAACTCTTGTAGCCGTCGGTTCTAGTTGTCTTTATCAGTCAGCTGGTTAGTGATGGCTACCCGTAAGGACGGGATCTGGATCTCCACGGGGAGGACTGCCTCGTTCCCGTAGACCACGGAGAATGGTGTGTTGCCCATGGGCATACGAACGGTCATACCGTAAGCCCATAGACATTCCTCCAACTTCTCATTCTAGTCGTATTTGTTAGAAGAGTCGACTTTCTTGAGGAGCTTGACGATGGTCTTATTTAATGCCTCGGCTAGTCTATTAGCTGCCGGGTTATTAGACGTTGACGCCATATTCTTAATTCGGTTTTTGTCGCAAAAATGATGAAATACATGGCTTACGAACTGAGGACCATTGGCGTGAACAATTCTTCTAGGAACTCCGAAACGGTAAATGATGTGGTGCTTGATGAAGCTGATCAGTTGAAGGTTTTCACCTCTATCAATGGTACTGCTTTTGCCCATTTGGAGAAATAGTTTATGATAGTGAAGATAAACCGGTATCCTTTGGAAGTGGACGGGTTGATTGACCCCACGATATCTATTCCCTATGCTCCGAATGGCCAAGAGGCTACCGTGGGGTACAAATAATCTGAAGGCTGATGGATGAAGTCAGTATAAAACTGACACTACCGGCACTTCTTTGTATATTCTACGGCATCTGCTATCATAGTGGGTCAATAATAGACCATACGGCGTAGTCGGTCTTGTAACTTGGGACCTGGCTGACGAGCTCTGCAGGTTCCATCATGTGTCTCTCTGACTGCCTCATGTACTTCTGTGTGAGACAGACAGCGTAGGAGGAGCCCGTTGTATGAACGATGGTACAACATTTTAGTAGCTGTGTCATAGAAGAAACGGAGTGAGCGTCTCCTGACGGAAGCTGCTTCCTTTGGGTCTTCAGGCAGGATCCCGTAGACTGCATAGTCTATAAACAGGAATTGCCAATCTCGAGTATCTTCATCTGTATTTACTTGTAGTGAGTAGTTTTGTCATATGTACAGAGCATTCTTTAGACAGACTAGCTCCCATCCCATCACGATAATAGTATATTAGGAGCCCATGGGGGTAGCCAGAGAAGTAGCAAGACCAGCTAGTGCATCGGCCTCCAAGTTTTGTACTCGTGGCATATGTTCTATAAAGAACCCTGTGGAGGTGGAGATGATATCGATCACCGCCTGGTGGTAGGGGATCAAATCTTCGCGTCGAACCTCATCCTACCCTCAAACTTGGCTAATGATTAATTTCGAATCTCCATAGGCCTCGATGTAGTCAACCCCCAGCTATTTAGTGAGTTGGAGCCCAATGATGAGTGTGTTATACTCTGCATCATTGTTGGTGCATGAATCCATGAGGGAATATACGCAATTGAAAACTAGTCCGTCGGAAGTAACAAGGACGATCCTGACCCCTGCGACGATTTCATCCTTTGGCCCCGTTCTTGAGGATCCATCAAAGAACATACGCCAAATTGAATGGTTTGAAACTGTATTGGACTCCAGAACTTCGTCGAGGATCTCTTCGTAGAGTCTTGATGTCTCTGGCACCAGATGTGCTACAATGATATCAGCCAGCGCTTGGCCTTTGACTGTTTTCTACGGGACGAACACCATGTCATAGGGAGTCAAAAGGATTGCCCATGTGGCTAATCATAAGTTTAAATCCCCTGGCTTGGTTATAAGGACTCTGAGGGGGTTGATCCTGGATACGACATAGATTGTCTGTCCAGTCACATAGTGTCGCATCTTCTGGATGGCGAACAGAAGGGCAAGATATTCTTTCTCGACAGGATTATACCAATGCTCGGCTCCAATCATTGTTATGTTGAGATAGTATATCGCCTGCTCATGGCCTTCACTGCACTTTTCGGGTAATAAGGCACCAAGAGAATGATCCATAGCTCGGACGTACAACAGAAAGGGCTTTCCCATGACTGGTGCTACCAGTATGGAAGGACTGGTGAGATACTTTTTGATGTCGTCGAACGCGCGCTGGCACTCTTCAGTCCATACAAAGGAGACCCCTTTCTTCATTAACTTGGTGAAGGGTTGACATTTACTAGAGAGATTTGCTATGAACCTTCTGATATACCCAATTGCCCTTGCAAGCCTCGAAGCTCTCAGAGGTTTCTTGGAGGAGCGATGTCTAGGATTGCCTTAGTCTTCTTTGGTTCGATGTGAATTCCCTTTGCAGTGATGATGGAACCCAAGAACTTGTCGCTGGAAACGCCTAGGAAGGACTTGGTCGGATTCATCTTCAGCTGATGCGTCCATATTAGATTGAATACTTTTCATAGATCATCCAGGTGGTTGGATTTGTCCTTGCTCTTAACGGCAATGTCGTCAACATAACATTCCACTGTCTTCTGGAGATGCTTGCGGAATATTGTGCTCATAGCCCTTTGGTAGGTTCCTCCTGCGTTCTTCAATCCAAAAGGCATCACCGTGTAACAGTACACCCCTTTTGGAGTCCGGAATGCCGTATGTTTTTTGTCTTCTGGGAGCATCTTGATCTGGTTGTAGCCGGAGAAACCATCCATGAAGGACATACTCTCAAAGCCATAAGTATTGTCAATCATCACGTCAGTGATCGGGAGGGGAAATTCGTCTTTAGGACTGGCTGAGTTGAGATCCCTAAAGTCTATGCAAATTTGTATCTTCCCGTTCTTCTTAGTAACCGGGACGATGTTTGCTACCCAATCTGGATGTTGTTCTTCACGGATGAAGCCACTCTCGATGAGTTTGTCGACTTTCTCCTCAATAACATCCATGATGTTTGGGCAAAACCGTTGTTGTTTTTTGACAGGCTTAGCGTCGGGATGGATGTTGAGGCGATGCATGGCAACCTGCGGGTCCAAACCTGGCATGTCCTCGTTGCTCTAGGAAAAGACTCGATGTATTCTCGGATGAACTGTATCAGAGATTGCTTGTCACCTTCTGGTAAGCTTTTACTAACAAAGATAGGCTTAGAGGAGGCCTCGTTCCCCAGTTCGACCTGGACGACTTCATCTTCTGTAGGAGGTTCATGTTGCTCGATACGCCATTCCTATTGAGATCCTAGATGCTGGGCCCAGGTTTCAACTTCAGAATACTTGAACGTTTGGTCTTCGTCCTCGACCGAAGAGCTTACGGAGGCCATATTAGCTGACAACATCTTCTTGAAGGCCTGGCCGGTGCTGGTGTCAAAGTCCTAGGTTGAGGAGTCAGAAGTGTGTGAGTGCATCATGACTTCTTTCTCTGAGCCTTCTGAAGTGGAAGTGGGTGTAACATAACCCAACCCCCTACGGGTGCGCTGGTAATAGTCTTGGGCCTATCCCTTTTGAGCTCGAATCCGTAAGAGAAGGCGCCGACCCTTACCATAATTAAGCCCCTTGTTGCTGTTCAGGTCGTAACCCATCTTCTGGATGAGGTATTTGGCCTGTATAGTATAGCGGTAGAGCTGCATCTTGCCGCTGTCAGGCTCTGGATCTTCAAGAGCTAACCTATTGATGGAACTGGGGATTCCTAGGACCCTTCCTTTGGTGTGCGTATTGATCGATAGAAAGTTAAACAGATCTAATAAGTGTTCAAACCCTTTATAGGCGGAAACTAGGGTTCACGAATAATACCTGCGACGGAAAGGAGATAAGTAATTCCTGGCAATCTCGAGTGGACGACCCCAAGATCTTTTGTACGTATTCCTTCCTCGAGTTGGACGTCGTGTGGGCGACGATCTTCGACCTTTTCTTCTCCTTGGCAGCCCTCTCTTTTTCTCCTTATGTGAATCACAAATTTAGAGAAAGTTTCATATTTCTGATCAGTAATCTGGCGGCCAGAGAATAGAGGATATATATAGGCTACGTCAGGGACCATGAGGAGAAATTAGGGTTAGGCCTCCTAACGGATCTGGATATCCCGTGTTCAGCCCGAACACACAATCCAGGCCTATTAACAATAGCTCGGTCCACTAATGAGCTATTGTTGCACTACCTCCCTAATCCTAAATTATATTTGTGGTGTCCTTTTATTATATGCTCGTTTGGCTCCCCATGTTAAGATATCGTATGTTCGTCGATCAAATTAAGTTACTGACAACTATATTGATTCGACATCTTTTATCCTTAAGTAGTACCGCTCAACTTTATTTGTCATATCGGATATAATCCACCTGCAGGGTTTACATGACAATCCTTATGAGCTCCTTAAGGGGACATCATCAACCCGATGTATCGGGACATGAATTCCATTTATAATCAACAACCCATTATACATACAATGTTATTACCCAATTCATAGAGGTTGTTGATCCATAATGAATCTCACTCTTTTATGAGTCAAAATAATGCACACTACATATACATGTCCGTTATTATATCCGGATTAAGAGCACAAGCATCCATAATAACAGAGGTGTTTGTTCTCTTATATAGTCAGTACAAAAAGAACAACCTGAAGTGGTCCTGTTCAATACACACAAAGTATACTAGTGTAAACCTATAGTCAAGATAGACTAATACCAGATTTCACTACAACCTTTCCAATAGATTGTCCAAGTCCATCTAGGTTGTGAACTATTTATATACTCCATTGAGAACTGATAATATGATCTTCTGTGTGACACCACACACCATATTATCTACAATATTGAATATCAGACATTTGTATTAACACTTGTAACAAATACAATATGCAAACATTTGCCCATATGATTCTCATTCAAAATTTAAGAAAATAAGGTTACTACAAAAGTGATGCTTTTAGTATATAACCCTAACACCTCTGTGGGTGCTCCACTCGACCGAATATGGTGGGTTTCTCTTCTTTTCACCTTGCTAGAACTTCGAAGTAGCGTTCCGGGGAGGGACAACTTGGCTTGCACGGTTGACGGTCATCACTTGTGTCTGTAGCTTACATAGAGAGTTGTCTAGAAAATATCTAGTGTTCCAACATGCACAAGAATAATTCGAAGATAACTTCCTATTAATAAAGTAAGAGATTTTATCCCAAAGGATTACATCATCAAAAGAGTGCGCCTCTGTATTGGCATAGACGTAGTCTCCTAGTTCCTCATCTGTAAGGACTAGGCAGTCGAGGGAGGAGGAGGTGGATGCTTTCCTTTTAGTTTGACCACTAAGGGAGCTATGATCGAACGCTCCTGCGCCTTCATGATTGGCCTTGAGGACCTCCGGGGTAGCCTTTTTCGTATAGGCTCCTGGCTATCATCTGCCGTCACTGGAGGTGAAGGTGGTTCTCTGCCTCGGAGTTTGACGACGAGAGGCACAGACATCTTGCGCGGTCTTTCCTTCAGCCGAACCTTTAAAGGTTCTTCGACCACCGCTGCATTTTCTGAGGTAGTCTCTGCCTCATCATCAGCATCATTGCTCTCATCGTCCCAGGGAACTGATTTGTACAGATCAGCATCCGTACAGTAGGCTTCAAGTCCCCGAAATGGGTCGATATCAGCGAACTCGGTCCTGATAGTCCCGTCGCTGGCCACATACTTCATGTACTGATGGAGGGTGGATGGAACGATCATGTACTCATGGATCCATGGTCGTTCCAGCAGCATGTTGTAGTTTATGTTCGCATCGATGACATAACAGGTCACTTCTGTGTCCAGGTCACCAATTTGGCACTTCAAAGAATTTTGTCGAGAGGCTTGCTTTTTCCCGTGTTGAAGCCGCTGATTGTTGTGTTTGATACGGTCAGTCGATGCATCGGAATCCCTAGAGTTTGGAGCAAACTTCTTGTGATGATGTTGAGAGAGGAGCCCGGGACGATGTGGATGCGATCGACTTTAATGGCACCGACATACCCTGTGTAGTAAAGAGTCCTATTATACCGGTTGTTCTTCAGCAACATGTCTTCTTAGGTAAAAGTGATACTGGGGATCACTTCGACCATGCTGTGACAATATGGGTAAGCCACAAGGTCTTCCTTTGGTGGTCGTACCTGAGTGAGGAAGAACTCGGCATTCTGTAAAGCTTTGCTGAGCGCATCCTGGGCTTCTTTGGAGAGACGGAGGAGATCGAAAAGTGACAACCTAGCCGGAGTGTTGCCTAGCTGTGCTAGTATGTCAAAGTTGTAGGGTTTGATGGGCCCTAATGTCGATTCTTTTCTGAGAGGCTTTTCAAAGCGAACCTCCTTTTGTTTCTGTTTATCCGTGGCAGGAGTCTACGACGGGCCTGTCTCAGATGTATTAGGGACATGGGTTGCAGTTGGTGGAGGCCCTACCTCCTCTGGAGCCTGGCTCTCCTCTTACTGCTGTACTGAGCAAGTGGTTACCATGGTATCCTCGGCCGACGCCGAGATCATACGACAGGTCTTGTCATTCTTCCTATTGACAGAAGGGGTCGTAGGCGCCATCATGTCGGGAGTCGGGTTAGGGTGAACCCACATGACCTCGCCTCGCTGTGTAGATAATGGGATAAGCCCTTGAGCGTTGTCCCGTGCTGGTGGAAGGTTAACCACTTCTATTGTCGCCTTCGGGATGGGGACGACTCCATCTTGCACCTCTGTGGTTTGGAAACATCCAAACTGGAGAGTAACCATGTTAGCCTTGACGGTCTTCTCTTTATAATTCAGCGATATGACGTTGGCTTTGATGAGGCACTGGATTTGCCTTTTTAACACATAACAGTCTTGTGTTGAGTGGTGAACATATTGCTGATAATGGCAGTATTTAGGGTTGTCCGCCTTTTTCACTTCCTCGTAACGCTTCGTCGCTGGTAGAGACAGCTTTCCACTCTTCATCAGCATCTCGAAGAGTTCTAGCGTATCCTCGTCATTGAAGGAATAAGTCTCTCTCGGCTTCTGTGCTTCTACAGACTTGGGGTTCGTGGCTG
This sequence comes from Iris pallida, assembly GCA_029216955.1. Lineage (NCBI taxonomy): Eukaryota > Viridiplantae > Streptophyta > Magnoliopsida > Asparagales > Iridaceae > Iris > Iris pallida. The sequence goes on from JANAVB010030418.1 coordinate 4,322,910, forward strand.
CTGAACCTTTGGAGATGTTGACGGTCATGGCCTGCTTGCCTTTTCCATCTTTGGGGCTGTTGTTAGACGAACGTCTTTCCTTATCTTCGAAAGAGGGGAAGTTCAGTTCCAGGAGCTGTGCGTCTTGGACTTTCCTCTGTGCCACATCCACCTCTGTAATGAAGGGCGTCCACTCCGTGCAAGGAGCACTATGCCACAATTTTATTGCCGGCAGCATGTTCTTGCAACATGAGTCTATAAGCATAGGCTCGGGCATACTAGGGGTAGCCTTAAGGCTGCTTGGTAGAAGCGCTCAATGTATGCGCGAACAAGCTCTTTCTTCCTCTGGATAACCTCCATAAGAGTTGAAATTGTCATGTCCATCCCTCCTTCATAAAATCGATCTACGAATAGATTCTTCAGGCCCTCGAACGATAAAATAAAATCGTCCGAGAGACCGTAGAACCACTCATAGGCTACCCCCTGCAGAGCTCCTATGAATATGTTGGTTAGGAGAGCTTCATTCTTCGGTAAGTGCCCTGTTAATGAGGCAAAGTACCTCAAGTATCGTCGGGGAGACTCTTTTCCTTCGTAGGGCGTGAGTGTTCATGGATTGTACTTGGGCGGATAGACTACATTGTCCCACTCGACAAGATATAGCTGCCGAATCCCTATTTTTGGAGTGTTGCTTGCTTTTCTTTGGCGTCGTAGCGAGCATACAGTTCCTTGATGGCCTGCTATATCTCAATTGACATTGCAGGGCCTATAGTCGATGGAGTAGCGACGATGGTCCGGCCGGATGGATAGCAGACGGCCTGTTGGACTCGTCGTTGGTTGTTGGATCAAGCGCGGTTGTGGAAGTAGCGGAGGACAAACTGCTCTTGATATCCATCATGAGAGAGGACAAGGTCTTTATTATAGCCGTTAACTTGTCTAGGCTCGTCTCGAGTGCTTCGATATGTCTGAGAGCTTCGTTATTGTCCGCTTCATCACCGTCGGCCATAAAGACGAACCTGGTATGAGGATGAGTTGAGGGAACTGTGGACCCTTCGCTCTCTGGCTCAGTGACACCCGGGTTTCGCGCTCTTGAGGATAGATTAGAAGGTTGCGGCCTTCCTCGGACTCATTGTGGTTGCTAGCCCAGTCTGGTGACTAGCTGCGCCGGTAGAGGTATCCAGCGGAGATTTAGAACGTGTGCCTTGAAACACACCTGTGCCGAGTACCTTCTCCTTGCTGCTATCGGACCGCTTCTTGGGCTTGGAGGTTGAGACAGGAGGATTCTTGGAAGACTGCTTGAGAGTTTTAGAACCCTGTGCCTCGTTGCACGTGGCGATGCGGAGTTCATCTTCTCTCTTACTCGCCGACCTCCTGTTGAATCTCTGACGTGTGGTCGACGTAGATTGAAGTCTTTGAAAGAAGGAGCGCCTCCTTGGTGGTAGTACAGCCGCCTGTTGACAACAGTAGTTGATAGTAATGTAGGTACAAGGATGCCTTGATTTAGGCACGCCCTGCGCCACAGATTCTTTTTCTGCTTGGGAGAGCACCAGGTCTTCCGTCGCGGTACCCCCATTGTACGTACAGGGAAGCTGCGTGTGGGTACGATCAGAGAGGGTTTGCCGGGACAACCTCTTATCATGCTCGCAGGAGCGCTGTTCGCATGACTCCCTCTCTATAGGGTATACCCCTGGCTTGTATCATGTATGGGATTGCTCAAGCGACAGAGGGGTTCGACTAGTCGAGGCATCAGAGCACGGGGACCAGCCTTATAACTTTCCATTGGCAGCGCGTGTGACCGTCAACACGGGCCTCTGGTCGGTCATAAGCATGGTACGTTTGTTGCATAGGCACGTACCGCCTGGGATCTCTTCCAACTACCCCCAATGGGTGCATAGTATCCAGAATCCAATGAAGGTTCGCCTGATGGGAAGGCAATTCTATCGAAGACAGATCTTCTCACCGGCAATGCTTCTGTCGTGAGTGGTTGGACCGGTACGTGCTTCCTTTGGCGTTGTGCCTTCGTCAGGCCCACCATAGAGACACCTTCTTCCTCGCCATATTTTCCCAGGGTAGAAATCGAGCGAGGGGATATGGTTGTAGCAGCCGAAATTTTCTTCGGGCCTTCGTTCAATATTCAGTCCAAATTCCACATTCAATTCGACCAATCTATTTGTAACACCCACTTTTCTAAAATGGGGGTAATTTTGAAATTTTGTAATTATAATCATTTAATAATGATATTTAAACCATGTTATGATTTTTGGTAATTTTTAATTATTTAAAACTATTTAAAATGTTGAATTGTGATTTTGATGGTTAACTAGTTAAACCCTAGTTTTGCTAAGCTTAGAGACTAACCATGACCAAGGGAGCCTAACCATGTGATTAGGATGACTAATTGTGACTTTTTAGTCTAAGGATATTTTGGTCATTTTTGACTTATTAATGAAAATGAATTTTGATTAATTAGTATTGTGCTAATTGAATTGTTAGAGACTAACCTAGTTTTGACTAAACCTAGATGTTAATGATGCTCATGGAGGTTTAGTTAGAAGGTTGGAGACTTAATGGTTAAGTTAGATTAACAATATCTAGATATTTCATAGTAGGATATTTACCCCTTACACTACTAAAATAACCCAGATTAGCGACGTCAGGAGACGTCGCTAAATACAGGAAATACGTCGCTAACAATGATTTGCGACGTATTTAACGACGAAAAACCTACGTCGCTTATAGGCAAGTCGCAGATGGCAATTTAGTCGCCAAACGTCGCTATTTGCGACGCGTAGTTAATTGTCGCTAGACGTCGCAAAATGAGCGACAGATAGCGACGTATAAGTACGTCGCCAACATTGCGACGTAAAGCGACCACTAGCGACGCTTCAAAAGTTTATAAATGATGACGAGGCATGGCATACACGTGGCCACGTGGGCAACGTAGCGACGTATATTAGCGACGTCGAGCGACGTAACGTCGCTAGTTAGCGACGTATAGCGACGTCTGTGTGACGTCGCAGTACGTCGCAGAACGTCGCTATCCGTCGCTAATATAAAAAAAATTTAAAAAATATAATTGATATTTTTGTTATGCTATGTGTCTGTGTTTACAGTGTGTGTGAAGTGCAGTGTTCGAACCATCGACAGTTTTGCTTACTGTTGTATGTTTTATCTTTGATAGAAAGAGCAACAGTTCAGGGTGCACTTCTCAGAGCTTCCTCTTCACGTTCTTCACCTTCTTGGGAACCTTTACGACGTCCGAGAAAGTGAAGGACGTGAAAATGAAGCTCTCAGAAGTGCCCCTGAACTGTTGCTATTTCTATCCAAGATAAAACATACAACAGTAATCGAAACTGTCGATGGTTCCGAACACTGTATTTCACATTCACTGTAAACACAGACACACATCATAACAAAAATACACAATATATTTTTTTAAAATTTCGGCAGCATCTCCTTTGTATATCAGATCATCGCTTATAACCCAGCGTAGGTATAATTGTCATCCTGTCGCAGATATCACAAAGTAAATATTACAATAAAAATAGGAGGCAGTGCAAAGTAAATATCACAGATACACATCCTCACAAACATCCAATAGAGTCAAATAAAAATGAAAGATGATAAAAAGTCTCCCACCAAGTGTATAAACAACAGTGTATGAATAAACAATTTGCCCATAGGGCCAATACATACAAGTCATAAAAAAACCAATAAAATTACTACGGACCCCTGCCGCGCAACTGGGATAGAATGTAGTCATACTGCTCCTGGGTGAGCTGTACCGTAGGGGCAGTAGGAGGCTGTACAATGTCTGGAGTCGGCGCCGAAGGCAGTGCAGTATCTGGAGTCGACGCCGGAGGCAGTGCAGTATCTGGAGTCGGCGCCGTCGATGGACCCGGAGGACGTACCTGCTCCAGCTTTCGCAGTCGCTCACCATGCGCAGCAAGGGTACTCACCACCTTCTCAGTATACTGAGCGAGTGAGAGAGAAAGGCTCCTCTGTGATCCGTCCAGCTCGACCTGTCTACGCTCCGTGCGCTGCGTAGACTCGGTGAGCGTCTGCAAGTTGGCAGCTGCCGACTGATGCAGACTCATCAGCTCCTGTAAACTGCGCTCGACCGCATCAAATCATCCGGTGACGATCGGAGGGTCGGATCGTCGCTCGACCGCATCAAAAATCTGCTGCTGCAACTCGCGACGCAGCTCCTCGATCTGACGACGAACATCCTCAGCTCGTGACGACGCCTACGTAGCCGGAGACTGCGCACTGACAGAGGGGGCCCGGGATGACTCCGAAGCCAAATACGCGCCGTAGGATCCCGTACCGTAGTACGTACCCTTCTGAAGACCGCCAACGACGGTCATCCAGAGCTCGTCCGGCGATGGCTCTGCAGACGGCTGGAAGGAAGTACCAGCCCCTCCCTCTGCTTGCGCACTAGCAGCAGCAGCAGCATCAGCCGCCTCCTTCTGTAGCCGAACAAACTCGGCCTAGAACATGTTTGCTAACGTGTAAGTGTTTACTAAAGTCTATATTGATATATATTTTCCTGTTTTCTAAATTATAGTCAGTTAATATTAGTTGAATAGAACGTACATATGTCTGTGTCGCCCTCTCGTCAATGAAGTCCCCAGCCCTCCGATGGGTGACCAGGAAGACGGTCACCATGTTCGGGTCCTCACCCTTCTTTACCTGTTAAAATATATTATCTATTATTAGTATTAAACATTATATCGAACTATATATAAATTAATGTCCGTCATAGGAAACGTACCAGACGACGAAAATGCTCCGTCATCGGAATGGAGCCACCACACCACTTACCGACGCTCGACCGTGCCACCTTGGCCTTCTCAGACTGCTCCTGGTACTGGCGCTCGCTGAATCTAGCCTTCATCGCAGTCCACTGCTCTGACGTAATCCAACCCTGGATCGGACGTCCGGCGTGATCACGACGCTTCTGGTCGTCGACCGCATCACGGATGAGCTTGGCTATGACGGCAGGAAATTGGCCCTCGATCCTCGCCGCCCGGTGTGGTGGATAGAAATAGGTCCTCTACAAGAAGTAAAATACAAAAGTTGTATAATATACATAAATGATTATTAAAATTTAAAAATAAACAAATTTTTTGCCTTGAAGTGGGCGAACCAAAAGGCCTTCCTATCTGCGGGAGCATCTGAGTAGTTGAGCCAAGGCCCACCATAGTTCTGCCTCACAAATGTCCCCAGCTGTCTCTGTACTGCAGAAGGCCGATATCTATACAATAATAATTTTTCATGAATATATATGTACATATAATCATTTGAGAAATATATAATAATTAATTAACTTACTTCATAGGCCCGTCCGTCCAAATCTCCATACGCGTCTCGCCCGGGGGAGCGCATGGAGGGTCGCTCTCACCTCCTGCCTGGGCAGGATCAGTCTGATCGCCGTCCTCCATATGATCGGCGTGGGCTCCCTCCATAGAGCCGTCGACAGTAGGAATGCTGGACGGGGGATCAGGGATGCTGGACACGGGATCAGGAAGGCTGGACGACGAGGGAGGAGTCACCAACCTGCTAGAACTGCCCTGTCCCGGTAATGGACCGGGAACAGGAAGGCTGGACGACGAGGGAGGAGTCGCCAACCTGCTAGAACTGCCCTGTCCCGGTAATGGACCGGGAACAGAACGGTACACTGGCGTACTCGGAGATGAGGATGAGGGTACGGAACTGCCCTCTCCATCCCCAGCCCGAGGCTGACGGGGCTGCCTAATATATAATCCTCCGCGTCGTCCAGATGGTCTAGTCATACCTGACAATAAAACATATGACAATAAAACAAAAAAACATATTTATATGATAGACATCACAGATTTTTGAAAAATATCATAGTCAAAAAGTGTCACTGAAGTGTCAATAAAAGTGTCAATAAAGTGTCACTGAAGTGTCACAGATTTATATGATAGGAGTGTTACTAAAGTGTCAAATATGATTATAAAACAAACGTACAGATTTAATCCTCTTCTAAAAATTCATCTAGTTCGTTTAGCTCATCTACTTCTTCTTCTTCTTCTTCTTCCTCCTCCTCTACATCTTCACTTTCATCTGCATCTTCCTCTTCAGATAATTCTACTTCTTCTACACAATTAGATGTGTAATAGGAAACTTCCGTCGTGTCCACTTCTATAATATTTGTTACAAGAGGTAGTTCATCCTGTTGATAAGCTATATCGTCAACCTCAAAGGTATTTCTAGCTTTGGTCTTGCATACTGCCCACCAGTCCGACCTTGTTGTTCCCCGTTTAGGATAACTTGTGAAGTACACGAGCTGAGCCTGACTTGATAGGACAAATGGTTCATAGGCTTGATATTGACGCCGATAGTTTATATCAACAAGACCGTGCTTGTCTACTTTCCAACCTTGACCTTCAATCGGATCGAACCAATCACACCTGAATAACACAATCTTAGCAGGCTCTATTCCATAACTATATGTCAGCTCCACAATCTCCCATAACACGCCATAGAAATCGTTGCCCGCATCAACATCTTTATAGTTCGAAGATCTGATACACAAACAGCTGTTTTTAGTGGAATCGAGATCCACAAAGTTGTCTCTGATCGGGCAAGTTGTTGACTTGAACCTAAACCCATTAACACAGTAGCTTGGCCATATTTTTGCAGCATAAATTGGTCCCTTGGCTAGCATTCTAATAGACTCATTCTCAAGTCTTGCGTATGGACGATCGACCTAAATACCACGAAAGAAGCAATTAAGATCATTCTCAATCAAGTGCATATAAAAAAAGGTAATTACAGAGTTCTCAAGTCTTACATATGCACTCAACCATGATGGAAAATAATGCCTCATTTCTTGTTCTAGTTCTTCTTCTGTTATGTGTGGCCTACCCGACCTCACATCATCATTAAATATGCTGAAAACAACATCGTTCAATTAATGTAATATTATAATAATTAACACTATTAAAATAATATAGACGTATTAATTACTTACCCCTCCAGTTTCTCTACTTTCTCCTCATCGCAGTTGAGTAATACATACACCTGAGCAGCCCTTAGCTCATCATCGTTCAGATATCTCTTTTTCATCTTACCCGATGGCTTTCCTGGAGCATTGAATACCTTCAGTATTGTATCATTACTTTCATGATCTCCCTCGTCGTTTCTGGAAGCTCTCGTTCTATTAGTTGCAACATGAGGCTTGAAATACATCGAACAAAAGTTTGTAATCTCCTCGAGAACATAGGCTTCACAAATAGAACCCTCGACCCGTGCCTTATTTTTCACCTTTCTTTTTAGGTGATTCAAATGTCGCTCGAACGGGTACATCCATCGATATTCGACGGGTCCACCAACACGTGCCTCATAGGATAGATGAATCGGCAAATGCTCCATAGAGTCGAAGAATCCAGGAGGAAACACCCTCTCTAGCTTGCATAGTGTTACCGCAATGTCCTTCTCTTGCTTTTCTAGACGATCAACGAGCAATTTCTTAGAACAAAGATCCCTGAATAATATGCTAAGCTCCGTCAATGGATCCCAAACTGCCTGCGGTAAGAATTCCCGAAATGCAATCGGAATTAACCTCTCCATGAATACGTGACAATCGTGGCTCTTCATACCCGTCAATTTGTTTCCCTTCGGATCGATACATCTTCTCAGATTTGACACATATCCGTCTGGAAATTTTAGGCCATGGATCCACCGACAAAGTCTCACTTTATCCTCCTTGTCCAGCAAAAAAATTGACTTCGAAAGGAACTGTTTTCCATTCTGCTGTATCAAATGCAACGCAGGGCGTTTGCATATTTCTTTTAAGTCCAACCTGGCCTTGGGATTGTCTTTCATTTTTTCCTTTACGTCCATCACAGTATTAATTATGTTATCAAACACATTCTTCTCAATATGCATGACATCAAGATTATGTCTGATCAGATTGGTACTCCAGTATGGCAGATCCCAGAATATGCTCCTCTTTGTCCAGTTATGAACTCTACCAAATCCATCGCACTTGTACCCAGTTATAGGATCTTCGATAGCACTTGGAAAATCTTTAACCTCCTCCCATATCATGTCTCCGCACCACCTTGGCGGTGGATCACCCTTCTCTACAACGCCGACACGGAAAGCATTCCTGTTCCTTCTGAACGGATGATCTTTTGGCAGAAATTGCCGATGACAATCAAAGAAGCACGGCTTTCCGCCGTGTTTCAAGCGGAAAGCCTTACTACGGTCCATGCAATACGGACATGAGAGACGGCCATGAGTGCTCCATCCAGATAACATTCCATAGGCCGAAAAGTCGTTGATGGTCCACATAAGGGTTGCCTTCATCTGAAAATTCTGCTTCCTGGAAACATCGTACGTGTTAGCGCCTACTTCCCATAACTGATTCAACTCATCTATCAAAGGCTGTAAGTACACGTCAATGTTCCTCTTGGGATTGTTAGGACCAGGAATTATAACGGTTAGAAACATGTACTGAGTCTTCATGCACATCCAAAGCGGTAGGTTATACGGAGTAACAATCACAGGCCAGCACGAATACTGGGATCCCGAAAGACCAAAAGGAGTAAAACCGTCAGAAGATAGTCCCAACCTGATATTTCGCGGATCTGAAGCAAAATCTGGATACACTCGATCAAAGTGCTTCCACGCTTCTCCATCGGATGGGTGATCCAACACTCCTTCAATCTGTTCTCGCATGTGCCAACTCATATTTTCGGCCGTCTCTTTCACCATAAATATTCTTTACAACCGCGGCGTTAAAGGCAAGTAGTACATTGAATCGGTCGGTCTTCTTGCACCGGTAGACCTTCCTGTACTAGTTGTCTTATAGAGATCAGCACCACAAAATCTGCACACATCTGCGTCCTTGTCGTCTTTGTAGTACAGCATGCACCCATTGCGACAGGAATCAATTTTCTCGTATCCCATCCAGAGCGATCTCACCATCCTCTTAGACCGGTAGAAGTCTTTAGGCAACTTAGCACCCGCCGACAATATCTCTATAATCAACTCCAACACTCGGTTGTAGCATTCTTGCGACATGTTAAAATTTGACTTAATGCTCAACAGTCTTGTAACCACCTCCAACGGTGAATGATCCTCACAACCAGGATACAATGGAGTCCTTGCATTCTCCAGCAACTCCATGAACTGTGCAGTATCGGCGTTCGGTGCCTCCTCAGGTGCATCATGAACGAAACTAGGCCCCGCAGCGTCGAAAACCATGTTCACGCACCCATCGTCGTATGCATGATTATCTGAAACAAAATTAGGTCCCGTATGCATATACGGCTCATCGTAAGGCTCCGGCTCTGATGCTAAAGACACAAGTTCTCCGTGTGCGGTCCACTGATAGTAATTAGGCGTGAAACCCCTCGAGTACAAATGATATGTCACTTCCACTTCTGGATAATGTTTCACGTTATGACATTTCACACACGGACACTTAATTTTGGTGCCGTCCATGTACTGAGGGAACGCCTTAGCAAACTGCAGGAACTGCTCTATTCCCGCTATGTATTCATCCCGTACAACACACATATCATCAGGACGACGATTGTACATCCATGAACGATTCCGCAAGTAGTAATTCATATCCATTTGAAAATAATTCTGTAAAGATGGACACACATTATCCAACAGGCACAAATTCGTATATAATGTCTTATTATGGGACACACATTAGTAGCGGACAGTTACTAATAACAATGATATTGACCGATACCGATACAGTTTGGCATGTTCCGATCCGATACAGACCGATACCAAATATTGACCGATACCGACATTGGCATGTTCCGATACTATACAGACCGATACCGATACCAAATATTGACCGATACCGACATTAGCATGTTCCGATATCGATACTATACAGACCGATACCGACATTGGCATGTTCCGATACTATACCGACATTGGACAGTTACTAATAACAATGATATTATCCAACAGGCCGATACCAATACGGTTTGGCATGTTCCGATCCGATACAGACCGATACCAAATATTGACCGATACCGACATTGGGGGTCTTTGTTCCGGTCAATTCGGCAAAACCAATCGGTAAGGGTGACTACTATTTCATATAATTTCAAAACTACTAAGAAATAACGCTGAAATACTTAAAATTATGCCTAAATGTATAAAATATATGTTTTTAAATGTAAATAATTTATTAATAATTATTTGTTTTCCAATACCAAAGTTCGATACTCCGATACGATACCGCCGATACTACCGGTATCGCCGATACCAATACTCATAGGAATAGTCCGATACCGATTCCGATACCGATATTGTGAACCTTGGGTATATATCGTCAACATTTCAGATTCTTAAAATGAATTTCAAATGGATTTCAAATGAATTTCAAATGAATTTCAAATGGTATATATCCCTACATTTTGCGAATCCCTTGAACAAAAAATAAAATCCTATAATGTGAAGTAGGCATGCACGAAAAAAATTTCTTTTCGAGCCAACAAGATTTGTAACGATCCTAACATTTGGAAAGAATTAACATCACCATTATATATCATAATAAATCACAAACATAAGCAAGGAAAGGAAGTAGTTAACATGGCATTGTCTTCCAAAGTTCAAAATGTCATGAGCCCGGTTCATGTCCCGCTCTTACTGCTACTACTACACCTACTTCGGTCCATTTGAGTCACATCTATTCTCTCCTTTCTTTCTTTTTTTTTCTTAGTACCACTTGCAATATGTGACAGAGAAATCTATCGACCAATATTAATGGCAGTAGACCAGCATTCAATGGAGACCAAGAGGAAGAGCGAGAGAAGCAACAAAATCGTACTCGATAAAGAAAAGTGGCAGACTGTACACGTACAACAATCATGGAAAAGAAACATGAAAAGGGAAAAGAAAAATAAAAATATCACAAGACAAATCAGCAGCGATATGGACTGCAATCCACTCGCACTCTCTCTCTCCCTCATCGGTAGTGAATGTGCGTGCAAGCGCCTAAGTGTTCGACCAAAATATACACTTCACCCCTGCCCCCCTCCCCCTACCCCTGCACCCACCCCAACCCTCCCCTGCCCCCCTCCCCCCTCCCCCCCTCCCCCCTCCCCTGCCCCCCTCCCCATACCCCTGCACCCACCCCAACCCTTCCCTACCTTCCCTTCCCTGCCCCCCTCCCCCTGCACCCACCCCAACCATGCCCCCCTACCCCTGCACCCCCCGGGTACCCCCACCCCTCCCTCCACTCCTCGACAGTAAGACCCCCCCACCCCCTGCACCCAACCCCATGCCCTCGACAGAAAGACCACCCCAGCAGCTAGGGTTAGAGTTCTCGTGTCCGTGTCTGTGTCTAGATAGCTAGGGCTAGGGTTAGGGTTAACCTGAGGAGGATGGCTTCGTCGGAGGATGGAGGCGGCGAGGAGGGTGGCTTCGTCGGAGGAGGAAGCGGCGAGGAAGGCTCCTTCGTCGGAGGAGGGAGGCTGGTCGCCGGAGGGAGGGGTCAACGGGCGAGCGGGGTCTCCGGGGGAGAAGGGGGAGGGTCTCGTCGGAGGGAGTGGTCGCCGGAGGGGGAGGGTTCGCCAGGGGGAGAGGGGAGAGCGGGAATAAATTTTTGGGTGAAAATTTTGGGATTTCGATCGGGCCAGGAACCCTATATGAAATAAAACAGCGACGCCTACATGATACGTCGCTAAACGTCGCAAGCCAGCGACGTAAATTATACTACGTCGCTGAAAGTCGCTACTCAGCGACGGACAGCGACGTGTAGCACAAGACGTCGCTATATGCAAATATCAGCGACGCATATTTCTGCCGTCGCTAATATACGTCGCTATTTAAGCATATTTTAGTAGTGTTAGGATATTTGTGAAAAAGAAAGCCTTATGACTAGTTGAACCAATAGGAAGGCTTAGAATTGGGTCGACAACTCCTAGCCACTCATCTACATGTAAAATTAACCCTAATTCATCTAATGACCAGCCATCAAGTGCCCCCTCCCCCTTCTTATAAAGAATTTTTAAGAAAACCCTTGCCTCTTTTTACCTCTACATAGAACCCTAAGTGTTCTTCCCCAAATTAGAGAGCTTCCCTCTTTGATTTGATTTCCTTTCCCTCACATTCCTCCATCCAAACTTCTCCTAATCCATCCCACACCATCAAGGAAGGATTCTATCCATGAATTTGGGCAAGGTACAAAGGGAGGTGTCCTTTTGGATAGATCTTCGTATCGGAGCCGTGTCCTAAAAATTTTCATTGGGATTCCACTCCCAATAGGTAAAACCTATCCTCTAACTTGATTTTCTTTGTATATTAATTAATTTTGAATCCAAAGGATCCACCCCCATGCATGTGTCCCCTTTAGATTCAATTTTGAGACCATTTGGAGTCCATTTGAGGATGTTATAGGAGTGTCTTGTGTCCTACTTGATAGATCCCAAATTAGGACACCCCATGTGTATGTATGTATAATAATAGTTTAAATAGATATTTAAATTCGGTTTTAGAATGGTTAGAGAGTGGATTGATCTTAGTTAGGATGGTTAGAATAAGTTTCATTTGGATACCAATGTTTGTATCCAAGTATCTTGGTCAACCCAAATTTGTCATAATTTTTATCCACGTTTTTAGTTGCCAAAGCAACTTAGAAATATCATAACTTTTAGCTTAGAACTCCGATTTATCTCCTGTTTTTTTAAAGAACCATATCGAAGTTAGCTTTCCAAATATATATTTTAATAAGCCAAATTCATTATGAAACTATCTGTAAAATTATTTGAGTGTCAGCTATACGAAAGACAAACACCTTTCAATATTTTTGCGATTCTGGGAGCTTCCGGAAACGAAAATGTGATCCGTTTAAAGTTTCGGAAAGCTAACACGAAGGGCCACAACATACTTTAATCCTAGAATTTAGTGAAGGCCCAATTGGTACAGTATTAATTTTAAGTAGAAGAGTGACTATACGATATATGTATTTTGTGTAACCTATGAGCCTATGTGGTATGGATATTAAATGAATATAGAGTATGTAATGCATGATATGTTAGATGAATGAAATGATATATATATATATGATATATATCCTCTTTACATTAATGTATATATATGGTTGAATGCAAGCATGTAGGAATGCAATTAATATAATGTATGTAAGTAATGTATAAATGCATGAATAAATAATGATATACAATATATGCATGAAAGTATATAATGTAAGGTATATATGTAATGATAGATATGAATGCATAATGTATAAATATTGTAATACAATATATAATGATAACATGTATGGTAATGTAGAGTATATGATGCAAGCATAAATGAATGGAGGAAATATATGTATATAGGTAATATAGAATGTAATATATGAATGCAAGTATGCAAGATAATGTATTGTATCCATTTATAATGTATTCAACTTAAAGATAATGTAATATATGAAAGGAATGAATGATAATATATAACATGATATGTAAGGTAATGCATGGTATAAAATATATGATGTGTGCATGTTTGTATGCCTCTATGTTAATGTATGAAATGATATGAATATACAATGTATGCATATGTATAAAAGATGTAGGTAATACATAGATGTACGAATGAAATGAATGTATGCAATATGTTAATATAAATACAAGTATCTAATATGCATGAATGTAAGTATAATGTAATGCAAGTATACATGTATGTATCATGTAATGTAATATACATAATATATATGTATGCATGTATGCAGGAATGAATGTAATATAATGTAGAGTTTGCATATATGAATATAATGTATGCAAGTATATAATGTATTCAAATATGTATGTATGTATAAGTGCATGAATGAATGCCAGTATGCATATATGATATGTATGACTGCACGTATACAATGTAAGTATGCATTTCTATAAATTGAGTTAACCTATAACCTTTTACACACATGCATTCATACACCCTTTGACACCATGTATCCCATGTCACATACACCTACATATCACTAAATCTGAGAACATTAACACATATCCTTTCACACACATGCCAAACACACACATACTCACTTACTCTTTTATCTCTCTTTCTTTCTATATATATATGTATGTGCCTATATATAGCTTTCCTATATATATATCTATGTATATGAATATGTGAATATGAATAATATATATATATATATATATATATATATATATATATATATATATTATATATATATATATATATATATTATATGACTAAGTTTATGTCTTGTTAGCTTAAGGTTTAGTTTTGTGCTTGGTTTAGCAAGTGACTTAGGCTATGAGTTAGTAGCTATCTTGGATACTTGATTTGCATATACTTAGTTTGTTTAGACCTAGAATTGACTAACCTAGACTAGTTGACCATTGTTGACTCAACCCTAGCTAGTTTGACCACAGTTGACTAGAGTTGACCTAGTTTGACTTTATAGTTGACCAAAGTTGACCAAGAGTTGACTTTAACCTAGATTGACTTAGAATCATGTAGATTGTATTATAATTTCAATTACCATATAAATGGAACTCTTTATAACCTGTGTTGCTATAACTTGGACTCTGTGACTCCATTTGGCCATCTTTTCATATCAGTTGTTCAGGGTATCAGGCGAGTACATTCTCTGATCATTTCATATCTTGTTTAGGATTATGTTTCCTACTTTAGATTATTCTACTTGATGCTGACATATTGGTAACACAGATTAGTACTATATGGATCCCCTCATGAGATGTTATCCCTCTCGGGAGCTCAGATACTCTTGTCTCGTGTGTTTCACATACATCATGTATCTCTTGCTTCTATTATCATAAATCGTCGGGAATCAGCTAGTGACTCATGTAGTCTCATGATCACCGAGCCTTCACAAATCAATTCATGAATCACCCTTTATGGACAATGTAGTTTAATCATGAATCTTAACGTAACTTGACTGGATCCTTGTGTATTGATTGAGGATGGAGGAGTATAAATGAACATGTGGATAATTCCAATTAGTGTAATCATGAATCAATTTCGTAGTGTAATTACGAATCAGTCCCTAGCCATTCATATGTTTATCTTGTACTCTGAATCACTAGCACTGTCTCTCTTTTATATATCGTAGATATTTACTTACAGTCTCTCTTTTACATTATGCTATTCCTCAGTTTTCTGTATTTTATTCTCTAGCATGATTATATTTTCTTTCCTGCTATGACTTGTTGAGATGTACTGTGCTCGCTCCCGTCCTGACTGGACCTGTTGATAAATTTTACAGATAGCTTGAAGGTTGCCTGCTAGCCTAGAGGAGACACAGTAGAGGTTGTATAGATAGCTAGGGTTTTTCTTACTTGTTTTTAGTTGTCTTGAGCTGTATTACTCTTCGGATTACTGTATTTGAGCTTTGAGATATTTTCTGGGTTTGTGTATCTTAGACAATTAGACTTCTATCTGTTGTATCTCTTGTGGATTTCATGTTTTATCTACCTTTTATCATGCTCTACCTTAGATGTGATTGAGACTGTATTTGCTATGCCACTTCCATTCGGAGTGTATATACTGTACAGGTACCTTTTTATTGTTAGATGTTGACCTAGGACAGCGTTCTACCACCGACACTGCGGCGTAGGCTGGACGTACCCACTTCTCGTGCCCTTACTCTAGGGTGCGGGTCTTGACACTATTACCAATTAAACTGACAGTAACATGGACCAAAATTGCCATCAATCCAAGTAGCCAAGGAGCCTAAAACTAATCTTAACAAATTGCAATAGTGTAAAGTGATACTTGACTAGGATCATGCTAAGGTTTATTGAGCTGTACAAAGTAAAATATATAAAGAATTTAACTGTTCCCAATTATCACTAGTTCTACTGATAATTGATTTTTTTCAACCTGTGATACATGTTCCCAGGTTACTATAACTCAGTTCTAGAAACTGGAGATCAATCTCAGAATAAAATTCAGTCCCCTACTCATATCGTATGAAATAATTCTCCATATCAACACTCGATTCATCAAGCTAGATTGCAGAATGATACAAACCCCTTAATCCATATGAATCAATCTAATCAGTCAGTCCTCTACATTAGGACTGACATGAACAATCCCAATGTGGGACTATATTCCTATTCCATAACATTTGTGGACACTCATTCCAGTTCATCATTGAACCAAGACAGTGATAGAAAACCCCTGTTCAGTGACTGAGCAACAATAGTGCAATGAGTTCCCAGGTTACTGCTCAGTTTCAGAATCAAACTAAGACCCTGGGTATCTCATTTCCAGCATTCCTTCATAAACCTCTCAAACCATTCATAAATCATAATAAAGATAACCCTTCTATCCCTATGATTATGCATAACCATGATCAAAATGACCTAACAACTAAACATGAGAAGAAAACGAATAGTTACCTGATTGTAACAGAATGATTTTTGTCCTGTGATGAGAACACAAACTCTCCTGAAACTGAGATCCCTGATTCAATCATTTCAACAAACACAAAATATTCAGTAACCCTAAGTCTCTGTTCTGCATCTCTCTTACTCCCTGGGGGCTCGAGAAGTACAGAACATAATCTTAGGATTCTCTAGATCACTGTACTGATCACTACTCAAAGGGAATTTGGAGAACAATTGATTGAAAAATCAACACTCAAATAATCTATTCCTGGCTCAACAAAGCTAAAAACTAAACTCCTAATAATTCTAAATAGAATCACCACCAATCTTACCTAGATTAAGTTTGACGAGATCTCTGTTGATGACTTCCACTTGAACTAATTCTGAAATTATCAATCAGGACGAAGATGATTCATAGTTCAATTCTAAATCAACCAAAATATTCAACAGAGAACAACTAGAGAATTGTCGATCTTACCACCATTGATTAATCTACAGGAATCACCAGTGATGATCAGCACTCAATCAAACATGATCGATCTAATTGGAATTGGCCAGGAACAACTGATAAAAAGTCGGTTACAAATTGATCGATTGAAACTGAGGCTGAACGATCTGTTCATCAATTTGATCAGATCGATCCAGAGACAAAAGAAGGGATCTAAGAACACTCACTGCTCTGCATCATCAATTACTTCGAAGAGGAAAACATTTGTTGTAGAGAACGCTAAACCAATGCTTCAATTGCTGCAGGTCCGTCGATCGCTTGAGCTCCTAATGCCATGGCCGCTCCTTCCTCGAAGCTCTGGATCTCTCACTCAACGAAAGAACTTGTAATGGTCCAATAGGAGTGGGATGCTATGCTAGTTATATAGGCCGTTGGGGATTCTATTAACGGGAAAAATAAAGGGCTACAGTAGAAATCGGTTAGGGAAGGAATGAAAGGATTTTGAAATTTGATCATGCACTGATGCTCATTTGATTTATTTGAAATCAAATGTTTAAGTAGGGCTGGATGAGCTGGGCCAAATGGGCTGAGCCCCCAACACTATTAGAAGAAAAAGAAAAATAAGAAAATGGGAATTACCATTTACAAGGAAAATAATATTTTGGGATTTAATAAAAACAACCTTGTTAAAAAAATTTATATATAAAAAAATATATGGAAGATGGGGTTACAAATATCCCCCCCAAAAGAAATTTCGTCCTCGAAATTCAAAATATTCCAAAATTGATTTGCGAATACCACGAAATATTTATTAAAAATTCAAAATACTAAAATACAATCAGGTAAACAATTTAGGGTAGCGCTCTCGCATCTCGTCCTCGCGCTCCCACGTGGACTCTCCCGGAGAGTGGTGTCTCCACATGACGCGGACAAGAGGAATAGTCTGATTCCGCAAGCGCTTCTCCTTCCGATCCAGGATCTACACTGGCTGCTCCTCGTAGGTCAAGCACGGACCCACCTCTAACTCTGAGTAGTCTACCACATGGCTCGGGTCTGGAATGTAGCTTCGAAGCTGGGACACGTGGAAGACGTCGTGCACTCCCTCCAAGCTAGCTGGAAGCGCTAGTCGATACGCCACCTTGCCAATCCGTGCCGTCACATCGAAAGACCTGATAAATCTCGGACTGAGCTTCCCGCCTTTGCCAAAGGGAATGACGCCCCTAGTCGACGAGATCTTCAAGAACACTCCTTCTCCGACCGCGAACTCCAGTGGCTGTCTGTTGCTGTCCGTCCAGTACTTTTGTCGATCTGTTCAACTCTGAGATGCCCTGAGCCTTTGAGATCAAATACGATAATTACACACAAGAAGTTGGAATAACACGATCTAACAATGATCACGAATCAAATATTCACGAGATAGAATGAAATTTCAATTATTACTTAGAGAAACAAAATCATGAAGACACAACTATTAAGTATGATCAAAAAATCGATATTTTAACACAAGTGGACGAGGACAAGATAGGAAAATCATGGTCAGATAGACATGATTTAAGATTGAAGTTTAGACAAGACATGAACGAAGTATGGAATTAAAATCTGGCATTGTATAATTTGAGGAAATCAATGATCTAACGATAAAATGCTAGAAGAAAAATTAACAAGGGTTGATTTAGGAAACGTACGAAATACTCAGGACACACAGTATCAAATTAGGATAAACGTACAAGGATTTGTGATTCTCGAAAACCTATAATCATAGGAAAAGAAAAATAGTTTCTATGGTATCCGGAAACATATAGATATTTGAAATCACTTTACTTAGAATCCCTATCCCGCCAGGGTATAACTGGCTGCAGTGAACTTTGGCTCCATGACTCAAATAACGATATGTTACCGAATATCCTATGTACTATATCCATTTTCCAATAATCATCAACGAAGCAACACAAGAAGTCACGACATGAAGAATTTAGGACATGTCTCCATAATACCCGAAACCTATGAATGTCTGAAATTACTTCAACTTAGAGTTCCTGCCCTACTAGTGCGCTGCTGGCTGCAGTGAACTTCGGTCTCCGCAATCCAGATAACGGCTGTAGCGCACAATTGTTACGCCCTAGTAGGTCATCGAATAGTCTTTCAACTTTATCCATAGAAAATTTCAAGGAATCAAAATGAGTTTCAATAGTCCAAGTCAAGAAGATGGTGAGGTTTATCTGACAATTAGAATACAAGAGTTTATTAGGTACTAAGAGACGACAAGGGATCAAATCAGTGAGTACAAAAGGCAACCAAGGAGATTTAAAATTTCAGACAGGGAGCGAAGTTTCAAATTATGACAGAATTTCAACTGATATCTGAAATGGTAACAAGATTCTATATATGGGACATTATCCCGAAGGGATAACAGAGTCTCGAAGGATGAACTGAAGCAAGGTATCAGATAGGAGACAAGTTTCAAAATAAGAAATAAATTCCGTACTGGAAACAAGTTTCAATAAAATCTCGAATAACAATGAAATCTCGAGCAAAAACTTGAATTGAAAACGAATTCTCCAATAAGCTAAACAGTGAAAAATAGAAAATCGAGTATCCACAAAGTCGTGAATAAGGAACGAAATCTTGAATAGAAAATCTTAACGAGGAATCAAGATTTTGAATAATAACTAGAAAACATGTTTCAATAGGAAACGAGGTATTGGATCGTAAATATGAAACAGACGAATCTCAATAGTAACAAAATCGTAAATAGAGAGCGAGTCTCGAATAATGTCAAAATAAGAAATAGAATCTCAAACAAGCATCAATAGAAGCGAAGGTTCAAACACGGTTTCAGAATGATATTTCAAGTATGCATGAATCTTGATTAGTACAAGTTCCAGCAGAATATCAATTACAAGTAGGAACAAGTATCCCAGAAAACAAGCGAATTCTTGGATAGGAGACAAGGTTGAAACAAGTAGTGAACAACAACTTTCGAGTAGAAAATCAAAATCATGAAAGAAATTAGGCAAACAGTATCGAGTAGTGGATTTCAAATAAATATCAAATTGTGGATATGAAACATGTTTACCGAATAGGAAACAATCTTCGAATAAAGGACAAATTCTAGAATAGGAATATTATCTTCAATAGACACCAAAGGGTTTAAGATTGAAAACAAGATCTATCAAGCCATTAAACAGGAACAAGAAAATTCTAGAAAAATTAAATTGGAATGTGAATCACGATCCATAGTCTGCTCCAACCATACAATAAAAACCTTCAGTCTTCAGTATGTCTTCAGTATTTCTCTGGGACTGGAATTGCTTCAATATCTTCAGCTGTTCTAACGTAGGCTGATTCCCGTGGTAGTGCTCCATATAGCTGCCGAATCTAGAGAGACGGGTCCTTCTTCTGCGGTCCTGGTGCGCCTTGTGCTCGTCCTTGGGCAATACGATCAACAACTTTCGGGCAATCCTTGACTTGATGAGCAGGAGACCCGCAGTACAGCATAGCCTCCGTCTTCTGCGGCACACTTCATAGTGGAATTCAGATCGGCGACAAAAATTGCAAACGATCGTCGGCTGGATCTGAATATGAGATCTTGATGCTCCTCAATCATTGTGATCTGTGACTTGCTGGCAATCCTTCATTCAGTGAATGTGAGCCTGAATCTGCCTCTGATGATGTGACTGAAGAAGTACCGTCTGAGTGTTATGATACTTTGCGGGTCTAGGCTAGTTGCTGTCTTCATCATAAGTCTTTATGTCGCTCCTGGGCTTTAGCTTCCCATCTTATTGTATGTGCTACGAACTGGATCTCCCGGTTGGTGACTTCAATCTTTAGAGGAGTTGGGTCCTCATTGACTTGGAGGATCTTTAGTGACTGCTCTGGTTTCTCGATCTACTCATCGGTGTAAGATGTGCGCTCGGTGTCGGGGAAGTCCAACGTTCTGGGAGTCTAGAAATCAGAAGTCCTTCCTAGCTTGAAAAGTTCATCTATAATTCTGGCTTGGAAAAGGATTGCATGCTCCCTCTGGATGTCAAGGGATTCTTCAAACATCTCCGTCAACTGCGTACTGCCCATGGGGATAGTAGAGTGATAGAAGGTAGTGTGAGCTCGAAACCTTCAAGTGTAGATGGATCGACTGTTTCGGTGTTGTGTGCTTGAACTATCTGAAAAACAGAAAACTGTTAAAATGTCCTAATCCTAAAACAACAAGTGTTTATTAATATCAATATACCTGATATACCTGATATACCCTTATTCCCGATTTTTCCTATGTTGTGATCAAGTTTCCCTAGTGTAATCAAGTCCCCCAATAGTACGCTAAGACCTAGGTACCATTAGGATTGACCTGCATGGGCCACCACTAAAAACATGTCACAACTCGCTCTCGAATAACCAGACACGAGTCGGACATGCCCAGCCTTTGTCGTTAGACACGACAAAGTAAGCTGTACCAATCTAGAGAAAACTAACCAGATATACAAGAGTAAATGTGAACACAGCATCTATAAAACGTATCCCAGAATAAAGGTACATGTCTCAGAATTTATTACATTCCAGCAAATAAAAGTAAGTCTACTAGTCTCAATACAAGAAAATAATATAGAAATACTAAGGTAAGCTCTAGGCTTCTGCAGCCTCTAAGTCAAGAGCAACACCAGCTGGCTCTCCTGCATCTATTGGCTCTCTGCCATAATATGTGTCGCACAGAGCCTCCAACTCACCTGCAACATATCCTAGTCAGGAACGGGGCTAAGTATATCCAAGGAAATGAACATGAACATCATGGTATGAACAAGAACAGGAAATATATGTAAAGTACAAGAAATGAGAACAAGACATGAAACTGAACAGGAAATACTGAAAGTAAAATAGGGAATATGATATGAGTCCTGAACATGAAATACAACATGAACATGAAGTACAACCTGAACATGAAATACAACCTGATCATGAAATACATCCTGAATCCTGAAATACAACCTGAATCCTGAAATACAACCTGAATCCTGACATGTGCAATATTGAAATACATCTAGATTGTGTGATCGACTTGGGTAGATTCAATGAACATGAAATGGTACGGCTTTGGTCCCGCGTGCACGATACGAGACCTAAGCTATTCACATGAATAGTAAAAGGGTTTGATCACATAACTGTAGTATTTCTCCTCCCAGACACAAGTAATCTATGAAACATGAAACCAGACAATACCGTGATACATCGTGTCAACAAGGAGATACAGGAATGAATATACAAGACATAAGAAAATGAACAAGTCCGAGGAGCATACTTGCCTTGCTCCGGGTGATCGAGGAAGGGTAGTAAAGCTAGAAATCCTCCTGTTATGATTTACAATTGATAAGTTGGCAATTATAGATAGGTATTTCTAGTCTACAAAGTTACTACAACAAAACTTGGTTTAATCACTAAACTTATCTTTATATACATAGTCTATAACTTATCATTTATACAAAATAATATCCTAACCTTATGAGGCATCTATTATAATTTCCTATAATATATATATTACTAAACATAGATGTCATGACTCCTAAAATGGCCAACACCCATGGATACCCTGGTCTCTTAACTGTGGTGATGAAAACCACCCACATCCAATTTAAGGGAACAGACAAAAGTCTAATGTAGGACATCATACAATCCTATACTAGTTTTAACACAATTCTAACTACCATCCTAATTCTCAGATTTCCAACTAATAAATTATTCTCCCTTCAGTCCAATATCCATTTAAATACCATCATGTATCAGTCCTATAACAGGGCACTTGATTAAGGTTCAGTCCAATTAATCCTGTGATTTAATCCCTCAGTTTTTAGAAGACTCCATTCCTAACTAGGGATTCCTGCCTCAGTCCTTAACCGGACTGAGAAGGTTCAGTCCACAATGGGATTGATATTTCAAATCAATTACATTCTATACCTAGACTAATTCAACCATCCTTCACTGCATCCTGTCCCTACCCTAATTGAATGGGAGTTAATTCATTCTAAAATTACTGGAATTTATCTGTTAACTAATGAACTACAGTCCAGACTAAGTGTACCCTACTCTGTCCAGCCTTGTACTTGTCACGACCCGCACCCTAGAGTAAGGGCACGAGACGTGGGTACGTCCAGCCTACACCGCAGTGTCGGCGGTAGAACGCTGTCCTAGGTCAATCATCTAACAATATAAAGGTACCTGTACAGTTTATACACTCCGAATGGAGGTAACATCATAACATGTAGTCTCAATCACATCTAAGGTAGAAGAATGAAAGACAGATAGATAGATAGATAGTAACTCAAAGAGAACCATAACATAGATGAAATAAGTCTAAGTGTCTAGGATACATAACATCCAGAATGTCAACTCCTATTACAATAAGTCTAAGAGTCTATACATCTCCACATCTCAAAATACAACTCAGAATGTGAGACAAAATATAATGTAGAAAAGACTGTCTAGCTAACTGGTCTAGACTACTGGAGCAACATCCTCAGCTGCAGGTGGATCCTGCTGAGGGTCCTCAACACAAGTGTCATCTAGTCCTGCTCCATAATAAGTAGTCACCCATGCCTCATCCTCATCCTCTGTAATATTTTCAACAGGTCCAATCAGGACAAGAATGAGCACAATACATCTCACACAGTTCATATCAGGTTAGGAAATACGATACAGGCAATAGAGTAAGATACGAGAAATGCTGAAAGGAAATATACGCTGTAAAAGAGATAGCTGTAATAAAATATCTAATGTATATAGAGAACTGTAAGTGACTAGTGATATAGAGCACAAGATAGGCATGTGAATGGCTAGAATTTATACATGATTACACTACTGAGTTTGCACATGATTACACTACTTTGGAATTATTCACATGTCCACTTCTACTCTCCCGTTACCCCAATCAATACACAAGGATCTATACAAGTTACGTTATTATACATGATATCACATGGGGCCCATTAAAGGGTGCACATGATAGTATACATGAGGGCTCTGTAAACATGAGAGTACATGATCACATGAGTGCACATGCATGATGGAAGCACAGGAGTACATGATGAAAGTGAAACACACGTAACATGAAGTACCCGATGCTCCCGAGAGGGATAACATCTCATGTAAAGATCCATATAGTACCAATCCGTGTTACCAATGTGACAGCAACAAGTAAAGTAATCTAGAGCGAGAAGTAAAGCCTGAACAAGTATGAAACGGTCAGAGAATGTACTCGCCTGCTGTATGAATGTCTGTAGAGAATATGCTGTCTGAGGAGAGGTGTCTGGCTCCTGATCAGAGCAACACAAGTCACAATGTGTTCTAAATAGTAAAAATGAAGTCTACTATGCATACTACATGATTCTAGGTTAAATTGGTCAAAAGTCAACTCTTGGTCAACTCTAAAGTCAAACTAGTCAAAGTTAGGTCAACACTAGTCAACTAGTTAGGGTTTTAGTCAAACTAGTTGTTTTAGGTCATTCCTAGTCATTTCTAGGTTAACTAGGTCACTTTTGACCTAAGGTTGACTTTGGTCAACCCTTAGTAATCAAGGGTCAACAAGTAGGGTTTTGGGCCATTAGGGCTAGCCCCAAGCCATAGGCTAATGATCTTGGCCATAGGCCATAGTCATAGGTTTCTATACAACCTATAACTAGAAGTTATACATATATATATATATATATATATATATATATATATATATATATATATATATATATATATATATATATATATATATATATCTATATATATATAGATAGACTCTATCTACCTACTACCCATATGTCAAAATAGGAATACTATATACAATACAAACCCACATACATATATATATATATATATATATATATATATAATATCACTATATGAAAACTAATACAAATATATATATATATATATATATATATATATATATATATATATATATATATATATATATATATATATATATATATACCTATATATATATATAAACTCATATATATACTATAAAAAAAAAATATATATATATATAAACTCATATATATACTATATATATATAGAGACATAGAGAGAGAGAGACAAAGGGTGAGAGACATAGAGAGAGGACAGTGAAAGAGAGGGGGTGATAGAAGTCTGGACAGGGGGGGGGGAAGTGGTTCCAGAAATCTGGAACCAAAGAGCCCCAAACACACACACACAATAACATATATACATACTTATGTATATATATACAACTACACATATACACTACCAATTACTCCAAAATCTCACCCACACTCACATATACATATATACTACATATATACATACTAATATACACTAGTACAATGGATTAATCATTATTAAAATCGAGTTTGAAATTCGTTTTACAAAACTGGAAAAATATCCTAAAACAGAAAACAGTGCACTGTGTATCTCGAAAATGGGTAATTCGATTTACCCATACTAAATCGAGCTAAGACTCGAAACAATCGGTTGGTAACTAACACCCCATAGATACCCTAGTATCCTAGGTACCTGACACGACACCATGACACAGTTTCACGTGTCCAAATACTACAAAATAGCACACGGGTAAACTCTGATACGCGTACACAACCACAGTGTCGTGCACGCGTTCCACGCACTCGTGGACACACCACGAGACACGACACGTCTCGTGGTCGTGCATACATGTAGCCCACACGTAGGGCTACACGTTCCACACCCTGACACGTGTCCACGACACTCGTGGACACAGAACGAACACCGTATCAGTCGTGAAAATACGACTGATACACGCGTGTTACGACAGCGTCGTGCACGCGGTTACACGCGTCGTACTCGCGACACAGAATACGACACACCACGTGCTCGTGTCCATGTGTACGCCACGTGTAGGGCTTCATGCTCGTGTCACTACGAGACACTCTAGTGCCGTGTCCACGCGACACGACACGCTCAAAGTTGTGCCTGCGCGCGTGTGTGCTGACAGCGCGTCCAGTACGAGTGAGTTTTCTCACTCGACACGACACGACGCGACACGAGACCTTGGGGGCATGTTTGTAGACATTGCCCCTTATCTGTGTCAAGTTACACGTGTCCAAGTGGCCTGTGCTGTGCGCACGAAGTGTCGGGTAGCAGGGCATGCACGATGGGCTCGTACGGTCGGTTCGTGTCCAATTTGGACACGGACACAGCACGAAAATGTGCTCAGTCCATGTGTTTAGTGATCAGCATTACAAAAACACAAAAACAAGTCCATTGTGGCATTTCAACAAACAAGGGTTTCTACCCTATGATACGTGTCCGATACGGACACCAAACCACTTCTAATTTCCACCAAACCTTACCCACAGTTATGGTAGTCCTATATGAATGCATTTATGAAGAAAAAATAGGATTTAACTAAGTTTGAGGGAATTTACTTGTTGGTGCAATCCAATGAAAATCAAAGAAAAAGGAGGGTGTGCTTCCTTCAACTTGATGATGTCCAAAGCCTCCAAATTCTTGATTGCTATCCTCCCTGAGTACCCTTGATGTTGTAGGGTCCCAATGCAAAAGACTAGAGTGAATTTGGATCTATATTGCTCAAATGGTGTAGGTTTGAAGAAATGGGAATTTTGTGAGATTAAAATTCATGTAGATTTTCTATGAACTCATACAATGGGATTATTTAGAAGTGTGGGCTGCTCGGGGGGTGCCCTATGGCCGGCCATGGCATGGGGGGGGGGGGTGTCCTTGCCCTTCCTTCATGGCTAAGGCATGGACTTTGTGAAAAAGGGTAAGATATTTGGAGTGGTTTAAGGAAAATATCAATAAAGGTAAACTAGATATTTATACCACTTTAACCATTAACCAAAAATCCATCCTAAAGCTTCTAGGTTAGTGGCTAACCCCTAGGTTAGGGTAGGATAGGCTAGGGACTAATCATGGAACTTAACCATGATTAAATAATATTAAAAATCACCTAATCTCAAATAAAGACTAGTAAATTACCAAAATACCCTTTTGGCCAAAAACCACTAATTTGATATTCTAAGCCTATGGCTAAGCTCACATGGTCATGGCAACTTCTAGGTTAGAGAAAACTAGGGTTTACACTAAGTTATACTAACAAAATCACAAAGTCATAAGTCATGACTTAGCATGACTTAGGAAATGGTTCTAAGCACACTAGAAATCACCATAAATCATATCATGCCCTAAACACACTTAATAATTAATAAAAATAATAATTTTTCAAAAATCCCTAATTTCAGAAAATAGGGTGTTACAAGTCTACCCTCCTAACAATAATTTCGTCCTCGAAATTTAAGACGAAACTGAAACTGATGCGAAGGATAGAAATCATACCTCAAGGTACAAATAGATAAGGGTATCGCTCGTGCATCTCATCCTCCCGTTCCCAGGTGGACTCTCCCGGAGAATGATGCCTCCATGCGACACGAACCAAAGGTATCGTCTGGTTCCTCAATGCCTTCTCCCGTCGATCCAGAATCTCAACAGGCTGCTCTGGATAACGAAGAGTAGGACCCACCTCGATCTCGGAGTGATCAAGTACATGGCTAGGATCTGCCACGTACCGTCTCAACTGCGACACGTGAAATACGTTGTGGACTCCTACCAATGCTGATGGTAAGTCTAGCCTGTAAGACACGTCACCGACTCTCCCGCTGATAACGAAAGGGCCGATGAAACGCGGGCTAAGCTTCCCACCTCCACCAAAACGTATCGTGCCACGTGTCGGAGATATCCTCAAGAATACCTGGTCTCCGACCTAAACACAAATAAGGTCTCAATTTAATTATGATAAACAAACATGATTAACAAAACACAAACAAGACAACCTAATTCTAATCCTATCTCTAAACTGTACCTCAAACTCCAAAGGTCTGCGGTGGCTATCGGCCCAGTGCCGATGTCTGTCCTGCGCCACGCGAAGCCGATCTCTGATAAGCTTCACCTTTTCTGCTGCATCTACAACCATCTCAGGCTCCAATAAAACTCGCTCTCCAATATCATCCCAAGACAAGGGTGTACGACATCTACGTTCGTACAGTGCCTCAAAAGGGGACATCTCGATGCTGGCCTGAAAGCTGTTGTTATATGCAAACTCTACTAAGTGCAGGTAACTCTCCCAAGATCCTCCAAAGTCCAGGACACAAGTCCGCAACATGTCCTCCAGAGTCTGAATGGTCCGCTCTGACTGTCCGTCTGTCTGCGGGTGGTATGCAGTACTAAACTTGAGCTGAGTGCCCAAGCTAATATGCAAGCTCCTCCAGAAATGTGAAGTGAAACGACTGTCCCGGTCCGATACAATGCTCACTGGAATCCCATGAAGTCTGACTATCTGCCTCATATACATCTCTGATAGCTTCTCGGTAGACAAACCCACTTTGAATGGCAAGAAGTGGGCCGATTTGGTCAACCTGTCGACAATGTGCTCCCATGAAAAAAAGTCCATCGTGATGTGCTCCCACTTCCACTCCAGAATGGGCAATGGCTGCAACAGTCCTCCTGGCCTCTGCCTCTCCGCCTTGACCTGCTGGCAGATCAAACACCTAGCTACGAAGTGTGCTACCTCGTGCTTCATCCCACTCCACCATACATGCTCTCTCAGATCCCTATATATCTTGTTGGCTCCCGGATGTATCGAGTACTGAAAACGGTGGGCCTCCTGCATAACCTGCTCCCGAAAGTCTCCACTGGGCACACACAGTCTGGAACCGTGCCTCAATGCGCCATCTCCTGCAAGAGTGAACTCATCGTTCGCAAATCCCTGTCTGACCTGCTTTCTGATGCATCGTAGAGAAACATCATCGAACTGAGCCGACTTGATCCAATCAATCAAGTCCGACTGAATCTGGAGGCCCAACATCTGCATCTGTACTCCCGGCACAATCACCTCGATCCCAAGGCTCTCCAAGTCCGCCAACAAGTGACGATCCATCGTCAAACACATAGCTGTCGGGTATCTGCTCAACGCATCAGCAACTACGTTGGCCTTCCCTGGGTGATACTGCAGAAGAATATCAAATTCCTTCATCAGCTCCAGCCATCTACGCTGCCTCATGTTCAGCTCCTTATGCGTAAATACGTATTTCAAGCTCTTGTGGTCTGTAAATATCTCCACACGCTCTCCATACAAATAGTGTTTTCACAGCTTCAGAGCACAGATAACTGCCGCCAACTCTAAATCATGGGTAGGGTAGTTCTTCTCATGGGGCCGTAACTGCCTGGAAGCATAGGCAATCACCTTCCCATGCTGCTGCAAGACACAACCCAAACCCTTCTCCGAGGCATCACTGTAGATAGTGAACCCGCCTGATCCTGATGGCAATGTCAGAATCGGGGCTGTCGTCAACCGCTTCTTCAACTCATCGAAAGCGGCCTGACACTCCTCTGACCAGAGAAACTTTGCGTCCTTCCGGGTCAGCCTAGACAATGGCTCTGCAACCCGAAAGAAATCCTGGATGAACCTCCTGTAGTAGCCTGCCAATCCCAGAAAGCTCCTGATCTCTGTTACTGACGTCGGCGCTGCCCAAGCCTCAACTGCTGATATCTTCCTCGGGTCGACTGAGATCCCATCTCCAGTCACTACATGACCCAGGAAGTCAACTCTATCAAGGAAGAACTCGTACTTCGAGAGCTTGCCGTAAAGCTGCTCCTGCCTGAGAGTCTCCAGGACCACTCTCAAGTGCTCCTCGTGCTCCTCCTCGGTCTTCGAGTACACCAGAATGTCGTCGATGAACACCACCACGAACTTATCTAAGTACTGGTGGAACACCTTGTTCATCAAGTTCATGAACACCGCCGGAGCATTCGTCAACCCAAACGGCATCACCATAAACTCGAACTGGCCGTACCGCGTCCTGAACGCCGTCTTCGGGATGTCCTCCCTCTTCACCTTTACCTGATGGTAGCCTGACCTCAGATCAATCTTCTAGAATACCCGAGCTCCGCTCAACTGATCGAAGAGATCGTCGATCCGCGGCAGTAGATATCTGTTCTTGATCGTCAGACTGTTGAGTGCCCTGTAGTCGATACACATACGTACCGACCCATCCTTTTTCGGTACAAAGAGTACCGGTGCACCCCAAGGTGAAGAACTAGAGCGGATGAAGCCTTTGTCCTGCAACTCATCCACCTATTTCTTCAATTCCACCAGCTCGCTGTTGTTCACCCGATAGACATGCTGAGAAATGGGTTCCGCACCTGGAACCAAGTCTATCGAGAACTCAACGTCTCTGTCTGGTGGAAGCCCAGGCAATTCCTCTGGAAATACGTCCATGAACTCAGCAATCAATGGATGTGGAGCTGGCTGCTCCTCGACTGAAGCTCCACAGAAAACTCCGCAAGTCTGCTCTACCTGCCGTCGGGAATATACAAACTCTGGCTCTCCTGGCGCTCTGAACAGAACTCTACCCCCGCGGCAATCTATGCTGGCATGGTGCATGCTCAACCAATCCATACCGAGTACAATATCGTAGTTCGGTAGTGGCATTACGAGCAAACACACATCCAACTCTCGGCCTCCCAAAACTACCCTCCGTCCCTTGCAAATATCACGAACGAGGATAATGCCACCCCCGGTCATAATCTTACAAGTCCTAGGCAACGATTCAGATATAACATGATGTCGAATCGTAAAAGATACTGATACAAAGCTATGGGAAGCCCCAGAATCGAACAATGCATAAGCTGGAATAGAGTCGAGAAGAATAGAACCTGCTATCAGCTCTCCAGTAACCTCGGCATCCTCTGCTGCCATGGCATAGGCTCGCCCCTGCTGACCACCCCTGGCCTGAATCTCTGCTGCTGAGTCGGCAAAGGTCCCTTCTGCTGCCCTGCCGGAGCCTTGGCTCCGCCTTCCTGAACTGATCGTCCCGAAGACATGGGACACTCCCTCATCTGGTGGTCTCCAGAACCACATAGTAGACACCTGCCAAGCCTCTTTCTGCAGTCATTCCATCCATGACCCTGCTTCTTGCAGAAAGTGCAACTGACGACCTGCTGCCTGGGTGCCTGCTGCTGGTGCCTCGGCTGCTGCACCTGCTGGAACGGCCTCTGCTGCTGGAATGGCCTCTGCTGCTAGTGCTGATAATGAGGCCTCTTGGCCTGTCCT
Source organism: Iris pallida (assembly GCA_029216955.1). Classification (NCBI taxonomy): domain Eukaryota; kingdom Viridiplantae; phylum Streptophyta; class Magnoliopsida; order Asparagales; family Iridaceae; genus Iris; species Iris pallida. Next base: position 4,353,814 of record JANAVB010030418.1, read on the forward strand.
CCACCGCTGCCAGCTCCCTGGGTGTCGCGGCCCCTCTTGAGCTTCAGTTCAAGATCATCCTCAGCCGCCATCGCTTCTGATAGGATCTTCTCAAAAGTGGCGTTCCTGTCACTCTTGGTCAAGGACTTGACCTCCTTGACCAAGCCCTTCCTGAACCTCCTCGCCTTCGCTGTCTCGCTAAGGCCCTCCACGAATCTGCGCAACCGGCAAAACTCACCGGAATACTCCTCTACAGTCTGGTTCCCCTGAACCAGGTTCTCGAACTGGGTCTCCAAAGCACCGACTGCCAGATCTGGGAAAAACTTCCCCTTGAAGAGCTCCTTGAAAACTCTCCATGTCTGCCCTGGAGTGCCTACTCCCGGGTCCGTCTGATACCAGGTACGGGCAAGATCCTGCATCTGGCTGGCTGCTGCCTCTATCTGGAGTCCGGCTGGTATCTCCGCCAGTCGGAAGATCTCCTCAATGTGCTCAATCCAGTCATCAGCATAAAGAATCCCCTCTGTCCCCAAGAAGTCCCTGGGGTTCATTTTCTTGAAGTCCTGAATGCCCGGAATCCTCTGCTGCCGCGGCTGTCCCAATCCTCCCTGTGGCTGGACGGCCAACCGCTCCACCGTCGCTCTAGCCAGCTGATGGGCCTCATCTATGCCCCTGGTAAACTCTGCTGTCTGACGCTGCTGCTGGTGCTGCTGCGTCTCCAGAAAATGCTGGAAGTACGAAAACATCTGTGCAACATCCACTAATCCAGATGACATCGGCGGCTGGAACTGCTGCTGGTGCTGCTGGAACTGTGGCTGACGAAACTGTGGGGGAGGCATGTCTGGGGTAGCTGGGATGGTCCCCCGAATGAGTAGAGGTGCACCCCCAAATGTGGCAGAAACTCCCACATGAGCTGGAGTAAGGGGAGCTGCAGTCCCCGGGTCCTGGTGAGCTGGACGAGAGGTGGCAGACCTCTCAGTGGTGTCACTTGGACCGAGACGCTGCGATCGTGTCTCCACTATCCTGAAGACAGATCAACAAGAAAATCAATACGGAGAAGAAACGATATAGTCAAAGGAGACAGTTTATTTTTCAAAAGAAGACAATATCAGCAAGAATTTAGATAGCAGGGATAGATAAGAGTTTTTTCTAATGTGATTGAGTACCTCAACTACATCCTATTTCCTACTGCAGGCTGTGGCGATACTCTAGTTCGAATATCACCATATAAACTGGACTTGCATGGGCCACCACTAAAAATGTGTCACGACCCGCACCCTAGAGTAAGGGCACGAGACGTGGGTACGTCCAGCCTACGCCGCAGTGTCGGCGGTAGAACGCTGTCCTAGGTCAATCATCTAACAATATAAAGGTACCTGTACAGTTTATACACTCCGAATGGAGGTAACATCACAACATGCAGTCTCAATCACATCTAAGGTAGAAGAATGAAAGACAGATAGATAGATAGATAGTAACTCAAAGAGAACCATAGCATAGATGAAATAAGTCTAAGTGTCTAGGATACATAACATCCAGAATGTCAACTCCTAATACAATAAGTCTAAGAGTCTATACATCTCCACATCTCAAAATACAACTCAGAATGTGAGACAAAATATAATGTAGAAAAGACTGTCTAGCTAACTGGTCTAGACTACTGGAGCAACATCCTCAGCTGCAGGTGGATCCTGCTGAGGGTCCTCAACACAAGTGTCATCTAGTCCTGCTCCATAATAAGTAGTCACCCATGCCTCGTCCTCATCCTCTGTAATAATTTCAACAGGTCCAATCAGGACAGGAATGAGCACAATACATCTCACACAGTTTATATCAGGTTAGGAAATACGATACAGGCAATAGAGTAAGATACGAGAAATGCTGAAAGGAAATATACGCTGTAAAAGAGATAGCTGTAATAAAATATCTACTGTATATAGAGAACTGTAAGTGACTAGTGATGTAGAGCACAAGATAGGCATGTGAATGGCTAGAATTTATATATGATTACACTACTGAGTTTGCACATGATTACACTACTTTGGAATTATTCACATGTCCACTTCTACTCCCCCGTTACCCCAATCAATACACAAGGATCTATACAAGTTACGTTATTATACATGATATCACATGGGGCCCATGAAAGGGTGCACATGATAGTATACATGAGGGCTCTGTAAACATGAGAGTACATGATCACATGAGTGCACATGCATGATGGAAGCACAGGAGTACATGATGAAAGTGAAACACACGTAACATGAAGTACCCGATGCTCCCGAGAGGGATAACATCTCATGTAAAGATCCATATAGTACGAATCCGTGTTACCAATGTGACAGCAACAAGTAAAGTAATCTAGAGCGAGAAGTAAAGCCTGAACAAGTATAAAACGGTCAGAGAATGTACTCGCCTGCTGTATGAATGTCTGTAGAGAATATGCTGTATGAGGAGAGGTGTCTGGCTCCTGATCAGAGCAACACAAGTCACAATGTGTTCTAAATAGTAAAAATGAAGTCTACTATGCATACTACATGATTCTAGGTTAAATTGGTCAAAAGTCAACTCTTGGTCAACTCTAAAGTCAAACTAGTCAAAGTTAGGTCAACACTAGTCAACTAGTTAGGGTTTTAGTCAAACTAGTCAAACTAGTTGTTTTAGGTCATTCCTAGTCATTTCTAGGTTAACTAGGTCACTTTTGACCTAAGGTTGACTTTGGTCAACCCTTAGTAATCAAGGGTCAATAAGTAGGGTTTTGGGCCATTAGGGCTAGCCCCAAGCCATAGGCTAATGATCTTGGCCATAGGCCATAGTCATAGGTTTCTATACAACCTATAACTAGAAGTTATACATATATATACATATATATATATATATATATATATATATATATATATATAAAAAATATATATATATATATATATATATATATATATATATATATATATATTTTTTTATATATATATATATATTTTATATATATATAGACTCTATCTACCTACTACCCATATGTCAAAATAGGAATACTATATACAATACAAACCCACATACATATATATATATATATATATATATATATATATATATATATATATATATATATATATATATAATATCACTATATGAAAACTAATACAAATATATATATATATCAATATATATATATATATATATATATATATATATATATATACCTATATATATTTATAAACTCATATATATACTATATATATATAGAGACATAGAGAGAGAGACAAAGGGTGAGAGACATAGAGAGAGGACAGTGAAAGAGAGGGGGTGATAGAAGTGTGGACAGGGGGGGAAGTGGTTCCAGAAATCTGGAACCAAAGAGCCCCAAACACACACACACACACAATAACATATATACATACTTATGTATATATATACAACTACACATATACACTACCAATTACTCCCAAATCTCACCCACACTCACATATACATATATACTACATATATACATACTAATATACACTAGTACAATAGATTAATCATTATTAAAATCGAGTTTGAAATTCGTTTTACAAAACTGGAAAAATATCCTAAAACAGAAAACAGTGCACTGTGTATCTCGAAAATGGGTAATTCGATTTACCCATACTAAATCGAGCTAAGTCTCGAAACAATCGGTTGGTAACTAACACCCCATATATACCCTAGTATCCTAGGTACCTGACACGACACTACGATACAGTTTCACGTGTCCAAATACTAGAAAACAGTACACGGGTAAACTCTGATACGCGTACACAACCACAGTGTCGTGCACGCGTTCCACGCACTTGTGGACACACCACGAGACACGACACGTCTCGTGGTCGTGCATACATGTAGCCCATACGTAGGGCTACACGTTCCATACCCTGACACGTGTCCACGACACTCGTGGACACAGAACGAACACCGTATCAGTCGTGAAAACACGACTGATACACGCGTGTTATGACAGCATCGTGCACGCGGTTACACACATCGTACTCGCGACACAGGACACGACACACCATGTGCTCGTGTCCACGTGTACGCTACGTGTAGGGCTTCATGCCCGTGTCACTACGAGACACTCTAGTGTCGTGTCCACGCGACACGACACGTTCAAAGTCGTGCCCGCGCACGTGTGTGCTGACAGCGCGTGTCCAGTGCGAGTGAGTTTTCTCACTCGACACGACACGACGCGACACGAGACCTTGGGGGCATGTTCGCAGACATTGCCCCCTTGTCTGTGTCAAGTTACACGTGTCCAAGTGGCCTGTGCTGTGCGCACGAAGTGTCGGGTAGCAGGGCATGCACGATGGGCTCGTGCGGTCAGTTCGTGTCCAATTTGGACACGGACACCGCACAAAAATGTACTCAGTCTACGTGTTTAGTGATCAGCAAGTCTAGGGCTACAAGTTTGTGTAATTTGTTTTACAAAAACACAAAAACAAGTCCATTGTGGCATTTCAACAAACAAGGGTTTCTACCCTATGATACGTGTCCGATACGGACACCAAACCACTTCTAATTTCCACCAAACCTTACCCAAAGTTATGGTAGTCCTATATGAATGCATTTATGAAGAAAAAACAGGATTTAACTAAGTTTGAGGGAATTTACCTATTGGTGCAATCCAATGAAAATCAAAGAAAAAGGGGGGTGTGCTTCCTTCAACTTGATGATGTCCAAAGCCTCCAAATTCTTGATTGCTATCCTCCCTGAGTACCCTTGATGTTGTAGGGTCCCAATGCAAAAGACTAGAGTGAATTTGGATCTATATTGCTCAAATGGTGTAGGTTTGAAGAAATGGGAATTTTGTGAGATTAAAATTCATGTAGATTTTCCATGAACTCATACAATAGGATTATATAGAAGTGTGGGCTGCTAGGGGGTGCCCTATGGCCGGCCATGGCATGGGGGGGTGTCCTTGCCCTTCCTTCATGGCTAAGGCATGGACTTTGTGAAAAAGGGTGAGATATTTGGAGTGGTTTAAGGAAAATATCAATAAAGGTAAATTAGATATTTATACCACTTTAACCCTTAACCAAAAATCCATCCTAAAGCTTCTAGGTTAGTGGCTAACCCCTAGGTTAGGGTAGGATAGGCTAGGGACTAATCATGGAACTTAACCATGATTAAATAATATTAAAAATCACCTAATCTCAAATAAAGACTAGTAAATTACCAAAATACCCTTTTGGCCAAAAACCACTAATTTGATGTTCTAAGCCTATGGCTAAGCTCACATGGTCATGGCAACTTTTAGGTTAGAGAAAACTAGGGTTTACACTAAGTTATACTAACAAAATCACAAAGTCATAAGTCATGACTTAGCATGACTTAGGAAATGGTTCTAAGCACACTAGAAATCACCATAAATCATATCATGCCCTAAACACACTTAATAATTAATAAAAATAATAATTTTTCAAAAATCCCTAATTTCAGAAAACAGGGTGTTACAGTACTTGCTATCAGTCCTATATGTATTCAGGTATTAGTCCTAATATAAACCTAAATACTGTAGCGCCCCGCTTTCGATAGGCGACGGAACTTCATAATATGCTTGCGCCGTGTCAGATCGGCCGTGAACATAGATGGCCATCTGACTCGATCGCTAAGCTTGGTAAACGAATAACGCCTTGCGGCATCGATTCAAATCGATTTAGACGGAAGTTACGAGAATCGATCCAACTAATGGAACGACTTCTGTTGGAATAAGTCCTAGATGCAGCGGGCTGCGTCTCGGCGAGTGAGCTCTCTATAAGAGTCCCTTAGACAGGACCAGACCGCTGTATGGTTTTCTTGGAGCTTTGCCGCTGGGCTTGATGAAGTGCTTTCGCGTCGTTTTCATGGATGCAATTACAATTTCGATGCAAGGGGAAAAGAATGAATTCTAACAAAGCGTTGGTGCCATTGTAGGAGCTCGCGTAACTAAGGATTGACGTTACGTAGCGCTTGGACGATCGGCACGAAGCAAAGTAATCGGTGGGTGATTCGACCCTTCTTTTCGACTCTGTCCCGCAAACTTATTCCTTGCTTCGAATTCATTCAAATCGAACGATGTCAAGTTAATTGCATGCCAATCCACTAAGTCAAGAACTCGGGAAAAACGTATTGATTTTGAGTAATCTACTCTGAGAAATACAAGTTTCTCACATAAACAAAAAAGTTTAAGGTTCTAGTAAAAAGATAGACTATTTCACGTGCTACAAAATAATGTGAAACGTCGATCATGGGTTATGATGCCTCGGACAATTTGGTGCCCACGGGACGCTAAATCGGTATACGGCTTTGGGGAAAATGAATCGTTGCATGAGTTGCGAGAAATGATAATGTTGTTCGATACTATCCGTGCTATACAAAACTGGTTGCATATATTAAACTGTTCGCACATAGGAATGGTCATGGACAGCTTGTGCACAAGTTCGTTTTCTTTGAAACGGTATCCGGGGCATCCGAACCGATTCGTCCTAGGAGGAAATATTTATGGTGCTTCGGCGCGAGGCATGCGGGACCTTCAGTAAGGCTTACAACCTAGGCTGAAAGGGTAGCGTCGCATGCCAACTTCGAATAAGTCCCTAGTAGTGCGTAGCACCAATGACCGCATATAAGATAGTTGCATGCTCACCTATTGTCTTATGCAGGGTAAATATTATCTCTGTTTTCATTCAGGGATGAGCACGGCCGTGGTAAGAAATATGATAAACTGCGATGTTATACTGTATGCTTTATTACTCAAAGACGGCTATCGAATATGAACGAAATTCATTTAGTTCTAATAGAAAGACAACTCTAAAGCATGCCTACCCTAACAATCAGAGTCGGTTTAGACGAGTTGGTTCATCTCGTCCACTTAGCAAGTGTGCTAACCCCCTCCCCCAATTTCCCCAGGTGCGGCGGGCGCTCCAACCTAAAACGAAGCTGAAGTGCGGAGAGGCATTTTGAAGCTCTTCCTATGCTGAAGTATTTTGAAGCCAATTCAAGTCGACGGCTTATGTATAAAGGGGCGAATGTATGGGACGACAAGCATAGTTCAGGCAACTTGTCTAATGTATTTTCTTTCTATTTTCAATCAATGTAGCCGCAACGGCATCCAATGTAATTACGACTTGCACTTCGTTGCAAGCTATGAATGAAAAGCATTTCTATCTTCCTATACTGTGTCTTAAATTCTGATATAATTTATGAAGTTTCAACTTGGCAAATTTATATCAAATGCAACGTAACGTTCTGCCTTGTATGAGTGCAATTCCAGACTCGTACGACATCACGCCTTAGCGAGGACGATCGAATCGGCAAAATTAACATCGAAGATGAACGTTGCCGACTCGGGGCGTGACAAATTGGTATCAGAGCACAGTTATGTTTCCTCGGATTTTCGAAATATGTTTCATTGTTGGAATGTCCGTTGCGATGGCTCAATTGAATGCTTGTCGGCATGCTGCATGAAATATAAGTTCCATACAGGTAAGCCCGTAAATATTTTTGAAAAATACTAACGGGTTTACACTATTTGTAGTAATGACTAAGCGAGATAAGAAAATCGCCGGCATAACAACACAAACCGTTGATAGTACGTCGAGCACAAAAAGCACTGGCCCTAGCGAGACGACTATGGAGAAGATGCTACAGTTGATGGAACTGCAGCAGCAACAGCTTCAGATGCAATTCAAAGCCCAATTTGATGCGTAGCAGAAGCAGATGGTTGCCCTAACTCAGATAGTGAGCAGGATGGCGGGCGATACCAAGGAGACGGACGCGGTACTCGAGGGAAAGCACGGTGATCAAGAAGAAGACGAGGAGGAAGAAGTCTCCCTGTAAATGATAAATTCTCCTTCCATGCTCAAAGTGAAGGAGTTTCGCAAAATGAACCCGCCGAAGTTCAACGGCCGAGCAGAGCACGACGTGATAGTAGGATGGCTCGCAGAGATGGAGGACTTGTTCGATCTCCTCTGTATCGAAGTGGCCCAGAGGGTGGCCTGTGTGGCGCTGCAGTTACAACTAAGAGCACATGACTGGTGGACGGCGAAGAAACAAGAGATCTGTGAAACCGATTCCAACAAAAAGATTTCTTGGGAAATATTTAAGACAGCCTTCCTTGAGCAGTACGTTCCTCGCGCCATCCATCGACAGAAGGGGGATGAGTTCATGATATTGAGGCAGGGGAATATGAGTGTTGAAGATTATGATACAAGCTTCTCGAAACTTACAAAATTTGCCGGCGCCTTCCTGTCCAACAAAGAAGAATGGTGCGAGCGTTTTCAGCAAGGCCTCAACGACGAACTGCGTAGGGACGTCATAAACCAACGATGTCAAACTTATCGTGAATCCTACGAAGCCGCACTTGATAGTGAGCGAATCTTTGGCCGTATGTCACAAAAGGCCGTGCCTGTCGTTCGCAACAACTTCAACAAGCGTCCTAATGACGCTGGAGGATCGGGAGTACAAAAGCGCCCAAACACGTCTGAGAATCGTGGTCACTTTGCCGCAGTAAATTGCAATAGATGCGACAATCATGGGCACCGAGCACCCGATTGTAGACTGAGAACATGCTTCAAGTGTGGCGAGCTAGGCCACTTCAGTCAATATTGTCAGGCAGGGAAGCCGAATTAACACAACCCACCAAGGAACACTCCGAATCCATATAAAGCGCCTACACTACAAGGCGCAAATGCGGTGCCTGTGAACCCGCAGAATCAACTCCCCGGAGCTCAAGGCCGAGTTTATGCCTTAACTCGGGACGAGGCGTATGCGTCCGATACGGTTGTAACAGATATATTACTCTACAAAGATATACCTGCTCGAGTACTATTCGACTCGGGTGCGACGCATAGCTTTATATCTGCTGATTATGCGAAAGAAAATAAAATAACCCTGCAATCACTAGATATAAATATTAGCGTTAGCACTCCGTCGGGAGTCGATATGCCTACGAACTTTATTTGTAGGGATGGCCACCTTTGCGTCGGGGGAAGATATCTATCCTTGGTTGTCGTCGTGCTAGACATCAAAGATTACGACATAATCCTGGGCATGGATTGGTTGGGCGCTTGTCGTGCAACGATCGAGTGCACGAAGAAGAGAGTGGTGTTTCGTCTTCCTGGCGAGACAGAGTTCTCATATTCGTGCGGTACGGCCTCGAAGACGGCGATAATGGTATCGGCAATCTCGGCAAGGCGTATGCTGCGTTCCGGCTGTGCGAGATACTTGGCATCAGTTCGAGACACGCGGACGGATAATACAAACACAATGCAGACTGATGTTGTGGCAGATTTTCCTGACGTTTTTCCTGATGAGATGCCCGGGATGCCGCCGGATCGAGAAATTGAATTCAGCATTGACACCTTTTCGGATACACGACCGATATCGAAGGCGCCCTATCGAATGGCTCCAGAAGAACTGAAGGAGCTGAAGGTGCAATTACAAGAGTTGCTAGACCGCGGATTTATTCGCCCTAGCGTCTCTTCGTAGGGAGCTCTCGTACTGTTCGTGAAGAAGAAGGATGGGTCGTTGCGGCTATGCATCGACTATCGGGAACTCAACAAGGCGACCGTGCGAAACAAGTATCCTTTGCCGCGAATCGACGACTTGTTTGACCAACTGCAAGGTGCGACAATATTTTCAAAAATCAATCTTCGTTCAGGCTATCATCAATTGAAGATCAAGTCCTACGACATATCGAAGTCTGCCTTCCACACTCGATATAGTCATTACGAATTCCTCGTCATGCCGTTCGGTTTGACGAATGCCCCAACCGTGTTCATGGATCTGATGAACCGAGTCTTCCAACGTCAAATAAAAAAAATTGTAGTCGTATTCATCAACGATATCCTTGTCTACTCAAAGAATCGTGAAGAACATGCAGAACATTTGAAGACGGTACTGCAGATTCTGCGTGAAAACAAATTATACGCCAAGCAGAGTAAGTGCGAGTTCTGGATGAGTAGCGTGACATTCCTCGGGCATGCAATCTCTGCCGAAGGTGTCATGGTAGACCCAAAGAAGATTGATGCAGTGGTTGATTGGAAACGACCTGCCTCGGCTAGCGACATTCCGAGTTTCCTGGGCTTAGCGGGCTACTATCGTAGGTTCGTGCGAAGCTTTTCAAAACTAGCGTCGCCTCTGATTCGCCTCACCCAGAAGGGAGTAGTATTTGAATGGAGCGACGACTGTGAATCCAGCTTTCATGAGTTGAAGCAACGGCTCGTCTCAGCTCCAATCCTTGCACTTCCAGACGGTCCAGAAGGCTTTCAGATATTCTGCGACGCCTCGGGAAATGGCCTCGGGTGCGTACTCATGCAGAGAGACAAAGTCATCTCCTACGCTTCACGGTAGTTGAAGCAGCACGAGAAAAACTACCCGACGCACGACCTAGAATTGGCGGCGATCGTCTTTGCGTTGAAGTTATGGCGGCACTACCTCTATGGTGTGGCATGCAAAATCTACACAGATCACAAAAGCCTGAAGTACTTATTTACGCAACGGGAACTCAACCTACGACAGCGATGTTGGCTCGAACTCATAAAAGATTACGAGCTAACGATCGAGTATACGCCGGGCAAGGGAAACGTGGTGGCCGACGCACTCAGCAGAATGTTTATGGGAACACTGGACATAAACAAGGAGATACAGCGAGACCTTGAAGCGATGGGTATCGAACTCGGAATTAAGTATCGACACCTGCACCTAGCTCAGCTGAAGTTAGGATCGAGCCTGCTTAGCAAGATAAAGACCGCACAGGAGGACGACTCATTCCTGAAGAAGATGCGCGAGCTGATATCAACGGGAAGGACGACTGACATTGCAGAAGACGAAGACGGGACGATACGATTAAAGGGAAGGCTCTGCATTCCTGAAACTGCCGAACTCAGAAAAGAAATTCTGACGGAGGTACATTATGCGAAGTACTCGTTACATCCTGGAAGCACCAAGATGTACAAGGACTTGCGCAAAAACTTTTGGTGGCATGACATGAAGAAAGATGTGGCTACGTTCGTATCGCAATGCATGGTGTGTCAGCAGGTGAAGGCGGAACACCAACAGCCAGGCGGAGAGCTGCAGAACATCGCCATTCCTGAGTGGAAGTGGGACAATATCTCGATGGACTTAATTGTAGGATTGCCGAAGACGCCGCGAGGGAATGACGCAATTTGGGTCATAGTTGATAGATTGACCAAGTCAGCTCACTTTATCGCAATTAAAGTAGGATGGAGCGTCGATCGGTTAGCACAAATCTACGTCGATGAGATTGTTCGACTTTACGGGGTACCGGCCTCAAGAATTTCGGACATAGACGGGCGATTCCTATCGCATTTCTAGACGAGCCTCCAAGCGGCGATGGGGACCAAACTGAACTTTAGTTCGGCGTACCATCCCCAAACAGACGGTCAGACGGAGAGAGTCAATCAGATCTTAGAAGATATGTTGCATCTGTATGCGATCGACCTAAAGACTAGTTGGGATACGCTTTTGCCGCTTGCGGAGTTTGCGTATAACAACAGTTATCAGTCGAGTATTCAGATGGCTCCATACGAAGCGCTCTACGGAAGGAAGTGTCGTTCGCTGATATGCTGGGATGAAGTCGGAGAGCGACAAGTGCTTGGACCGGAGCTGGTGGAGCAGGCCGTCGAAAAGGTCCGCTTGATTCGAGATAGACTCCGCATCGCACAAACTCGACAAAAGAGCTACGCAGATCTTCGTCGACGACTGCTAGAGTTCTTGGTCGGGGACCATGTATTTCTGAAAGTAACACCCATGCGCGGTGTGATGCGGTTCGGCGTTAAAGGCAAGTTGAGTCCGAGATTTATAGGCCCCTTCGAGATCATTGAGCGAGTTGCGACGGTTTCTTATCGGATCGCACTACCTCCTGCCTTAGCTGATGTGCACGATGTTTTCCACGTTTCACAACTTCGAAAATACGTGCACGATCCAAGTCATGTGGTTAGGTTCGATCAGTTGGAGCTACGTACTGACTTGTCTTACTCGGAGGAGCCTATTCAAATTTTGGACCGCAAGGACAAAGTACTACGCAATCGACCGATGTCCTTGGTCCGCGTGCTTTGGCGGAACCATTTAGTCAAGGAGTCGACGTGGGAGATGGAGGCGGAGATGAAAGAGAAGTACCCCATATTGTTTGTCTAAATTAAGGTCAGACCCTTGTTTTTAAGTTTCGGGACGAAACTTTTTCTAAGTGGTATATTATATAGCGCCCCGCTTTCGATAGGCGACAGAACTTCATAATATGCTTACGCCGAGTCAGATCGGGCGGAAACTTAGATGGCCATCTGACTCGATCGCTAAGCTTGGTAAACGAATTACGCCTTGCGGTATCGATTCAAATCGATTTGGACGAAAGTTATGAGAATCGATCCAACTAATGGAACGACTTCTGTTGGAATAAGTCCTAGATACAGCGGGCTGCGTCTCGGTGAGTGAGCTCTCTATAAGAGTCCCTTCGATGGGACCGGACCGCTGTATGGTTTTCTTGGAGCTTTGCCGCTGGGCTTGATGAAGTGCTTTTGCATCATTTTCATGGATGCAATTACAATTTCGATGCAAGGGGAAAAGAAGGAATTCTAACAAAGCGTTGGTGCCATTGTAGGAGCTCGCGTAACTAAGGATTGACGTCGCATTGCGCTTGGACGATCGGCACGAAGCAAAGTAATCGGTGGGTGATTCGACCCTTCTTTTCAACTGTCCCGCAAACTTATTCCTTGCTTCGAATTCATTCCAATCGAACGATGCCAAGTTAATTGCATGCCAATCCACTAAGTCAAGAACTCGGGAAAAACGTATTGATTTTGAGTAATCTACTATGAAAAATACAAGTTTCTCACATAAACAGAAAAGTTTAACGTTCTAGTAAAAAGATAGAATATTTTACGTGCTGCAAAATAATGTGAAACGTCGATCATGGGTTATGATGCCTCGGACATTTTGGTACCCACGGGATACTAAATCGGTGTACGACTTTGGGGAAAATGAATCGTTGCATGAGTTACGAGAAATGATAATGTCGTTCGATACTATCCGCGCTATACGAAACTGGTTGCATATATTAAACTGTTCGGACATAGGCATGGTCATGGACAGCTTGTGCACAAGTTCGTTTTCCTCGAAACGGTATCCGGGGTATCGGACCCGATTCGTCCTAGGGGAAATAATTTATCATGCTTCGGCGCGAGGCATACGGGACCTTCAGTAAGGCTTGCAACCTAGGCTGAAAGGGTAGCGTCGCATGCCAACTTCGAATAATTCCCTAGTGGTGCGTAGCACCAATGACCGCATATAAGATAGTTGCATGCTCACCTATTTTCTTATGCAGGGTAAATATTATCTCTGTTTTTATGCAGGGACGAGCACGACCGTGGTAAGAAATATGATAAACTGCAATGTTATACTGTATGCTTTATTACTCAAAGACGGTTATCGAATATGAACTGAATTCATTTAGTTCTAATAGAAAGACAACTCTAAAGCATGCCTACCCTAACAATCAGAGTCAGTTTAGACGAGTTGGTTCGTCTCGTCCACTTAGCAAGTGTGCTAATCCCCTCCCCCAATTTCCCTAGGTGCGGCGGGCGCTCCAACCTAAAACGAAGCTGAAATGCGGAGAGGCGTTTTGAAGCTCTTCCCATGCTGAAGTATTTTGAAGCCAATTCAAGTCGACGGCTTATGTATAAAGAGGCGAATGTATGGGATGGCAAGCGTAGTTCAGGCAACTTGTCGAATGTATTTTCTTTCTGTTTTCAATCAATGTAGCCGCAACGGCATCCAATGTAATTACGACTTGCACTTCGTTGCAAGCTATGAATAAAAAGCATTTCTATCTTCCTATACTGCGTCTTAAATTCAGATGTGATTTGTGAAGTTTCAACTTGGCATATTTATATCAAATGCAACGTAACGTTCTGCCTTGTACGAGTGCAATTCCAGACTCGTACGACATCACGCCTTAGCAAGGATGATCGAATCGGCAAAATTAACATCGGGGACGAACGTTGCCGACTAGGGGCGTGACAAATACCTGCCCTATAGGCATTCAGATATCAGTTCAATGTCCATTCAATATGCGACTGATTTCAGTCCTGTATCAGGACATGTTCAGTCCTTGCCCCAGTACTCAGTTCAGCTAAACACACAACAAACCTACTCCAAACTGGTATTTTCCATCCTTACAAGGCAGGGTACATGCCAACTTAGCTAGGACAACAGCCAAATCAGTTTCTGGAACCCACTGCTACCATATCAGTCCTATATGGTGTATAGATTAATCTCAATTGCCTAAAAGCACATCCTGAAATGATCCTTCACTACAGATATCATTCAGTCCTAAATGTATTCATATATTCAGTCCTAACAGTCAATTACCTAGTCCAATATCCAGTTCAATGTACAGCTGATACCTCCAACCTTGAACCAGGACACTATCAACCCTAGGTGAGCACTGATATCATATCAGTCCAATAACTTCTCAGTTTATTATTCAGAAGCAAAAGCAGGACTATGTATAATCCTAACTTAGTTCAATATTCAGTCCAAATTCCACATAAAATTCGACCAATCTATTACCAATTAAACTGACAGTAACATAGACCAAACTTGCCATCAATCCAAGTAGCCAAGGAGCCTAAAACCAATCTTAACAATTTGCAATAGTGTAAAGTGATACTTGATTGGGATCATGCTAAGGTTTATTGAGCTGTACAAACTAAAATACATAAAGAATTTACCTGTTCCCAATTATCACTAGTTCCACTGATAATTGATTTTTTTCAGCCTGTGATACATGTTCCCAGGTTACTGTAACTCAGTCCATAAAACTGGAGATCAATCTCAGACTAAAATTCAGTCCCCTACTCATATCCTATGAAATAATTCTCCATATCAACACTCGATTTCATCAAGCTAGATTGCAGAATGATACAAACCCCTTAATCCATATGAATCAATCTAATCAGTCAGTCCTCTACATTAGGGCTGACATGAACAGTCCCAGTGTGGGACTATATTCCTATTCCATAACATTTATGGACACTCATCCCAGTTCATCACTGAACCAAGATAGTGATAGAAAACCCCTGTTTAGTGACTGAGCCACAATAGTGCATTGAGTTCCCAGGTTACTGCTCAGTTTTAGAATCAAACTAAGACCCTGGGTATCTCATTTCCAGCATTCCTTTATAACCTCTCGAACCATTCATAAATCATAATAAAGATAACCCTTATATCCCTATGATTATGCATAACCATGATCAAAATGACCTAACAACTAAATGAGAAGAAAACGAATAGTTACCTTACTGAAACAGAACGATTTTTGTCCTGCGATGAGAACATAAACTCTCCTGAAACTAAGATCCCTGATTCAATCATTTCAACAAACACAAAATGTTCAGAACCCTAAGTCTCTTTTCTGCATCTCTCTTGCTCCCTGGGGGCTCGAGAAGTGCAGAACATAGTCTTAGGATTCTATAGATCACTATACTGATCACTACTCAAAGGGAATTTAGAGAACGATTGATTGAAAAATCAACACTCAAATAATCTATTCCTGGCTCAACAAAGCTAGAAACTAAACTCCTAATAATTCTAAATAGAATCACCACCAATCTTACCTAGATTAAGTTTGACGAGATCTCTGTTGATGACTTCCACTTGAACTAATTCTGAAATTATCAAGAAGGACGAAGACGATTCATAGTTCAATTCTAAATCAACCAAAATATTCAACAGAGAATAACTAGAGAATTGTCGATCTTACCACCATTGATTAATCTACAGGAATCACCAGTGACGATCAGCACTCAATCAAACAGGATCGATCTAATTAGAATTGGCCAGGAACAACTGATCAAAAATCGGTTACAAATTGATCGATCGAAATTGAGGCTGAACGATCTGATCATCAATTTGATCAGATCGATCCAGAGACAAAAGAAGGGATTAAAGAACACTCACTGCTCTGCATCATCGATTACTTCGAAGAGGGAAAAATTTGCTGTAGAGAACGCTAAACCAATGCTTCAATTGTTGCAGCTCCGTCGATCGCCTGAGCTCCTAACGCCATGGCCGCTCCTTCTTCCTCAGAGCTCTGGATCTCTCACTCAACGAAAGAACTTGCAATGGTCCAATAGGAGTGGGATGCTATGCTAGTTATATAGGCCATTGGGGATTCTATTAGCAGGAAAAATAAAGGGCTACAGTAGAAATCGATTAGGGAAGGAGTGAAAGGATTTTGAAATTTGATCATGCACTGATGCTCATTTGATTCATTTGAAATCAAATGTTTAAGTTGGGCTGGATGGGCTGGGCCAAATGGGTTAAGCCTCCAACTCTATTAGAAGAAAAAGAAAAATAAGAAAATGGGAATTACTATTTACAAGGAAAATGATATTTTAGGATTTAATAAAAACAAACTTGATAAAAAAAATTATATATAAAAAAATATATGGAAGGTGGGGTTACAATTAATATTAGATGCTATGGTATAGATGCAAGGTATTGGTTATCTAATGGCTTGGGGTAGATGGATAGATACTAGATAGCCAAGGTATTGGTATTCGAGACTTAGGTATTTATACCTAGACCAAGGTATTGTTATTGGGATACCAATAGAAGCAAGATATATTGTATCTTGGTAGGTAAAGGCTAAGAATAGGATACTTAGACTAGATTTGACCGTATTTTATTAATATTGACTGTTTTGACTAAAAGTCAAAGTAGAGTCAACATTTGACTTAGATTGGATCAGGAGTTGACCATAGTTGACCAGTTGAACAAAAGTCAACTGTAAGTCAACCTTTGACCTAATTTGATCTAGTTTGACTTAGTGTGACTTGGTGTGACCTAGTTTTACTTGGTGTGACTTAGTTTGACTGAGTTTGACTTATATTGCATAGCATACACTAGAAAATCATGCCTAACATTGTTAAACCCTAATTAACTGTATATCTCATCTTTAGGTCTGTGACTTCACTCTCAGCATCGATTCTCATTGACAGCTCAGGACCGCAGGCGAATACATTCTCTGATAGTTTTCATCTTGATATCTACTATATCTGATTAAGTTGTAGTGTTTTACTTGATTCCCGACACGATGATACACGGACTAGTATACGTCGGATCCTGTCATGAGATGTTATTCCTGGACTTCCTGGTATATGGGTACATTGTTCGATCTTGTTTCCTATACTTGGTCAAATGGAACAGCCTGATCTTGATCCAAGCCGATCACATAGCACTCTAATATCTCAAGGTACTATTTATATTTACATTATACATCAGATATTCCTATACTTCTTTATATTCCAATATTTCATACCCTGACATGATATCCAGTTTTACATATGCTGCTTATTTCCAGTCTTGATATTTCATCTTGTATTCCATTATAATTGTCTCTTATAGTATTTGTCAATTCATATGGAACTACTGTTAGCATTTTTACTTGCTCATATCGTGACAGGCTAACCCCGTTGATATTTACAGATTATTTAGATGCTGATTGCTCGACCTTCTATGGGTTTGGCATAGACGGAGACTACGACCTGGATATCCCTGTGGAGCCGATGCCCGTTGAGGACACACCGCCTGCTTGACCTAGATTAGTTATGTTTGACTGGACTGCGTTCCAGCTAATTATCTTTGAGACTTGTAGTATACTATATTCAGGATTTGTGTTATGTCTTAAACTCTAAACTTGTGTTGTGACTTTTCATCTATTTCCAGCTTATCTATTTCTATCATATCTTATCATATTCGTGCTTATCTTTCCTATATGTCTTGTGATTGAGTTGTGATTATATACCTCCGTACGGAGATGACAGGTTTATATACTTTTTGTCTAGATGCTATATTTCTAGTTGACCTATACAGCGTTCGACCGTCGACTCTACGGCGTAGGCTGGACATACCCACGTGCTCGTGCCCCTAATCAGGGTGTACAACATTCATCAAGCATAGATATTCATCTTTCTGAAATAGAAAAAGATGGGAGTTCGACACAAGGAGTTCAAAAGAGTTTTGCTCGATTACAAATACGAGATTCAAGGGTGATAGTAAAAAACAAAAGTAATTCAATAGCAGTTGTGGATTGATATCCTAATATATTATCCTATGACATGCTCGTCTGTTATAGTAACGTAAACCGAAATGATTTATTCTGACCTACATGGGCCACCACATAATGTTTGACTAGTTAGTCAATGGTATATCTTGATTTGCGTGCCACAGATTTCGAAATTTGAACCGTCACTTTCTATAACCAAAATATCTTATTTAAAATGTATTTCAGAGTATTATTAGGTTAAATATTTTTTAAGTAATTAATTTTAGAATTAAATAATATTAATTTGGTTGACCCATTAGTCATTTTTCTATGATTTTGAGTAGAAATCTTAGTACTAATTTTTGCTTTTCGTTCACGGTTCGTGGTGCGATGATATGATATAGATTGGTAGCTTGTAGGTCGGAGTTCCTCTCGTCCTCGACTTGTAAAAATTGTTTGTCCAAAAAATCAGACAAGCTTCACTATGACATTATATTACCTTTATTTTGTTCTACATTATATTTTTATATCGTCTTTTCACTATTACTTTTTGTTGTCGTCATTCTAGATTCATCATGATTACTGCTTGTATACAGGAGTTAGAATCATTAGAGTACATGTACATGTTCATGTCTTAGTTTCGTTTATCATGTTTACTGTTTATCGTATTGTTATTGTTTACTGTATTGGACATGTACTTGTGAGTTAGTCGGGTGGGAGAATACGACTAATAGACATGTGGTACCCCAATGTACCCCAGAGTTTATTCGGTCATGGGACCATCTTACGGAGTTTTTCAGTCAATACACCTCACGTGTTGACTGTCTGATTTCTAACCCAATCACATGTTGAACGTTGGTATTCTAAAACAATTTGGACACATGTTTTCGATTTTTGTTGATATATTGTTAGATGTTCAGCTCTTCTGAGTATATTGTTAGATATTCATCTCTCGAGACTGGATTAGTCCTCCATAAGGGAAACTAGTATATAGCGGTGTGTCACTGAGTTTGAATCTTCTTAACTCTTTACCTTTACTGTAACTCATTTATTGTTATTTTATTTGCTCTCACTAGCCACAGTACATAATTTTTTAATTGTGATATTTATTCTGCTGCACACGCACACACTCTTTTAACCTCCCCTCTAGAGGTGCTCAACGGTCTTACAATTGGTATTAGAGTAGGTTATAGATATACATAACCATCTAGAGAGTATATATGGCAAGCGTTAAATCTATATTCAACGGTGATGGCCAATCCAAAAGTAGATCCCACTATTTGATGTAACAAACTATACGAATTGGAACGCACGGTTGAGTTTCTTTCTTAAGTCATTGGACTTCGATCTTTGGTCGATAGTTATAAACGGTTACAAAAAATCTCCAGAACATTAATTGATGGTGTTCTAGTAGACAAGACCCATGATAAATATACTGAGCATGAAAAGACACATGCTAGTCTAGATGCACGAGCCATCATTGTACTATTATGTGAAATTGACAAAATTGAGTTTATTTGCGTATCTACTTGTGCCATATCTAATGAGATTTGGACTTCTTGAGGTAACTCATGAAGGAACCTCCCAAGTAAAGGAGTCCAAAATCAGTAGATTGACACAAGAATATGGGGCATTCAAGATGAAACCCGGTGAATCAATTACACAAATGTTCACTTGTTTCCTTGATATTACTAATCATCTATAATCTTGGAAATAATTACAACAACCACGAGAAGATCAGGAAGGTACTGCGGGCTCTAACTAAGAACTAGAATTCGCAGCCACCGCGATCATAGAAGGAAACGACCTCACCATGATGAAATTGGAGACACTTATGGGCAAGCTCACGACCCATGAGCTGGATTTACAAGAATTTAAAGAGGAAACCCCCAAAGAAAAATCTATCGCCTTCAAAGCCCAAGTCAAAAGTGTCTCATGCAATGATACTGATGAAGAAAATTTTGATGGTGATGAACAGGCCCTACTGGTCAAGAACTTCAAGAAATTCTTAAAGTTTGAACGATCAAGACGAAAGAAGAATGATATCCATGAAATCAACGAAGAAGATACTATTTGCTTTGGATGTAAGAAGTCAGGACACATAAAGAAGAACTATCCACTAATAAAGAAAAGCAGTCCATATGACCGATCAAGATCGAGCATAAAAAATAACTGGTCGAAAGTACGAATACACCAGTATCTGGCACGAAAGTGAGGCTAGTGAGTTGGAAGAGGAAGACAGACTTGACAGCAGTACAAATGTCTGCTGATGGCTTACGCTAAAGTATCAGAAAATGTTGTTTACGATGATTTTATATTTGACCAGTTAGAAAATGTCTTTAGTGAATTACTTGAAGAGCACATAAATGTGTTGAACAAGTATAAGCAGCCTCGAAAGGATATTATGGCATACACAACCGAAGTAGCTAGACTGTCTAAGCTTCTCGAAGATATCAAGGAGACGTCTACTATCGGTAACACAGAAAAGATAGCCAAAATTAGACTGAACTATCATAAGGCTATCCTCACTATAGATCAGAAAGAAAGAGACTATGTCAAAGTGCAAGAACTATATGACAAAAAGAAAAAGGGACACCTACTCACTGCAAAGAGACTCACGGATATGACTACTAAATTTGAAAAGTCATGTAAAATCTATAAAAAGTTAGAGTTCAAATTAGAAAAATAGGTCGCCCCTTATTACAAAGCCTAAGGTTAGTCCTAATACAATGCATATACCACAAAGGACTAAACCAAAGAAAGCACATAAGAAACACGTTTCTAATAACCATGCTTTCATATGTAAGTTTTCAAGAAAGACACACAAGAAGCATGGCACATGCTTTCACATACCAGTTTTCTAGAAAGATAATATTTCAAAACTTATGAGCACATATCACAGTATTGTAGAGCTAGAAAGTTAGTTGATACAAATATACTTACTTGGATTCCTAAAACTAATCATGCCAGACCCTTGATGAAATGGGTACCAAAGGTTACATCTACTCGTTTTCTAGGTGGACCTTCAACCTTTTCATGCTAAAAGCAAGTGGATCCTCAATAGCAGATGTTCGCGGCATATGACAGGTGATGCATCCTTATTCACTACGCTATCGATGAAGAGAGAAGGCTACGTTTCCTACGGCAATAACGTTCGAGGTAATATTATAGAAATTAGTTCTATTGATATATCTCCCTACCCAGAAATAAAATACGTTTGTCTAGTCACATAATTGAAACATAACCTGTTGAGCATTAGTCATTTGGCAGATAACGGTTATGGTATCAATTTTGTGAATGACAAATGTTCTATATATGAAATGTCTACTGGTAATCCCGTATATGAAGGGATTAGGGAAGACAATATATATGTTTTCTTTTTAGAATGTACTAACAGTGCAGGTAAGTGCCTAGTAGCCAATCAAAATAAAAGCTGGCTGTGGCACATGAGGCTAGGATATGCTAATATGGACACTATCTCACGGCTATCGACTAAGACGCTATTAAAAGGACTCCTAATTTTTTTTTCAAGTGAGATATGGTATGTTCAGATTGTGAAAAGAACAAAACAACTATGTCGTCCTTTATATCTATAAATGTTGTAAGCACTTCTAGACCCTTACAATTGATTCATATGAATTTGTTTGGTCGTAGTAGAGTCGCTAGTCATGGTGGTAAGTTCTACGCTTTTGTCATAGTTGATGATTTCTCTCAATTTACATGTTTACTTTTTATCTAATAAAAATGATGCCATTTTGAATTTGAAGTATTTTGTAGAAAGGTATAAAACGAAAAAATGCTTTATGTTTACTCAAATTTGAAGTGATCATGGCGGCGAATTCGAAAATACTAATTTTAAAATTTTTTATGATGATCATGGATATTACCATAAATTTTCTTGTCCTAGAACTCCTCAACAAAATATTGTTGTGGAGAGGAAGAATAGAACTCTTAGCGATATGGCTCGAGTCATGCTTAACCAGCATAATCTTTCGAAATATTTTTGGGCAGAAGCTGTAATTATAGCCTGTCATGTTTTGAATAGGGTGTTAATTCGACCTATATCGAAGAAAACTCCCTATGAATTATGGTTTGAAAAAATTCAAAATATTTCTTATTTTAAAGTTTTTGGTTGTTGCTGCTTTATCCTTAACACCAAGGATAACTTGGGTAAGTTCGACTCAAAGGCAGACGATAGAATATTCTTCGGGTATACTATCGAGAGTATGGGATATAGGATTTTTTAATAAAAGATCTATGATGGTTGAAGAATCTATTAATGTTTTCTTTGATGAGCTCAAAGTCACAAATCTAGCGACAGTGATGACAAAGATGTACAAAACCAATCCAAGGCACCTGGAGATACTGCTACCAACAAGAAATATCTGGAGAGACTGCTTAAAAGGATTAAATTCATGCCAGACCATCCAAAGACACTTGTTATAGGTGATGTATCCAAGGGAGTAGTATGCGTTCTTTTACTAGATACATAGCAGCAAACGTAGCTTTTATTTCTTAAGTAGAACCTAAGTAGCATATGCTTTTCTATATGAATTTTGGATTAATGCCATGCACGAGGAACTTAATCAATTTGAGAGAAACCATATTTGGGAACTTGTTCCTAAACCTATTGGTCAATCGATAATTAGTGCAAATTGGTGTTCCAAAATAAACTAAGTGATGATGGACAAGTTCTACGCAACAAAGCACGTCTAGTAGCACAAGGTTACAATCAAGAAGAAGGAATTGATTATGACGAGACATATGCTCTTGTTGTTAGACTAGAATCTATTCGTATGTTTTGTGCATTCGCATGTTTTTATAATTTCAAACTTTTCAAATTGATTTTAAGAGTCCATTTTTAAATGGTTTTATAAAGGAAGAGGTTTTCGTGATGCAACCCCCTCGTTTTGAGGATTCTCAAAAACCTGATCATGTTTTCAAATTAAGAAAGGTACTTTATGGACACAACCAAGCACCATGTGCTTGGTATGAACACCTAAGTACTTTCCTACTTGAGAGTACTTTTTCAAAAGGAAGGATTGATACAACTTTATTTATCAAAACTTCAGATGATAATATTTTTGTAATGCCCCAGTCCCAAAATACATAGGACTAAGTACATGAACATGCCAGCTGCACATGTACGAAGAATACTCCAATATCTGGAATCCTCGTATACGCACATAAGCTGTAAATAAAATAATCACAGGCCAGAATAATATAATCTAATCTCATCACAGCTCAACACAGAAGATAATAGAGTCCAGATAATAAATAAGTATATCAAATGATAGTCGGGTGGACATACCCACTCCAAAGAGCTATGAAAATAGTCTCATAAGATTGGAGTCCAACCTTCACAAAATAGAAAGAAAAGATATGCCAAAATATCTACTAATGTCTCAATAAATGAATCATCTAAAAATCAGCAGGAGAAGCCTCGTCATCAATATAGGATGGATCCAGTGCCGCTCCCTACTCATGTGAAAACTCGTCTAATCCTGGAGAGATAACCAGGTCCTCAGCGGGACGTAACAAGATACAAGAAAATACCACGCCATATAAACTGTGATAAAATAATAGAAAAAAAATAATGCATACAATCAGGTTCCTGACCATTCTACTGTGAATATGTAGTTGAGATACAATCCTTCGACGCATGAGCCCTGGGTGAATATAGGATCCTGTGTAGTCCGCTCTTGGGCACCAGTGACCAAGCGCATAATGTTCAAAAATGTCAGTGGCCAACATGAGAGGATAATCATACCCGTATCTCCAACGGAGCTTCCGGGTTACAGAAAAAGTGTAATCGAAGCCCATACGTCAGGTATTGTTCTTCCAATCCAATGCCTAGTATCGTCATCTCCATGACCAATAAGAACCACTAGTAACTGCAAAGTCTTATAGTATACAATTCTACTGGTAATTACTTCTGTCCGTCGTACGCTCTATACGTATCGGTGGCCAGTCGACTACGTGGGTACGTGTCCTACATGTGACTCACAACACGTGGTACATATACCAATACCTCATCAACAATGGGTGGTCACTATACTAAGTCAATGGAAGAGAAATAAATAAAAGCAAGAAAACGACCGATAGAGTCGCTTGCACCCAAGTGTGACTTGGACGCACAGTTTTATAGTATCAACAAATAAGAAATTCTAAAAATAACAACTGAAAATAAAAATATATTAATCACAGAGTAAGGTGGCAAGGTATCTTGCCTGGTGGTACGAAGGTGGCAAGTCCAAGAATCACAATATCAGCAAAAGAAATGTCACAATCTCCAAACAACTCTGATTGCTGAAACAAACATCAAGAATGTGTTCGGAATACGTGATATACCTAGGAAACGCCTATCCAAAAGTCTAATTCTGGATCAGATGCAAAATCATAATTTTGGGTCAAAATAATTTCTGCCGTTGGACCCGTTTTGTACCGAAACGCGTGCCAATGTCTATGGTCTCTAAAATCATTAAATTATATGTCTACGATTTTGATTTGAGGTGACGAACCCAATGGTATGTCCAATTTAGGATTCTGATGAGCCGTGCACAAAATCGCTCGTTGGATCGGGTTGCGGGCCCGCGAAATTTGACATTCCGGACGACCTTTTCAGAATCGGACCAAACTTGGCACATAGAACCAGACTGTCGATGCAGTCCTGATGGAGCAAGTTTCGTGCCGATCAGATAAATGTTCACGAAGTTATGGTCAAGTTTGTCGATACGGGGGTATCTCGATGGATACGTACTGATTTCGTTGCTCACGCGTAACGAAATCAAGTTCCATCAGTTTCCACACATCGGCAACATCCATACGTGCCTTTCGATGCGTATTGTACATGACCACGTCGCCCGGTTTTTTGGGACGTACGCCGTATCGGGAAAAGTTTTCTGAAATTTCAGTTTTAAAACAATATTTTTTCTTGATTTTTAAATCCGAATAACTCTGCATATACTTAAAGAATTCATGATCTACAAAATTGGTTTTACTCCACTATATGTTGTGTACTAATATGTTCAAATAGGTTTTTATTTTGGTCGATCCGCTGTCCAGAATTTGGCTTCCAAACTAAGGGTCTGGAGTGATAGTTGTTCTATTTTTTGACAACTTTTCTTCCAACTTCGTGTCGATTGCCTGATCGACACAATGGGGGTACAGCCCTATCCCTTTGAAGGGGTTGGACGAGGGTTATGTAGGTTACTCAAATGAACTTATAGTTGTAAAAATGATCGAGTAGAGATGGAGAAATCAGGTCGAGAATCGGAGTACCTGAGTTTGGTTTCAGAACAGGGTATCTATTTGGCGGTCGGCTCAGGGGTGATCCGACGATTCCGATGGTCGGCGGTGGTGCTCAGGCAGTCGATGGTGGTCGCTTGGGTGCTCGGGAGGTCGTTCGAGTTGTCGAAGAATTTTGGTGAGGGTTTCTCCCCAGGTTTCTCGACACAGTCAAGTATAAATACTCTCGGTTTGTGAGAGTTGGATATAAATTCGATTTAAATCGAATTCTCGAACTCAAGTGCAAACTAACTACGAATTGGATTGAGAAGGATATATGGGAAGTTTTTATGAAAGATTTGATAAATTTACTAAGATTGGATTTCCAATATTGGTTAGCCTCTTCAGCCGTAAGGAGGGGTCGGGCAATTACTACTGCTGTTCACTGTGAATAGTAGTACAAAGTTGATTTTTTAACCATTGCTTTTATACCATATATATATATATATATATATATATATATATATATATATATATATATATATATATATATATATTCAATGTATATATCCATAAAAAGTATCCATAACTATAACACATTATATATGCTGCCATATATATAACCTTTTATTAAATACAAGTGTATACCAATATACATATAACTAAATTATATACTTAGACGTATATACCCATATATATAATTTAGTATATATATACATGTATATAATTTATTGCTATTGTTCACTTCCATTAAATTATGAAAATAATTCTAAAATCCCATAAATATTCTTATAAAATTTGAATACAAGTTTAGTAACAATTAACATACTAAAAATTTATATGCCTTACTAATAATTTATAAAAAAGAAATATTATAAAATCTAAAATAATTCCATAAAATTGATAAAAAAATATAGGGGGATTACAATTTTACTTGTGCAAATATACGTTGATGACATAATATTTTGTTCTACCAACGAAAAACTTTGTCAAGATTTTACTAAGTATATGCAGAGTGAGTTTGAGATGAGTATGATGAGAAGCTCAACTACTTTCTAGGACTTCAGATCAAACAACACTCGCATAGAACATTCATCAATCAAGCCAACTACACGAAGGACTTACTAAAAAAGTTTAACTTCGACAATGGAAAGCCTATCAGCACGCCAATGGCTACATCAACTCAACTTGACCTTGATGAAAGTGGCAAACTAGTTGACCAGCGTAAGTATCGAGGTATGATTGGTAGTTTACTATATTTAACTGCTAGTCACCCGGATATTATGTTTAGTGTTCGCATCTGTGCACAATATCAAGCTAACCCTAGGGAATCACACTTATGCGCCGTTAAGCGTATCTTTCGACACCATAAAGGAACATCTACTGTCGACTTATGGTATCCCAAAACCATATCATTTGACCTAATTGGTTACACAGATGCTAATTTTGCTGGATGCAAAGTAGACCACAAAAGTACCAGCGGTATATGTCATTTCTTAGTAAAGCAATTTAGTCCCTTGGTTTAGCAAAAAACAATATTCTGTAGCATTACCAACAACTGAGGCTGAGTATATCGTCGCAAGACATTGTTGTACTCAAATTTTATGGACGAAGCAAACTTTAGAAGACTATAATCAACACTACACTAAGATTCCTGTATACTGTGATAACACTAGCACTATTATTCTGACTAAGAACCCGGTACGTCACTCACACTCTAAGAACATAGAAATACATCACCACTTTTTACGTGATCACCAACAACACGGGGAATTTGTCTGGAGTTCATTGACACAGATCATCAACTGGCAGATATATTCACAAAACCACTAGCCGAAGATTTGTTCAACTATTTGCATAGGCATTCTTGAATTTTTAGAATTGTAATGTGTTATGATTAATAAAAATACTTAAAACTTAAAATTTAACGATTTATTAACTAAAGTTATTTTGGGTATAAGTCGAAAGGGTCCTTGTATCAACAAGGTGTAAAAGCCTAAGCGACACGGTGACAAGTGTCTTCGGAGTACCGCTTGCTGGGATCCGGCCCCAACAGCTAACACAAGGTAATAGATATTAAGTAATCAATAAATTATACGTTTCTAGGTTATTTTTGTCATTCATTAGTCAAATATGAACTAAAATTCAAGTAGCCAAGTTTGGACCGAACTCGGATCGAGTTCGAACCAAACTCTCTAGAGATATTTTATATATATCAGCAATTCGAAAAAGAAGCCCCCTTTATCTTCATCCTCGAAACAGCCGACCAAGCCTTCTCAGCCCTAATTTTCAAAAACCCTAGATCCTAGAAACCTACATCTAAGGTCTTCCAACTCGAAATTCTTCGGATCTAAGGCGTTATGAAGGCATTCTCTTCCATCATTGATCGTTTTTAGGTATAATTCTCTCTTTTTTCTCTCAATTTCATAATGGCACCTAGGGTGTTTAAGAGAAAGAAAACAAGGGATGTCGCCTCATCTTCTACGTCTGAGTACAAACCCATTAGTCTTTCAAGTCTCTCTCATCCTGATGACGATGAGGATTATGATCCGAACCTTTTTGTTTTACTAGAGAGATCTATCCAATCGTTTGACCATTTTTGATACCGAAAAATTTGTCCGGGTAAAATGATTAATTTTACAATTTTCTCGGAATGTTTGACCACTTTTAAAAATTTAGGACTTTGTGAATTTTTAGAAGTTTTAAATCTGATTCACGAAAATGTAGTTCGTACATTTTATTGCAACATGCAAGAATCCGACGACTGTATCCATTCGTCTATCAGTGGGACATAATTTGAATTCAATTCTGCCGATTTGAGCAAATATTTTCTAATGTCAAACAATGGTGACGCTCTTGTCGACAATAGAAAAGTTTAATTTCTTGACGGCATGACTCTTGATTTCTTCAAAGTCGTATTGTATCATCCTTAACCAGTTCCTCGGAGACGGTTGTACATGTCATGCCCCGATCCTGTTGGACCAATTGTCCTCGCTAAGGCGTGATGCCGCACGAGCCTAGGATGCGCTCGTGCAAGGCGGTTTCCATAACGGCCGATTACAATAGCTTGTGACGGGATCATCGCATAGAAGTCCCAAGCAGAAACATTGAATAACACTAATGGAAACTTGAAGCAAAACACAAGTCATTCAAAAATGCTCTTTATTAATATTGAAACAAAGATTACAATATGGCCCGAGGCCATGATTACAATCACTCAGTCTCACTCATCTCACAATACAAGTTACTTTGCTCTCTCTCCCATCTCTCAATACAATTTGACGAGCCAGCGGATGCTTCAGATAGGCGATGTCCATACATTATGTCCCATACAAGTCCAGACTCCATACGACTGTACGCCTCGAAACGCCAAGGAACTCCGTGCCTCAACGCATCCAATCGAGCTCTGCGCCAACGAGCTTCTACCTGAGTCTGTACAAAAATAATGTGTAGGTGTCAGTACTCAACTGTACTGGTGGAGTGAGCTCCTCGCCCACCCATACAAAACTAATACGTTTAATTTACTTTGTGCAACATAATCCTTTTTGATTGTCTATCTATTCTTGCCTTAGGTTCGATTTTAGGATAAACTCTCTGCATATTTTGTGTCTCTAGACCATTGCCGTGCAATCGTACTGATAACTTCATTATCCTTGCCTAGACCATTATCGTGTCAACAACATCAACTTAACAAGTCGTGCTTGCCTTTCATCCTATACTTAGAGACACAACTACACGATGGTACCCAATTTCTATGTGACCGTGCTACAAGTCCATGGTGCTAACATCGTGGTCATATCATAAGCCCTATTCATGTGTCCATATTGAGGCCGTGTCTCACAACTCAGTGTGACTTAACCATATTTCTGCCTCGCAGCCCTTGCTGCTTTAATCATCAACTGACTCAATCAAGATTTGTGAACTAAGTGTCACTTAACCAACTTTGGCTTACGGCACTTCCTAACTTAAACTCGAAATGACTCAAATCTAAACAATACAACTCTATGCCAATAACTTAATACTCGACGCCACATCTCATGCCGAAGTAGATGTCTTCGTCGCAGCCAAATCTTAGGACCAAATATTGTGTTCTAATCGTGCACACATTTAACTCGACTCATTAATACCGTACACACAATACTCGACTCAATCCAAAGACATGAACGTAAATCGACGCTACATACCAACGCATCTATATGAAAGGTCATTAGCACCACAAACTATCTTAGATTTTAAGCTTTGCTAGTCGGGGCCCTTTCAACGCAAGTAGCTGGACACACACAAAAAAGAAGAAGAAAATACGATCTTTTTTTATTGGCGCAAGGCACCACAAATCGAGTACGCGTGAGAGATCCTGTGCTGAGGATCTCCGAGTACAAAAAAGAATTCTAGAGAATAGGACGATGGAGATCGAGCGACATTTTTTCCTTTACTCTGTTGACACTCCGATTACAAAAGTGGGAGAAAACCTAAAAAAATTGCTAATTCTCGGCTCACTGGCAAGAAGTACAACAATTTGGCTCTTAAAAATGCTCTCTATTTTCTTCTTTGAAGAGGGATGAGGCCCCCCTTTTATAGTCATTCTTGAACTGGAATGATGTTATCCGTCCATATGAAGGAAATACACTGGTTTTCATGTGGGCGCATAGTCCTGCCTTGGGCACATAGAGTGTAGGCACATGCAGGCTGCAAGATCGTAGGTTGGTCGTGGTGTTGACGTAGCCGCATGCTTCGGTACACGACTATTCGTGGAGACTGACGTAGCCGTGTGCTTCGGTGCATGTTTTGATCATGGCTTTAACCGAGTCAGGCTTGGGCGCATCGCCATGTCTCGGGCTATGCGCCCTCCTTTTGGAGGGAGCTAGTCTTAGGCGCATGGACCTTCACTGGCTGGGCGCATAGAGCTTCACTGGCTGAGCGCATGGACCTTTACTGGCTGGGCGCATAGAGCTTCACTAGCTGGGCGTATGGAGCTTCACTGGCTGGGCGCATAGAGCTTTACTAGCTGGGCGCATAGAGCTTCACTGGCTGGGCGCATGGACCTTCACTGGCTGGGCGCATAGAGCTTCACTAGCTGGGCGCATGGAGATTCACTGGCTGGGCGCATAGAGCTTTACTGACTGGGCGCATAGAGCTTCACTGGCTGGGCGCATAGAGCTTCACTGGCTGAAAATTTTTCATGCTTCTATAAGACCCCTTCAATGTTTTTGATACTTGAACGAGTTCGAAATACTTTGAAAGAAGCATGGATCATCTTCTCGTGATGCAATGGGTGCATAGCACGGCTCTCTTCTTGGACGCATAGTATTTAGCCAGCCTGTCAGAGAGATACCACTGTTGAGATCTTTCTCGAAATCTGAACTGAACGATTCATCGGGGTAGAATTTGAAGCGGTCCATCCTTTATATGTTGTCTATGTCAGCAAGTGAAAGTCGCATAGTATGCAAGGGGCTGGTTCTTTATGTGGGCGCATAGGCCATTGTGGGCGCATACTGCGCAATGGGCGCATAGGAACATAAAGCAAGTGGGCGCATAGGAAGTGGCTTGTGCCTATAAATAGGCCCTGAAGGAGAGAGAGAGAGAGCTCATTATTCCATTCTTCTAGAGTTTTTCATCTTCTTTCTTTGAGAACCATGTCTCCCAAGGTCGCCAAGAGATCTGCGAAGAGCAAGGGGGCTGTGCCGAGTGGCTCTCCTCCCGCGGCAGCGTCCTCGGCAGTCCAGGACCCGATTCTGGGTGAGGGCATACTGTAAAAAACAAAGTCTCGACCATTAATTTGTGACACTCAGACTTTTATTCTGCCTGTGTGCTTGCGCCTAAGGCAACATACTTTTGTGAGCATCATTATGCGCTCAGAGAAGTCATGCGCCAATGCTGTGGTGTGCTATGCGCCTACGTGTTGCCATGTTATGCACCCTCTAATTGTGGCATGTTATGCGCCCACGTACTGTTCGTGTGTTATGCGCCCACATGTTTGTTTTGGGCGTATATCCCTTTGGGCGCATAGCCCTTTGGGCACATAAAAGCCTTTTAGAACTTTTTTTCCTGCGGTTTTCTGAGTCTGGCTTTCTTTCTGTCCCTTTTCATATTTTGTAGGTATCTGGCTAGCAAATTTCTCTAGGACCGGTATCGGTGATTTTGGGCATGGTGAAGATGCAACACATGACAGACACATCAGAGAGCTCAGGACTCTTCGTGTTTTGGAAGGGTTTTCCTCAGATGGTAGGAAGAACCTTTATACATCGCAGAGTCAGACGGTAGTTGGGCGTCATCGTAAAAGTTCTATTTTTACGGTTCTTCCAGTAGGCAAAAGCAACACTAGAGATGTTTTTTGACGGTATGGCCTCTTGGAGGAATTGGCCTAGGACGTGCACAATATGGAGGAGAGAAAACCACCATTTGTAGATGCTTTTAGAATGCTATATTTACCCTCCTCCATGTAGCTTCTCGAAGGTTCAACAGATTTATTTGCTTCTCAGCAGTAAAATATGACTTCTTTTGAGGGCCATAAAACTACTTTTTGTCGAAGGCGTAGTGCTACAAAACAGACCAAACTATGTGTTGCTGATGAGTAGTGGATCTTTCCTTCTCTTGGACATTAATGTAATCCTTTACTTCTTGCCCAGATAAAGAACTTTTTAGTTTGCTCATGAGATATAGTCCTTTGTATGCAACTGATTTTGAAACCAAAAATAGAATACATTCACTCCATTTTTATTTTGCTTGTGGTATCTGTGGTGCTTATATTAGAGGGACTAATACAGAATTTTTGTAAACGGTATCCCACTGTGGGACCCACCTCTTTTTTTGGACCTATTGCCCCTTTGTGCATCTGGGAATACGAGCAAATAGATTTGAAACAAAATCCAACAGAGGTAACATGGTTGTGATAGGTTTTGTGGTTTTGACACCGTGTCTTCTATCCAGGGTTGGGTACAGGTGTAAAGTTGGGAGACTATCGGTATCAGAGGTAATATGGACGTGACACATGATAATTAGGAGTGGTTTTTTGGTGGAATGGATTTTCTTGTCAAGTTTAGCTTCTTGTCAGGTATTCCTTTTTGGAGCGGAAGAAACTCTCCAAGCCTCCTCTTCGATGACCTCCACCGAAGATGACGAGATAGCCCTGGAAGTCGTCAAAGCTTTCTACTCTGTACTGAAAGTGAAGCTTCATGGAGTCTTGAATCGAAATGCTGCCTTCGGCCCCGTGAAGGCTGTTGCCGAATGCCACGTAGCAGCCCTCGAGAGCATTGCTTGCTATGAAGAGTGGGCCAATAATCTGAAGAAAGTTCTTAATGACCTGGAGGGTCAGGTGGCCAGGTTCCGGGACACCAAACAGCGGAACCCGACGTAGCTATTCCGCACAGAGGACGAGGCTCTTCTCAAGGGTCTCGCGGAGGAGAAGGCTACTTTTCTGGCGAGGAAGGACGCCCTCGTTTGAGAGAATGGCAAGCTGGCTGACCAGTACGGCCAATTCAATGATGCAAGTGAGGTACGTGCTGCCTCGAAGAACAGGCTGGCTGCGTAGATCACTGAGAAGTATAATCATATTGCGCAGATCAAGAACGAGATCGCCTAGCTGGAAGCGGACTTGTGGGCGGCGATGTCTGAACAGGAGGATTACTTGGCTCGGGCTGCTATGACTGCTACCACTTCTGTCCATTTAGAAGAACAGCTGGCGAAGTTGGAGGGAGCGCATATAAGTCTGATCCTTTTCGAGGATGAAGCTGTTCGTCAAGAAGAGGCGCGCCGTCGAGCTACCACGAAGTCTAAGGCTGAAATCGCGGCTCTGAGAGACAACATAAACCGCCTATGTATCCCGTAGATTTTTTTGTAACTCTTTTTCTCTTTTTTTCAGCCGTCACGGCACTTGTTCCCTTTTTTTGTCTCTTAATAGACGTTCAAGTACAAAAAAAGAATCTTTTCAGAAGTGAATGTAGTTTTATGAAATATCCGTGCTAGAGGTAATATGGACGTAGCAAGGATATTTCTGGTGGGTATTCCGCTGGAGAATTTTGATGTGGACCTATTATCCATTTTTTATTCAAGTTATTCGAATATAGATAATAAGTTGAACGAAGCTGCTAGTAGAGGTAATAAGGACGTAATAGCAGAGGATGTTCTATATCTGACTAGAGGTGATATGGACGTGGAAAGATATACAACGTTAGGTGGGAGTGGATAATTCAGAGGTAATTGGGACGTGATTATCATTGATGAATGCTTTGCTCAGATGTTATATGGACATGGTAAAACATAATCATTTCACTGGAGAAATAATTATTGTAAAACAATTCAGAGGTAATAAGGACGTGACTTGTTTTCGTCAAACCGAGTTTGGACAGAGTAAAAACGGGAATGATTCTACTGGAGAAATATTTAGAGGACCTATTATCCAGGGCGTATCCAAGACTCTTAAAATACGGATAATTGTTAAATAGTTTTTTCGAATCATATAAACGTCGTACTATATATTTACATGACTGAACACATGTGAACAAAAAAGGTTACACATAGTATTTCTTCAGGAACTTGTCGTTGATAGGCATCATGAGCAAGTCACCATCAGGCTTGGTTAGTCGTTACGCACAGTTAGAATACACTGATTCTATGATGAAAGGACTATCCCATTTAGGCTAAAATTTTCCTTTTGTTTTGTGCGTCATGACCATTGGTCTTCTCACTGCTAAGACCAGATTGTCGACTTGTAAGGTCATTTGCTTCACTTTTTTATTGAAGGCTCTGGAAAGGCGTGCTTGGTATAGTTCAATGCGCTGTTGAGCTAACAAGCATTTTTTATCTAGCGCTTCGAGCTCCTGGAGTTGCAGACGGTAGCTTTCTTCGGTAGTCAGCTCGCGGGCTAAGGCTACTCGAAGAGAAGGAATCTGGATTTTTAGGGAAAGAACTGCTTCGCTTCCATAAACCAGGGAGAATGGCATACTGCCTGTTGGAGTCCGAATCGTTGTACGATAGGCCCATAGACATTTACCGAGCTTCTCATTCCAATCGTGCTTGTTTGAAGATACAAACTTCTTGAGAAGTTTTATAATAGTTTTGTTGAAGGCTTCTGCTAGCCCGTTAGCCGCTGGATTGTAGGAAGTAGAGGCTGCGTTCTGGATTCGATTTCTATCGTAGAAACGATAGAATACATGTCTTGCGAACTGTGGACCATTATCATGGATGATCCTGTGAGGTAGGCCGAAGCGATAGATGACGTGATGTTTGATGAAAATGATCACGTTTGACGCCTTCACTTCGGTGAGCGGTATAGCTTTCGCCCATTTGGAGAAGTAATCGATTATGGCTAGGATGAACCGGTGTCCTTTGGAGGATGGCGGGCTGATTGGTCCTATGACGTCCATGCTCTAGGCTTCAAACGGCCAGGATGCTACCGTCGGGTATAGAAACTCTGAAGGTTAATGAATGAAAGCGGCTTAGAACTGACAAGCTCTACACTTCTTTGCATATTCAACATCATCTGCTATCATTGTGGGCCAGTAATAACCCATTCGTTTGAGACAATCTTATAATTTGGGGCCTGGTTGATGTGCACCACAAACTCTATCGTGAGCCTCCCGGAGTGCGTGTTTGGCTTCTGTCTGATAAGCATCGTAATAGTAGCCCGTCGTAAGAGCGTCGGAACATCATCTTGGTAGCTGTGTCATAGTAAAATCTGAGGGATCGCCTTTGGATAGACACTGCTTCCTTCGGGTCCTCGGGAAAGATTCTATAGACGACGTAGTCTATAAAAGGAAATGTCTAGTCTTTAACATCGACGCTTGTTTCCGTTGTGTAACTGTGATAAATATGCAAGGCATCTTTCACACAGAATAGTTCTCGACCAGACACTGTGATCGACTGCTGAGTATTGGTAGGAATGGTCAAGGAAGTAGCGAGACCGGCTAGAGCATCTGCTTCTATATTCTGTAGTTGAGCACATGCTCGATGAAGAATCCAGTGAAAGTAGACGCCAACTCGATTGTTGCTCTGTAGTAGGAGATGAGATCTTTAGAGCGAACTTCATAATCTCCTTGGACCTGACTGACTATTAGCTTGGAATTACCGTAAGCTTCTAGATAGTCAACTTCTAGTTGTTTCTCCAGTTGTAGGCCGATTAATAGAATATTATATTCGGCCATGTTGTTGGTGCATGGTTCCACGAGAGAATATGCACGATGTATAACCAGATGATCAGGTGACACGAGCACCATACCTACTTCGGCCACGATATTTCCTTTAGGTCCCGTTCTTGATGTACCGTCAAAGAACATTTGCCAAATAGGGATTTATTCAGTTGTAGTGTTAGACTCTACCACTTCGTCGGAGATTTTGTCGTAGAGTTTGGACGATTCTGGCACCGGATGAGCTGCTAGAAAATCAGCTAATGCCTGGCCTTTTGCTGTCTTCTGAGGAATGAAGAGCATATCGTATGGAGTCAACAACATTGCCCATATATTTAGATGGGAATTAAGAGAGCTCGATTTAGTCATGACTATTCTGAGAGGGTTGACTTTAGATATAATTTGGATAGTCTGCCCAGACATATGGTGGCGTATCTTCTGGATGGCAAATACTAGTATAAGGCATTCTTTCTCCACCGGTGTGTATCTGTGCTCGGCACGCACCATTGTGCGGCTGTGGTAGTAGATTGCCTGTTCATGGCACCTTCATTCTTCAGAGCTAATAGGGAGCCAAGAGAATGGTCCATAGCGCGGACATATAGTAAGAAAGGCTTCCCCATTATTGGAGCTACCAATACTGGAGGGCTTGTAAGATACGCCTTGATGTCGTCGAATGCACGTTAATATTGTTCAGTCCAGACGAAAGATATGCCTTTCTTCATGAGCTGAGTGAATGGTTGACACCTTCCGGAGAGGTTCGAAATGAATTGCCTGATGTAGGCTAGCCTTCCTTGTAGTCCGCATAGCTCTTTGAGGTTTCTTGGAGGATGCATATCGAGGATAGCCTTCACTTTCTTCGGGTCCAGATATATACCCTTTGAAGTGATGACAAAACCAAGGAACTTGCCGCTGGAGACTCCCAGAAAAGACTTGGTTGGATTCATCTTGAGTTGGTGTGCATGCATTAATTCGAACACCATTCTCAAGTCTTGGAGGTGGTTGCCCTTGAGACGACTTTTGACTGCGATATCGTCACGTAGCACTCCACAGTTTTGCGCAAATAATCGCAAAAAATTGTGTTCATGGCTCGCTGGTATGTCTTCCCTGCATTCTTTATTCCGAAGGGCATCACCGTATAGCAGTATACCCCCAATGGTGTTCGAAAAGATGTGTGCTTTTCGTCGTCGGGAAATATCTTGATCTAGTTGTAGCCTGAGAACCCATCCATAAAGGACATCCGATCGAAGCCACAAGTATTATCGATCATTATGTCGGTGATCGGTAAAGGAAACTCGTCTTTCGGGCATGCAGAGTTCAAATCACGGTAATCGATATAGACTCGAACTTTATCGTTCTTTTTATGACTGGAACTATGTTGGCAACCCAGTCTAGGTGTTGTTCTTCGCGAATGAATCCACTGGCAATGAGCTTCTTGACTTCATTCTCGATGGCCTCTATGACGTCTGGTCGGAATCGTCGTTGTTGCAGCTTCACTGGCTTAGCTTTAGGCGAAATATTCAGGCGGTACATGGTGACTTTAAGGTCCAAGCCTGGCATGTCTTCATAGCTCCATGCAAAGATGTCGATGTATTCTCTTATAAGCTGTATAAGAGATTGGCGTTCATCGCCAGATAGACTTTTGCTGATGAAGATTGGTTTGAAAGATGATTCGTCTCCTAAATTGACTTGGATGACTTCATCTTCAGTAGGTGGTTCACGTTGTTGGAAGCCCATCTCCCACCTATTGTCCATCTTTTGAGCCTATTGTTCAAGATCGATTGATTGGACATCGTTTACAATTTAGTCAACAAAAACCATGTTGACGGACAGAGTTATCTTGAACATGTCACCAATGCTGGAGTCTGAGTCCCAGAGGGAGGAATCAGAAGAATAAGAACAACGATCTGCTTCATCATCTGATCTTTCTGGAGTTGTTGGGGGAGTGACATAACCCAAACCAACACCGCTTCGTTGATTGTAGTTCTTGGGTTTACCGGAAGGAGCAAAGTGTCGTATTGACAACCGTCATCCTCTGCCGTAATTTAGCCCCTTGTCACTTTTGATGTCATATCCCATATTCTGGATGATATTCTTGGCCTGCCAACTATACCGAAAAAGTTGCATTTTTCCAGAGTCAAAGTCAGCTTCTGTGTTGTGCTTGGAAAAAGTAGAGTCTGGAATGAACTTTCCCTCGCCAATTATACGACCAAAGATGATTAGTTCTTCATCCTTCTTTTTGTCTGGAACGATGAAGTAGAGGATATCTTCAGGGTAAACTTTTTCCCGTAGGTGAGGCATCGTAACCGGCATGCAGAGATGTGGTCTTATGCCGTTCTCTAGAGCGTATATCGTATCTATGTAGTGGTTTACAGATTGATAGATATTGGAGTAATTCAAAGATAAACCTTTACTAAGGAAATACACAAGTTCTTCTTCAGGGATAACATCATCCGCTGAAGGTACATTATTATGGGTATTGATATACTCATTGAGAGGATCATCATCTGAAAGAGGGGCCATAGTCTTGGCCGTGTTCACCACGTAGGATAATTCTTCAGGATTGGAAGGACAGGCATCAGTAGGTTCCTTCCAGGGTGTCTTGCTGAGAGTGATGGTCAATGGCTTGACCTTGTCAGGGTTCTTCTTTTTCACCTAGATTGTGAGAGGCTTCGGAGTACTTTTTGGAGTAGTACGTCCTTTGACTCGGATGATCAGGGGACCATCATTGGAGGATGAACTTGCTTTAGCTTCATTGTCAGCTTCGTTTTTGTCATCCTTGGGGGGGGCAAAGATTGGTAAAGTACCGAATCTCCATAGTAAGCTTCGATGCCCTTAAAAGGATCGACATCGACAAACTCCGTCTTTATCACACCGTCTCTGTTGACGTACTTGAAGCACTGGTAAAATGTGGAAGGAACGATCATATTCTCGTGTATCTATGGACGTCCCAACAAGACGTTGTAGGATACATTGGCATCGATCACATAGCAGGAAACCTCCGTTCGGAGATTACCGTTCTGGCATTTGAGATGGATCTTGCCTAGCGGATGGCTTCGACTAGCATTGAAAGCCATGATAGTTGTGTTGGTTGCAGATAGGTTATGCAGAGGGATTTATAAAATTTGAAGCAAACTTCTAGGAATGATGCTGAGGAAGGATCCTGGATCGATGTGCATGCGGTCCACTTTGATCGCCCCGATATACCCTATATAGTACATGGGTCTATCATGACGATTATTTTTGAGTAGCATGTCCTCCTGTGAAAAGGTGATATTGGGCACCACTTTCACAGTGTTGTGGCAGTGGTGACAAGAGACAGGATCTTTAGCAGGGGCTTTGACTTCAGCGAGACACGAGTCGGCATGTAGTAATGCCTCACTTAAGGCCTTCTGCGTTTCCTTGGAGAGTCGCAATAGATCGAACAGAGACAACCTGGCAGGTGTATTGGCTAGCTGTGCTAGTATGTCAAAGTTGTAGGGCTGATCCATGCCTTCGGGAGCTGGCACCTTCAGAGATTTGTCAAACCGCATCTCCTTCTGCTTGGCTTTGTCCGTAGTTGAAGGCTTAGACGGGCCAGCTTTTGAGCTTATGGGGGCAGAAGGAGGTTGAGAAGTACCCCCTTCTTCTTGTGCGGGGTCGTATGTCCAAAGATAAGTCTTCTCCGATCGTGTCTCGCCAGATAGAACCTCATAGATGGGAGAGGATACCATATGGCATAACTTGTACTTCTTGCCCCTTTTTGCTTTGGGAGGTACTACCCCCTGCGTCACTTCTTGCACAAGGTCCGGATGGACCCACATGATCATACAACGTTCAGTCGTGAGTGGCACCAAGGTAGGATTACAAGCTGGCGATAGGTTGACGACTTCTATTATTGCCTTGGGAATCAGAACCACGTCGTCTGGGACTTCTGTGGCCGGAAAGTCACCAAACTGAAGGGAGATCATGTTAGAAGATATGACTTTATCTTCAGCTTCAAGGTTGATCACTTGGCTGTCGATAAGTTGTTGTATCTTCTTTTTTAGGACGATACAGTTCTTGGTAAAATAATACACGTACTGATGATAGAGACAGTACTTGGGATCGTTGAGCTGGTTCGCCTCTGTAGGACATCGTGGTGGAGGCAATGTCAGCTTATTACCCTTCGTCAATGTATGAAAGATGGTAATGACATCGTCTTCGTCAAAAAAGAAGGTCTCCTTAGGCTTGTCAGAGGCGCCCTGAGAATTGGAAGCTCCTTTGGATATGTCGACCTTCATGACTTCTTTTCCTTTACCCCTACGAATAGGGATAGTTTGAGGATGCTTGCCCTTGTCTTCGGGTTTGGGTGTTTTCAACCCCAGTAGTTCCAAGTTAGGAACGTCATTTTCAGCACCATCAATGGCCCCAATGAAAGCTGGCCATGTATCATACTTATGTATACCCAGACAAAACTTCACTGTAGGAAGAAAATTATGTCGACATGTATCCATAAGTTGTGAGTCTAGTATGCCAAAGCGTTCGATGAAGGCGATGACAGACTCAGTCCTCTTTTGCTTGGTCTCGATGAGGGTTCACATACTAACATGCATGCCGCTCTCGTAAAACCTGTTGAGGAACAACCTCTACAAGTCTTTGAATGAATTGATACATCTGTAAGACAGACTGCAGAACCATTCGAAAGCTACCCCCTGCAAGGTACTAATAAACAGCTTCGACAAGAATGGATCATCTCTGGGCAAGTGCAGAGTCTGCGTGTTGAAGTATGTCATGTATTGACGAGGAGAAGTCAACCCGTCAAATGAATTCAGCATCAGCGGCTTGTAGTTAGGAGGGCAAGTAGCATTCTCCCACTCAGGGGGATACGGTTGAGATATCCCCATCTTCTGAAGCTCGTCTTTGTGTGATATGGTGTCGATACGGGCGACCAGGGAATCAATTGCATCCTTTTGATTAAGTAGGTGTTAGAAAACCGCTACTGAATGGTTGTCAAGCGTCGTTGGCGAAGGACTACCCCCAGCATTTGTAAGATTTGGAGGAGGCGCAACAGAATGATACTCCTTTTGTAGCGAAGGAGGGTTATTGCTGTGAGGCGGACTAGCGTGAGCCGAGATATTCTGTTGAGGTGGAGGAACAGCCCCAGCAGCTTGAACCGCCATGATACTGGTAAGCATATCCGTGATCTTGGCGAATGCTGTTTCTAGACCCTCCAATCGTTTTCTGGTTTGATCACTGGCTTCTTCAGGCCTTTCTCCATCTGCCATTTATGTAGATAACATGTGAGGATGAATAGAGGAAATAGTACAACTGGTGCTGATACTATCTGTCTCCGAGTGGACAAGTCCTTTATCTTCAGGTAGAGGAGGTAGATAGTCATCATCAGATTCGGAGGGATCGTCGTCCTCTGGAAGGCTACCCTCAGTGTAGAGGTCATCCGCTTCAGAATCTGAGGGAATACTACCCCCAGCTTGGGAAATTTTATCGTCCATACGAAATCTTGCCTTTGACCGAGTACCCATATAGACTCCTTCAGATGTGACAGCCTGCTGGCCATCTGTTGGTAGGCTTCTTCTTCTTCTTCTCGCGGAGTTGAGAGAGAATGTTGGGTTGGTGATCCACCGTCTTTGATTGGGGCTTCAGTAAGGGGGACCCCATGAAGCCATGTTGGATGAAATACACAGTGGCTTTTTATCGTCAGAGAAGTGCATCTGTCGGAACACGGACTTTCTCTGAAGCACTCTTGTTGCTTTGGAGCAACAACAGTTGATAACAATACTGTTGCATGGATGTGCACTTTGAATTGTTATATCCTTCCTCGCTTTATGCTTATGATTTATCATGTCGCACAAGTCCGCAAAAGGGAGTTTTGCCTCATAACCCATGTTGCATGCATCGTCGAGCTTTGTATGCGGGTTAGTAAGGAGAGTTGGCGCATCCAGACTGAGTTCACGTGCATGGGCAACCCCCACACCTAAGTCCTGTGATGTCCTTGAAGACAGCCCCGTGCTATATGCGTTGGGGCCTGTCTTTTTGTTGTGGGCGCATAGGACTTGGAGACTAGCTTTGGACGCATGCTCCTTGACAGCATGTATGAGCCTCCTTGATGTGGGCGCATAGTATGGATCCAGTGAGCCTGGGCGCATAGCCTTGGGCGTATGACTCTGGATGCCCAGCCTGCTGAAGACAGAAGTATTCTGGTTGGGGTTATGCACCCAAACACTCCCTTGGGCGCATGGCTTTGGGCGCATGCTTGGTGGAGCAGCGCTGTTTTCTTCCAATTTTGCCTCCTTCGTTTGTGAGCCTCGTCAGGTTTGCCCAGAGTGTCGCACACCCCGATTCTTGGCATCATAGTGTTTTCCTTTGCTAGGTCTCGGGTGTTGAACACCCTGTTGTTGGTTGTGCAGGAAAGAAGTTACTGTGCTAGTAGAGCCCAGAACGGTATGAGCCTTCTCCATTTGGGGAACTTCTGTTGCAGAGTCATGCGCCCATGTGACAGAGCCAGTTGCATATCTGCTATGACACTAGCAGGATATGCGCAGCGAGCCTTCGGAAGCCAAGTCTTTCGAGACTTGTTTGGCTTCGCTGATTTTGAGGGAGTAGAGCCATCCATCAAGAGCATTTCTTCGAAGGCCTACTGATCGAACTTTACGATCAGCATCTTCTGAATGCTCCCTACTTTGTCGGTATCAGATTACATTACCACCTTCTTGTCAGAGGAAAAGGTTGTCCCCAGCAGAGTCGCCATTTTTGTGGACACACACAAAAAAGAAGAAGAAAATGTTATCTTTTTTTATTGGCGCAAGACACCACAAATCGAATACGCCTGAGAGATCCTCTGAGGATCCCCGAGTACAAACAAGAATTCTGGGGAATGGGATGATGGAGATCGAGCGACAGTTGCTCCTTTAGTCCGTTGACACTCTGATTAAAAAAGTGGGAGAAAACCTAAGAAAATTGCTAACTCTCGGCTCACTGGCAAGAAGTGCAGCTATTTGGCTCTTGAAAATGCTCTCTGTTTTGTCCTTTGAAGTGGGATGAGGCCTCCCTTTTATAGTCATTCTTGAGCTGGAATGATGTTATGCGCCCACATGAAGGAAACATACTGGTTTTCATGTGGGCGCATAGTCCTGCCTTGGGCGCATAGAGTGTAGGCGCATGCAGGCTGCGAGATCGTGGGTTGGTCGTAGTATTGATGTGGCCGCATGCTTCGTTGCACGAGTTCTCATGGAGACTAACATGGCCGTGCGCTTTGGTATACGTTTTGATCATGGCTTTGACCGAGTCAGGCTTGGGCACATAGCCATGTCTCGGGCTATGTGCCCTCCTTTTGGAGGGAGCTAGTCTTGGGTGCATGGACCTTCACTGGCTGGGCGCATAGAGCTTCACTGGCTGGGCGCATAGAGCTTCACTTGCTGAAATTTTTTTATGCTTCTACAATAGCGAGCCCCGTTGAAAGTCCCCGCCTAACCCGTGCTATCATCCAGCACAGCTATACCGTATTTCCTCGTAGGTCAAAACAGTCTCGTGGCCCGGGGATGCCGCTCGAGAAAACTTTTACCCTGTCGACAAGTTGTCCAATGACCATGCAAGACTCGACTCGAACTAACGTCTTACAGAGTCATTCTTTCTTTAGTGTTACCATCTTTTCTGGGCCATGTTCAAGACTTCTAATATTTGAGACCGCCTCGACGACCCATGGTCGTGTATTCTTCCACGTTGCCCTATCTTTTTACTCAGCTAAGTAACGACTATTTGATAGCCTTTTTTCCAAACTCCATTTGAATCAACTGTGGCTCGTGCCTTAAAACATAATTCATGACATCGTGCCTTAAACCAACATGTGTTCTGTGCGACACTACCGCCCAAGACATACTTTATATGATGGGCCTTGAGATCATAGGACTATGTGGTTATGACAACCGCAGAAAACATGGGACAGTGCTTAGAATAACTTTACAGCCCGACATCACTTTTGCCTAAATCAATCGTGCAACACTTGACGAGCAAGGGCTGCATCAAGCCTTGAATCATGGGAACGTGTCGTGCACGCGTTCGACTTTGAACAAACAAGTTCTTTGGGTGCCTAGAGTTATGCCACAAGTTGTGTGGTGCAACATAACTCGTGGGGCGAGCAAAGGCTATGCCAAGCCTTTGACGCTGGAACCATGCATGCTTTATCAAGCATTTATGTGGGCGACGCCTGTGACTTAGGCTAATTCATAGCTTTGTGTCGAAGAC
Source organism: Iris pallida (assembly GCA_029216955.1). Taxonomy (NCBI): domain Eukaryota; kingdom Viridiplantae; phylum Streptophyta; class Magnoliopsida; order Asparagales; family Iridaceae; genus Iris; species Iris pallida. Next base: position 4,397,407 of record JANAVB010030418.1, read on the forward strand.
CAACTTTTCTTCTCCTAAGCCACGAGATGAAGGACCGGGTGCCATTTTTGAAAGCACGACGTGTAACACTTCTAAGGCGACCGTGGGACCTTTTTCTATGTTCTAACTCAGATTGACCTAAGTTGGGATTATTCCCTTAGCTATGTGGATTCGTCTCTTTTATTATTAAGCCTACTTGTGTAATTGAAAACTTTTGTTTTATTAGTGCGAAGGAAAAGCTGAGGCAAGTTTATCGAAGCTACCCACATCAGCGAGGAGTCACCTCGACCGAACGGGTCTTCGAGCATCCGTTGCTTGGCTAAGTCCAATCGTCGTTGACGTTTTGATTCCTCTGATTGACTGAGCGGAACGAGGCACTATAGTACGCACGTAGCTTAAAGCAACATTTCTATGAGTTACATCGTATTATTATTTCATCTATTTTACCAAAGACGGGATATACTGAGAGATCACATATTTGGAACTATCTGCGATGTATACATCCACTTTGGTATTTACTTTTCCTTTTCCAAGACCATGTTAGCTCTTATGATCAACTGTCAGAGGGAAGACCGTAACTTCCTTTATCCTTTGCGTCTGACGACAATCTTCCAGAAATTTGCTACTCTTTTGGAGTCTTGTTCTATCTCTGGAATGCCTTCAGAGCTACTTAGGTCTAGGAGATTCCCACATCCTTCTAGTGATGCTCCATCTCCACCTCCTCCAGCTCCAATTGCAGCCCCAGTAGATGCTCCAGTTGATCCAGCCCCTACCGCTCTGGGTCATACTATTGACCAGCTTTATCAGCAGTTCGATGATTTTGTCACTCTCCAGGTACAGCAGCGTCAGGACGATCTGACTCATTATAGTGACACTGAGTTCTATCTTTTTTTAGGTTCAGGTCTTGAGAAACGCTATGGTAGACATTTAGTGATCAATGGCTCATCATCATATTGCACTGACGATTATCATCTGTCACCCTACCTTTGACTGGCTGAGGCTTGATGATGATCCAACATTTGTCTGCTTCAACTCGATGATAGTCTATTTTGGTTCGACCCAGCCGCCTGCTGATGCTCCACCTACTGATGTCGCTGGCGGTGCGGATAGTTGATTTGATGTTTTAGAGTTAGTATTTTATGGATCTGTCTGATGATGATGATGATGTGATCTGTAGCAGCACATTTTGTTTTTATCAGTTTTAGACTTATTTAATATAGTTGTAGTGACACTTTTTTTTATGTGAGTGGTTTTTTTTTATATTGCTGCTACTCGTCATGTTGTAGTTTCATACTACTTGAGTTGATGACTTATCATTTGCTATCATATTTGGTATCGCTCTAATTTTCTTTGTTATTATTTGGCTCATAAATTGCAAGGGAGCCATATTTTGATTACACGACAAAGGAGGAGAATGAGCATAGATTTCAGACAAGTCAGGTATAACTTTAAAGTTTCAATAAATTATTTTGGTATAGACTCAAAGTTTGTTAATTATCAAAAATTGGGGAGATTGTTGGCCCACTTGTCATGATCATAATTGATGTTGATAATCAATATCAACTTTGGTCAATACGTAAAATATATATGCAACTACAGGTTTCAAGACAGAATGTCTACACCTACTACAACTATAAACTACAAACATCTCGTCGTCATCAAGAACCAAAAGCGTGGAATCAAGATCAAGACTTTTACATATGTTTTCCATATTTCATCTTTATTTGAGTCTAAAAAATATGTAAGAATGATCAGGATCAATACTGGCTTAGCTATTCTCAGTCCACCAAAATATAGCTTACCTATCCACAAATTGCTATCCAAAAGTCCACAATCAAAAATAGCCCAAAACCAATCAAAATTGGCCCAAACAGTTCTGTTAGAACTCTAGCAAAACTCGGCTAGAACTCGGACCGTGTTCTGCTTGAGTTCAGTCAGGGTAGTTTAAACATATTTTTGATTTCCCTCGATATCTGCATCCAATGTTCGAATGCGAGATTTCTGCATTCAAACTCTGTCCAAATTCGGTTCATAAAATCCCTATAAATAGAGAAGAATTTTCACATTTCCAAATGATCCAATCTCATTCTCTTCTGTATTCCTTTAAGTGCTTTCTATGAGCTACACTTTTAAATAAAGCCTACACTACTCTTAGCCAAGCCAGTACAGTTTCAGTTCAATCTAGAGTTTGGTTTTGTATTGGAGGCTATTTCAAAAAACGATCCAATTTTTAATCGCCTTCTGGAGTCGGTCATGCACTCATCGCCAAGTACTGTGTGGTTGAAGTCGATCGTGCACTTGTCCCCAAGCACGGTGTTGTAAGAGTTGTAAGCACTTAGTTAAAGCTTGTGCCATAGTGGATTAACATCGAAAACGAGTACTCGAGACTAGATTAGTCCTCCACGAGGGAAACCAGTATATATCGCTGTGCCACTGAGTTTGAATCTGTTACTGCAACTCATTTACTATTATTTCATTTGGTCTCACTAGCCATAGTACATAAATTTTCAATTTTGATATTTATTCTGCCGCACATGCACACCCTCTATTCACACCCTCTAGAGGTGCTTAACGGTCCTACACTTTCATAGTGTTAACATGTTATAGTTGATCTCTTCTTGTCATATCATATTATGTTTACAATTCATCTTCATTTACTATTATTCTTTCATGCTTGTATATTATATTGTGTAGTGTAATGTTATGGTGAACATGTTCCAATTCTGACTGGATAACTGTTTTTCAGCTTTAGACGATATCATCTGTCCTGAGGTCTACGCTGCGTATGTCGACGACACTAGCGTTACTGACAAACAAGATTTTGGAACTGATGCAAATTCACATATTTTTCTTTCTTATGCTTTTCCATTAGTTAGTGGTCAAAGTTTTGGATTCTAATTTATCTACTTTATTTTCTGCTATAGGGTTTATTTTCGAGACTATCTTAGTTGTAGTGGATTATTTTGACAACTTCCTTTAATTTATTATTTGAGACTATTGCATATTACTTTGATGGTTTAGTTATGGATATTATGTTCGCATTGTTCTTGTTGTGGACCATGTTATAATAGACAACGTACTACCGCCAATGCTGCAACATAGGCTGGACTTGGCTACGTACTCGTATCCCAAAAGTGGGAGCGGGTCATGACAAAGTGGCTGACTCGGTATAGTGCAATAGTCAGATATCGTTCTCCACTAGGGTGGATGATATACGATATATTTGGAGGACAACACGTGCAATCTTGAGATTTTGTTCCTTCTCTAATGCTTCTACCAATTCAAGTTGCTTAGTTTAACCCTATATTGGTCTTGAAATCACATGCCGTGCTCATATGATAATCCTCCTAGATGTCGTACCTTAGTACGTGTACTCTAAGTATGAATCCTCATCATCTCATAGAGTCATAAATTTAGATCCATCTTTGGTGTAATGCATCAAACAAATAATCATCATACCAAGCCAATGTTACTAACCGTTTATCATAATTGTGCTAGAAATATGATTGTACTGACATACACAACGTAGGTTCTAATAGCAGGCAACAATGGTACTTCAGTACACTCAGGAACTAGACCCTTGGTGCAACAGTAGGTAGCATCTCAGTACACACAGGAAGGTAGCAGCATATATAAGAAGAAATCATATCAAAAACATGGTCAAGTTATAGGGGCATACCCAAATCAGGTAGTCCTAGAAATCTCTTGGCACTAGGCGCATAGACAGACCAAGCACATGAGCAAACATGTGTATAGCATGGCCAGACGCATATGCGAGATAGACACATAACACCAACAAATTCATAGCCTAGCCAGGTACATTGCGAGACATACGCATAGTACCAAGAGGCGCATATCATGGCCGGTCGCATATGAAATATAGGCACATAGCACAAACAGACTTATAGCATGACCAAGCGCATATACGAGACAGGCACATAACACCAACATGCGCATAGCATGGCAGGCGCATATGCGAGTCAATCATGCGCCCTCAACCCATGCTCGTAGGGAACCTATGTGCATAGAGAGCACAATGTCAGAAGGTATATGTGACAAGTTTACATGGCCACTTGGTATTTCTTTCGAATGGCCTCATGCGCGCATAGTAGGTCATTGTCCCAAATAGTAGTTTCAACTACGAAAGTTCTTGAAACTTGCCATGGCCATAACTTCCTTTTAGAACTCAAAATCTAGCAAAACAAAAGCAAAAACTGTATGAAATTGAATTCTCTACCACATGGAACAACTAGTTTTCAAAAATAACAACTTTTGCTAGATCATTTCCATGAAATCCATAAAAACTCTAGTTTAGAAACTTAGATCTACACCAAAATTGCCATCAAATCAGTAAACACTAAGTACTAAACATATATAGAATGTAAAGATACAAAATATAAAGTAAAAAATACTTAGAGAAATCAAAGAAAATGAAATGATTAAGTGGTCTCTCCATTAGTGCAAGATGTACTTGCTAGTTGGTTGAGGAGTAAATGAGAGTGAATGAAGAGAGAGAAAGGAAAAAAAAATATTTTTATGAAGGTGGAGGTAGCTCTACTAAATCCTAATCCCTAACATGTTCTAACCTGAATGACTAATGCCATGCTCTTTGCTAGATAATTAAATAAAAGTTCGGATCGCAACACAGTCCAGTATTTCATCAACGAATTAGTGAACCACACCTACAACTAAATAAGGACAAAGGGTGGCACAATACTCCGCGATGAGATATTACCCCATGCCATGATCAGGTATAGATACAGGATTTAGATGCACATGCTACAAATACCAGATAACAGATAAAGGAATAATGCAAAAAAATACGTATACCGGAAACGGGAAGTGACACTCACTTGTCACCCTTCATAAATCGGACAATACTTGGACAAAGCTTCGTTGCTTAAAGACTGCTATACACTCTTCTCTCATTGCATATATGCTCTAGCTTCTATTCCAAGGGGCTGTTTGGATAGATGTAACTTTTTAGAAGTGTGAAAGTGGGACATTCAACATGATGTAATGCAAGTGGTGTCACTTTCCAAAATGTGTTTGGATATATGTACTTTTGCCTGAGTTTCATATCAATTTTGTTTTGATGACAACCTGAAAGTGATTAAAATGGAAGTAAGAATTGAAAGTTTACGCTCCTATATTTGAATTGCAACATAAAGGTGTAAGTAGGAATTAAAATTATCTATTACCTAACAAACATTAATTAACAAATAAATTGGAAATAATAACAAAATAAATTATATCAAAATAACAAAACCTAATTAAGGAAATAATTTAAATTACTATTAATTAATAAAAAAATGATTAGCATAAGTAACAAAATTAATTATAAAATTAATGTACAATTATCTATTAATTAAAAAAACAAATTAGCCAAAAAATAATTATAAAATTAATTAACAAAATCTATTAACCAAAATATAATTAACAAAAACCAATTAACCAAAAAAATTAGCTAATAAAATATAATTAATAAAAGTCAATTAACCAAAAGTTAATTAACCAAATTTAATTAATAAATTTAGTTCACAATTTAAGAATAATTATCTGAATACTAATTAAAAATTACTTATTGGAAATTTAGTTAAAAAAAGTAATTAATACATAATTAATCAAGAACAAATTAATTAACAAAATTTAAAAAAGATAACATAGTTACAAAAACTACATTAGGAAAAATTAACGATAACAATAATTATCAAAACTAAAATTGTAATTAAGAAAACATAATTAAATAGACTTACTTAATAAAATTTTGAATAAAAATAACCAAAATTTAATTAACGAAGACTAATTAACAAAAAATAACAGTAATTAAATTAATATTTAGTTAATAGTGAATATTTAATTAACAGTAATTAACATTAACTGTAATTAAGAATAATATTTAATTACCAATAATTAAAAAATTAATGTGACCAAAATCTAAAGAATTAATAAAGAAGTAAAAAAATCAACAAAACTCTCTACTTTTAACGAGTTCGACTTATTTTGTAATGCAACTCAAAATCTCTCTACCTTCACTAAAACTCTCCAGTTTCAATGCACTTTCAATGTCTAACCAAACACCGAAACTATTTTAATGTAAGTGCAGATATATTGAAAGTGCATTAAAATTGGCACTTTCTATGCACTTTTCATACACCTACACCTATCCAAATGCTTGAAGTGAGAAAGTGGGTTGCACTAGCATCAAGTCCCTCAATTTGTAGTCCACCTACTTGCTTCCAAATAGCCCCAAGAGCAAAAACTAAGTGCGTATAGGGAATGCAAGCCCTCCTAGTAACCATAATTCCCCATAAGGTAGTGGGCAAGAAATAAGAGATTAAATCTCTGTTAAATGGACGGTTACAACCATAAATCCCTAAGTGGGCAATTACGAAGTTGAAATGCCCATGCTTGCGAAGCTGAAATGCCCACGCTGAAGCAACTACGCGAAAGTCCAGCTTCTGCGTAAGCACATGTCACGTTGAACGTGTAAGCAATGGTCATACGAAACCACATTATTTGCGTGAGCCCTAGTCACACGGAACCAGATGTTTCGCGTGCGCACAAGTCACGTAGAACTACAACTTTCGTATACACACTGGCTAGTGGAACCGTAGCTTTTCGTGAGCCTCAGTCACACGAAATCATAGCTTTTGCATGCATGCTGATCACGCAGAACTCTATGCGAAACTCATACGAAACTGTGCAAAAGTATGCTGATCCGCGCTGAATGGTGCAATGACTTCCACGTGCACGCTGGAACTGGCGTCATGCCCAATATTTGCATGCGAAGTGCAAAGTGTGCCATCAAAATACCACTTTGCGTCTTTTACCCACGTCCGAGTTGCTATGCCCCACTTGGGCCTAGCTTATATGGAAAATCTTTAAGAAATGGGTGATAAAAACAAATATTTCTTGGAGGATTTGAACCATCCTCTATAGAAAAACATCACTCTTCCAACAAAATGGTCTACCATTTTTCATGTGTTCAAGTCAATAGAAAAAGAATTTTATATTAAAATATGCACTTAAAATTTGCCACATGAATGTGGGACCACTTTCTCAAGAATAATTTTAATAAACCCCAACATTACTGACATCAACTTGTTAGTAGTTTATGTAGAAATTGGTTTTATTATCCTTTATCTGTTTACAATTGCACATATAATTAGCATATGTTTATAAGGCAATTGAGTAATTACAAAATGAATGCTATTTACTATCAAATCAAAACAGATGCATAGTCTTAGCTAATTCAAAATTCAAACAAACTATTTGATAGGAGTGAGTGAAGGATATGATTGAGCTGCATTAATGCTAGGCATGATTTAGGAGAAGACCTATTCTCTCTAATAGCCCCCTAAAACTTGGTGGTCCTGGACTAAAAAGTTTGTCAAAATAAAGAGAGTGGCGAGACTTGTGAAGTGGTTTGGTGAGTAAGTCTACCGCTTAATCGTTGGAGGGTATAAAGCAGACACAATGACTTACACGAGCAACCTTTTTTCAAACATATTGATAGTAGAGCTCTACGTGCTTAGTCCAGGCATAAAAACAAGATTAAAGGACATATAACTGGTACTTATATTGTCACAGTGATAAAATAGGAAATTTGATCCGAGCACCAACTTCCTGTAATTATTACCCCGACTAAGTGGATTGGGCACTAGCATGTGCAAGATATCTATACTCGGATTCAACATTAGAATGAACAATTGTAGGTTGCATTTTAGACCACCAAGAGATGAGGTTCAAACCAAGAGAGACGAGATAGTCGGAGGTTGAACAGCAAGAATTAGGGAAACCAGCCCAATCAGCATCGAAGTAAGTAGAAAGATGAACTGGTTGACGTTGTGCAGTAAATAAGAGACCATGGTCAATTGCGCCTTTGATATAACGAAGGATTTGTTTGGCAGCAAAATGGTGAGGGGCACGTGGCTGGCTCATGAACGGAGATATTGTATTCATAGCAAATGCAATATCGGATCTTCTGATCGTGAGATACTGCAAGGACCCAACAATTCACGAAAAAATAATAGGATTCACAAGGATCTCACCATTATGATCAGTGAGAATACTTGGCAGACATCAATGTATTCACAGGTTTGCTGTCGAGAAGGTCATGCTTTAATATAATATCGTGAGCATGTTTAATATCGTGAGCATGTTTAGCTTGGTTGAAATGCGGCCCATGATCAATAGTGGTGACTTTCAACCCGAGGAAATAATACAGAGGACCAAAACCCTTGATATCAAAATTGCATCCAAGAGCATCGATAAAGCTTTATAGAAGACGATCGTTGCTACCCGTAACCACAATATCGTTAACATATAGCAAAAAATAAATTATGGCTATGCCATGATGATAAATGAACAAAGATGAATCAACAACGCTTTGAACAAAACCAACAGAGAGAAGAAAAGTACTCATTCGATGAAACCGTGCATGAGGAGCTTGTTTTAGACCGTAAAGATATTTGTTGAGCTTACAGCCAAGAGAGGGCTTGGACTGATCCATAAAGCCTACGGTTTGAGCATGTATCTTCCTGAAGAAAACCATGAAGGAATGCATCCTTAATGTCTAAATTAACAAATATACAACTCTCGAGACATAGCAAAAGTACTAACTGTACAAATGATGGCAGGATTAATAACGAGACTGAAAGCTTCATCGTAATCGATACCTTGCTGTTGGTGGAATCCTTTGTCAACTAGACACATCTTATAGTGCTCCACCGAGGCATCGAATTTATGCTTCACACAAAATACCCATTTGAAACCTACTGTATTCTATATCTAGGAGAAAATGAGGGTCCAGATATTATTTTTCAAGTGGTCATTGATCTCTTATGTTATGGCTGCTCGTCATTCTAGTTTTTTAAATGCTTGAGAGTAGCAGGTGGGCTCTATCGTATCGACCAAAGTGAGTAGTGTGGACAAAAAAAGAAATGCTATCTTTTCTTATTGGCGCAAGGAACCACAAATTGAGTACACCTGAGAGATCCTGTGCTGAGGATCCCTGAGTACAAAAAGAATTCTGGGGAATGGAATGATGGAGATCGAGCGGCAGTTGCTCCTTTACTCCATTGACAATCCGATTATAAAAGTGGGAGAAAACCTACGAAAATTGCTAACTCTCGCTCACTGGCAAGAAGTGCAGCAATTTGGCTCTTGAAAATGCTCTCCGTTCTGTGTTTTTAAGAGGTATGAGACCTCTTTTTATAGTCGTTTCTGTACTGGAATGAAGTTATGCGCCCAGATGAGAAAACACACTGGTTTTCATGTGGGTGCATGGTCCTACTATGGGCGCATAGAGTGTAGGTGTATGCCGACTGCATGATCGTGGGTTGATCGTGGTGTTGACGTGGTCGCATGTTTCGGTGCACGACTACTCGTGGAGACTGACGTGGCCGTATGCTTCGGCACACCATTGATCATGGGTTTGACCGAGTCGGAGGCTGTTCTGACTTGGGTGCATAGCCTGAAATAGGGCTATGTGCCCCCTCTGGAGGAGCCTAAAGTGGGCGCATGGGCGCATAGCTCGCTCTGGTGACTTGGGCACATATGGCTTCACTGGTGACTTGGGCACATATGACTTTTCTGGCTTGGGCGCATATGACTGCTTGGATGCATGGTTGTCAAGTCTGCTAAAATTTTCATGCTTCTACAAGACCTCCTTCAAAGTTTTCGATACTTGAACGAGTTCAAAATACTTTGAAAGAAGCATGGACCGTCTTCTCGTGGTGAAGTGGGCGCATAGCATAGCTCTCCTTTTGGGCGAATATAGTTTGGCCAGACTGTCAGAGAGATGGTTGTTGAGAACTTCCTCGAAAATCTGAACTGACAGATTCATCGGGGTAGAATTTGAAGAGTTCCATCCTTCATGCTTGTCCATGTCAGCAAGTGGCAGTCGGATAATGTGCAAGAGACTTGGTCTTCATGTGGGCGCATAAGCCATAATGGGAGTATAGTACGTAGTGGGCACATAGGTGCATAGGAGTAGTGGGCGCATAGTATATGGACCATGCCTATAAATAGGCTTTTGAAGAGAAAGAAAATTTATTACTCTCTTTTCCTTCAGAACTTTCAAAATGACTTTTCATCTCTTTTCTGCACGAACCATGTCTCCCAAGGCCGCCAAGAGATCTACGAAGGACAATGGGCGCTGGCTCACCTCCCTTGAGAAGGTCTTCCCGACAAACTGGAAGAAGTGGAACGATGTCACTGGTCGTTATCATCCGGGAGGTAGATCCCTTTCTAGACTCCATAGCCGTTTTGGTCAAGCCATTAGAAGCTTTTTGTCACGACCCGCACCCAAGAGTAAGGGCACGAGACGTGGGTACGTTCAGCCTATGCCGTAGTGTCGGCGGTAGAACGCTGTCCTAGGTCAACATCTAACAATATAAAGGTACCTGTACAGTATATACTCTTTGAATGGAGGTGACATAGCAATACAGTCTCAATCACAACTAAGGTAGAGCATGATAAAGATAGATAGATAGATATCCAGAAATGAAAACACAGAGATACAATCCAGAAGTCTAAGTGTATAAATAAGTACATATCCCAACATCTCAGAATCCATATACAAAAATCCATGAAAAGTAAAGACATCCTAATCTGGAGGAGTGTCGTCAACTGCTAGTGGGTCCTGCTGCTGGTCCAAGTCACATCAATCATCAAGGGTCGTACCGTAGTATGTAGGGCAGAACGCCTCAGCCTCGTCCTCCGTAATATTTCAACAGGTCCAGTCAGGACAAGAGCGAGCACAGTACATCTCAACAAATCATAGCAGGTCAGGATATATAATCATGCTAGAGAGTTAGATACAGGAAACTGAAGGAAATAACATCATAAAAAAGGAAGACTGTAAATAAATAGCTACAGTATATAGAGAACTATCAGTGACTAGTGATTCAGAGCACAAGACGGTTAAGTAAACTGCACGATGTTGTACACGAGTAATCTACAGAGGTTGTATATGAGTAATCTACTGGATTGATTACATAACACTTCTACCCCGCCCCAATCAATACACAAGGATCTAGCCAAGGTATGTTATTGCACACGAAGTATATTCACACACGAAGATTATGTGAGCACATGAGTATACACGATTTCATACGATTTGTACACGAAAAGCACGAACACAAGGAGTACACGATGCTCATGATAAAGTACACGAATACGAAATACCCGATGTATCTGCTAAGGGAATACATCGCACGACAAGATCCATATAGTACTAATCCGTGTTTCCAACATGTCAGCATCATGTAAAGTAATCTAAAGCAGGAAATATAATCCTAAACAGGATAGAAATGATCAGAGAATATACTCGCATGTATCCTGATTATCTGAGAATATCTACTGTCCGAG